>CM026388.1:34548740-34627481 GCA_014843695.1 Archivesica marissinica
TTTACGCCTGCA
This sequence comes from Archivesica marissinica, assembly GCA_014843695.1. Taxonomy (NCBI): domain Eukaryota; kingdom Metazoa; phylum Mollusca; class Bivalvia; order Venerida; family Vesicomyidae; genus Archivesica; species Archivesica marissinica. Next base: position 34,548,753 of record CM026388.1, read on the forward strand.
TCAGCACCATTGTTGGGCTATATCGCAGGCGGGCAGTTTACCTAACATCACCTTTCCTGGGCAGGCTCCAGCGGTTATGTTGTTATATTTCGGGTTTTACGCCTGCATCAGCACCATTGTTGGGCTATATCGCCGGCGGGCAGTTTACCTAACATCACCTTTCCTGGGCAGGCTCCAGCGGTTATGTTGTTATATTTCGGGTTTTACGCCTGCATCAGCACCATTGTGGGCTATATCGCCGGCGGGCAGTTTACCTAACAACACCTTTCCTGGGCAGTTATGTTATGTTATATTTCGGGATTTACGCCTGCATCAGCACCATTGTGGGCTATATCGCCGGCGGGCAGTTTACCTAACAACACCTTTCCTGGGCAGTTATGTTATGTTATATTTCGGGATTTACGCCTGCATCAGCACCATTGTGGGCTATATCGCCGGCGGGCAGTTTACCTAACAACACCTTTCCTGGGCAGTTATGTTATGTTATATTTCGGGATTTACGCATGCATCAGAAACATTGTGGCCTATATCGCCGGCGGGCAGTTTACCTAACAACACCTTTCCTGGGCAGTTATGTTATGTTATATTTCGGGATTTACGCCTGCATCAGCACCATTGTGGGCTATATCGCCGGCGGGCAGTTTACCTAACAACACCTTTCCTGGGCAGTTATGTTATGTTATATTTCGGGATTTACGCCTGCATCAGCACCATTGTGGGCTATATCGCCGGCGGGCAGTTTACCTAACAACACCTTTCCTGGGCAGTTATGTTATGTTATATTTCGGGATTTACGCCTGCATCAGCACCATTGTTGGGCTATATCGCAGGCGGGCAGTTACCTAACATCACCTTTCCTGGGCAGGCTCCAGTGGTTATATGTTATATTTCGGGTTTTACGCCTGCATCAGCACCATGGTTGGGCTATATCGCGGCGGGCAGTTTACCTAACATCACCTTCCTGGGCAGGCTCCAGTGGTATATGTTATATTTCGGGTTTTTTACGCCTGCATCAGCCCCATTGTGGGGCTATATCGCCGGCGGGGAGTTTAACTAACATCCACTTTCCTGGGCAGGCTCCAGTGGTTATATGTTATATTTCGGTTTTACGCCTGCATCAGCACCATTGTTGGGCTATATCGCCGGCGGGCAGTTTACCTAACATCACCTTTCCTGGGCAGGCTCCAGCGGTTATGTTGTTATATTTCGGGTTTTACGCCTGCATCAGCACCATTGTTGGGCTATATCGCCGGCGGGCAGTTTACCTAACATCACCTTTCCTGGGCAGGCTCCAGTGGTTATATGTTATATTTCGGGTTTTACGCCTGCATCAGCACCATTGTTGGGCTATATCGCCGGCGGGCAGTTTACCTAACATCACCTTTCCTGGGCAGGCTCAAGTGGTTATATGTTATATTTCGGGTTTTACGCCTGCATCAGCACCATTGTTGGGCTATATCGCCGGCGGGCAGTTTACCTAACATCACCTTTCCTGGGCAGGCTCCAGCGGTTATGTTGTTATATTTCGGGTTTTACGCCTGCATCAGCACCATTGTTGGGCTATATCGCCGGCGGGCAGTTTACCTAACATCACCTTTCCTGGGCAGGCTCCAGCGGTTATATGTTATATTTCGGGTTTTACGCCTGCATCAGCACCATTGTTGGGCTATATCGCCGGCGGGCAGTTTACCTAACATCACCTTTCCTGGGCAGGCTCCAGTGGTTATATGTTATATTTCGGGTTTTACGCCTGCATCAGCACCATTGTTGGGCTATATCGCCGGCGGGCAGTTTACCTAACATCACCTTTCCTGGGCAGGCTCAAGTGGTTATATGTTATATTTCGGGTTTTACGCCTGCATCAGCACCATTGTTGGGCTATATCGCCGGCGGGCAGTTTACCTAACATCACCTTTCCTGGGCAGGCTCCAGCGGTTATGTTGTTATATTTCGGGTTTTACGCCTGCATCAGCACCATTGTTGGGCTATATCGCCGGCGGGCAGTTTACCTAACATCACCTTTCCTGGGCAGGCTCCAGTGGCTATATGTTATATTTCGGGTTTTACGCCTGCATCAGCACCATTGTTGGGCTATATCGCCGGCGGGCAGTTTAACTAACATCACCTTTCCTGGGCAGGCTCCAGTGGTTATATGTTATATTTCGGGTTTTACGCCTGCATCAGCACCATTGTTGGGCTATATCGCCGGCGGGCAGTTTACCTAACATCACCTTTCCTGGGCAGGCTCCAGTGGTTATATGTTATATTTCGGGTTTTACGCCTGCATCAGCACCATTGTTGGGCTATATCGCCGGCGGGCAGTTTACCTAACATCACCTTTCCTGGGCAGGCTCCAGCGGTTAACCAGTACTTGGGTGCACCAACCTCCGTAAGAAACTGCCAACTTTTTCATATAAATGAAACACGGTCTGGGCGGGGCTCAAACCCGTGACCATAAGTGATGATAGGTTACAGTGGTATACAAGTCAGCGACCTTATCCACTCATCCACGGAGGCAGACCTGTTAGCAGAACTAATATAATATACGTTACTCATGAGTGTTTCCGTGCAATAGTGGATACGGCGTCCACCTCGAACCCAACGGTTGTGTGTTCGAAGCGCGCCAGATCAACGTGGATGGTGTCCTTAGTTTAGTGTATGCATATCTATCTTAAATCGACTGCGAAACAAGTTCATGCAACTTATATTAATCACTTTCGATACCTCATTGCTGATGGAATCCATCGCAACGAGGGGGAGAAAAGTGGCGTGCGGAATTTAAATATCTTACATAGTGGGCCGCGAACTCCGGACATTTCGCAATTGAAGCGAACGCGCTACAACTTCGCTATCACGGCCTCCTTTAGGAACGATCTATTAATTTAAACGTTATTTATTTTACAACGATTGCGAAGCAAGTTCTAACAACTTATATTAATCACGCTCGATACCTGATGGAATCCATCGCCCCGATATATTACTCGCGTATATGTGGTAATTCGTGTGGGAGGAAACCAGAGTACCCGGAGAAAACCCACATGTACGATCTGGCGACCACCGTACCATCTCACATACCTCTCGGTCCGAGGATCAAACCCGGGTTACATTGGTGAGAAGCGAGCGCGCTAACCATTTTAATAATATCAATGCCTCTTCTCATCCTCCAACTATTAATTAAATATTAATTTTAGAATGATTCAGGCCTGCAACCTTTTATTCCTGCACGCGATATATCATGTATCGGTAATAACCCGCATAAACGTAGAGAGTGCTAAGCTATCGATACCTTCTAAGAACAAAAACAGGCAAATCACGTAAGGATAGATTAGCTAATCAATTCATCATGACGTTCAGATTGTTACATCATCATCATTCAGAAACCAATCAGAATTCACTAGGCTACTCAATAATGCTATCGACTGGTGCATTTACTGTGACCTTGCACAGTGACCATAACATGTTTATTATTCGGCTATAACCGTATAGTTGGCGCAAATTCAACTGTCTGAGTTAACTATTTAAAGTTGATTTATTTTACAACGATTGCGAAGCAAATTCTAACAACTTATATTAATCACTTTCGTTGGCGCGGATGAAAGCGTAAATGTGATCATTCGTGTGGGAGGAACCTGAAGTACCCGGAGAAATCCCACCTGTCCGATCTGTCGACCACCATACCATCTCACATACTGCCCGGTCCCGTAGTTAACTATTATGTGCATGCAATTATGGATAGTGTACTTTATTGACAATGGTATTATATGACTAGGGACAATTGGTTATGTACCTGAAGCTGAGTGGAATAAGCTTACCGTTACTTGACAGTTACGTGTTTTCAACAATAGACTATGCCTTATTAATATTCGTATAGCCTCTAAAACAGAGATTTCAATCGGCACTAACAAATGCACCAGTATTTATAATGTCAATTCTTGTTGTTGTATTTTCGAAGCGCCCAATACAATCTTCAAGGTGACTCAATGAAGGTCGGTAATTCTATAGAGTGTCCTTCTGTGATTGACATACTGTCTCCGTGGCCTAGTGGTTAAGGCGTCCGCCTACGGAGCGGGAGGTCCAATGTTCGAATCTCATCAGGGGTTCGTTCTGACATGGCCGGTTGGTGAGCAGCAAGCTAGTTAAATAATGGTTACCGATTGCCTACCAGCCTGGAGCCTGGCATGCAAACATATGATTCGGGAAGTACTGATGTGTAAGAGGTGTCTCACAAGTCAGAAATGGCTGCCCCTTTAAATAGGAGTGACACAATAATAAAGAACACGTTTTACTGTTCGGAAAAACCTTGGATCTTTCTCCCACCACTAATACTAGTAGATAGAATGCCATATGACACAAGCTGTTCGTGCGACTATAAACTCCAAAATCAAGCACAACCTTCATCAAACTAGATTCTGTTGCAAATATGGAAATAATGACTGCAACATTTTCCGGCATAACAACAATGCAGTGCCAATTACTACACAAGCTAACGCATTACAACTTAATGTATCACACAAACATTCAATAACTACTGCAAATTATATCATCCCGGCTAGCTGGCAGGCACGTGATTTAATGTTATTGTTTATTCGTTTGACAAATTGCATTGTAATGCCAAATCGATTTTGAATTCCCAAAGGTTTCAGTGAGATTATTTTTTCTTCAATTGAAAAAGATATAACTACTTTTCATATGCAAATGTTTTCTGGTGTTAGGTTTTGCAGGGTTGGGGATGCTGCGAAATAAATAACTAAAACTAGCGGTAATGTATCTCCATTGGAATGCGGGTGTGTTTACGTCATGATACAGTTAGATGTCGCACTACAAGCTAACAACATGAATGTACATGGGATATCTGAACACCAATCGTAATTTTAAAGCGACACCGCTATAATGTTTGGTATAATACTTTTCCAAATATGTGTCGCTGAATCTGAGTAGTTTAACTAATAAACACGACACCGCTATAATGTTTGGTATAATACTTTTCCAAATATTTGTCGCTGAATCTGAGTAGTTTAACTAATAAACACGCGTCAATTCAGTAGCACGGCTGGCCGTTATATGAAATCCTACTTTCGCTTTTGAGAGTTTGTAGACCGCAACAACAGTGTGTATTGATTGACAGTTAGTGTTTTTATTGGAATTAAAACAAAATAGGAATTTATTGAGGAATGCTATTTCTACTCAAGATATGTATTTTTGCCATTTGCAATGTGATGTCGCTTTAAATGCAATAACGAGATATATGGTAATAATACAAAACATATTAGTTTAAACATATTTTATTCAGTTCATTCAATATATATACGGTATATAAATACAACAGAATATCTGAAATGGATTGGAAAACAAGCTGAGAGCTTATGTAAAAACATATTAAAGTAACCGCTGTTTTTAACTCTCAACTCTCCCATATCTGTCTCCTCACGTAGTCCTATAACTACTATCTACTTATATCTTCAATCATTATATCGCTTAAGAAAACGTTCAATCATATTATAATTGTACATATACATGGGTAATACACTTTGAATTATAATAGAGTGTTTGTATGCCTATGAATATGTTCATGTACTGTACATTCATGTAATGATGATGGAAATAAAAATATTAGAAAAAGAAATAAAATAATAACGAGACTCGGACAAATATAATAAAATGATGGTCTGTGTCAACTTCTAAAGTTATTACTTGATATTCCACAGGAGTAGTGACTATTGCATATTGGTAATAAACTGCCAACTGCCTTCTTACTATTATCTATGACTATTACTTTTCGTATACATTTAGTTGTCAATGATAGTTATATATTCGCGAACTTATGCACAGTTGTATACCATTGGAGAGGATTTTTAATAAGTTTTTAACTTTCAATCCAATCCACCTAAATACTTTGAATGTTACACTATGTCGAATGTTTGATTCTTGAAATAAAATATGTTTAAACTAAACTGCCAATGAGTGACCTTGCTGGTGGATAAATTCACATATATTCCGAAATATCAATCGGTCATTGTAGTTGGCTCCCTTTGCTATTACTGTTGTTCCCTAGCAAGGTGTTGCGGTATGATAAATGAAACGTAATCAAAATCCATGTAAAATAATTGACATATGTTGAATTATAGAAATTTAATAGCTATAAGATGAGAAAGTAGGTGGAAATATAATTAAAACAGAAGAAGAGCTTATATACTGTTTTAGTTTCTCTCCTTGCAGTTCAAAATACACAGTAATATATTGGACGGTGTAAATAACTGCTGCAGCATATCAGTTGATACGATACAATATATTCTCGTTGATATGAACAAATTAAGGATATTTGGGTTGAAATCTGTCAAACTGAGAAAAGTAATGTACCGTTGACCTTCCAATTTGATACGAACTATCGCGCCATTAAATAGTTCTCGAGTCACGTTGATCAAACAAATTAAAGATTTCGTAGTGGAAAGCTGCCAACACATGACATATGATCACAATTTTATGCGGTAATTTCATACACCGGACCTCCTGCCTTCTCCGACAGTAATACAATTAATTTCTATAATGTATTCACCCTATGTAATATATATATATGTATAGGATATAAGAGGGTTGCTCCGAAGACATTACACTATTTTACATATTGGATACCTTTGAGACTCATTTCGTACTTACACACACCTATATCAAGATATTACAAATTAAAAGTATTCATTTCGTATATTTATGTATAGGATTAATATAATACCCTGGCCTTTTGAAAGCAGTCCAATATTAATACTAATGGACGGTAAGTACAAAGCTATGATGTCACGACAGTGTTTTGAAGGATCTTATATGGATTTCATACCATATGTTATGAACCGAGTACATTTTGATATTAAACGAGCCTTATTAAAGTGATGTACACCGATGAAAGGAACAATATTTAAAACACTGTCGTGACGTCATACCTATGTACGTGCAGTCCATTAGTATTAATATTGGACTGCTGTCAAAAGGCCAGAGTATTATATCAATTTCCAATGCGTACATGTACGAAAATTAACAATTTTATTTAGTAGGATCTTGTTATATAAGTGTGTTTAAGTAAGATATAAACCTCAAACGGATCCAATATGTAAAATAGTGGTACTGTCTTTTAGGCGCTACCCGCCTGACACAGTCCAATATTTTACATATTGGATCGTTTTCGGCTTATACCCTCTACATAGACAAACGTCAATTCAGGAGCGTATCTGACCGTTATATAAAAGCCTAAGTTCAATATTGAGAGTGTGTAGACCGCAAGAACAAATTGTTATTGATTGGAGGTTGATGAGTTTCGGAAGAATGTGTAATATCAATGCTATTTAAGAGTGAGAATGCATTTTAGGCGTGTGCGATGTAATTAACCTGGGAGGGCGTCGATATATTTTGCATGGTCAGTCAAATAAATATATTTTAACACCGATGCCATTGGGCCGTATTGAGGTTCTGATAATGTCATTTTGCCAGAAGTTAAAAAAGTGCAAAATCGACAGATTGAAAGGCTATGATGTAATGTCGCTTTAACTGTTATTGTGCATGTTTAAAGTGACACATTGACGGGTTCTGTGTCTAGTGATGTGCTTGTAAATGCTCTAGAATACAATAACATCTATATTTCTACAGCATATAAGAATACAGTATGATAATCCGATTGTTACTTGCTTCCCAGTGGAATTTGAATAGACAGTACCGTGCTATTAAATATTTTATTTTGTTTCGAGGGTTTAATGTCCTACACACAGTGTAGTAAGGTCATATGGCGACTATCTGCTATTATTGGTTGAGGAAGTCATGTATGGCGACTCTCTGCTATTGTTGGTTAGAGGAAGTCATGTATGGCGACTCTCTGCTATTATTGGTTGAGGAAGTCATGTATGGCGACTCTCTGCTATTATTGGTTGAGGAAGTAATGTATGACGACTCTCTGCTATTATTGGTTGAGCAAGTCATGTATGACGACTCTCTGCTATTGTTGGTTGAGGAAGTCATGTATTGCCATGACTCTCTGCTATTATTGGTTGAGGAAGTCGTGTATGGCGACTCTCTGCTATTATTGGTTGAGGAAGTAATGTATGGCGACTCTCTGCTATTATTGGTTGAGGAAGTCATGTATGGCGACTCTCTGCTATTATTGGTTGAGGAAGTAATGTATGGCGACTCTCTGCTATTATTGGTTGAGGAAGTAATGTATGGCGACTCTCTGCTATTATTGGTTGAGGAATTATGTATGGCGACTCTCTGCTATTATTGGTTGAGGATTATGTATGGCGACTCTCTGCTAGTATTGGTTGAGGAAGTAATGTATGGCGACTCTCTGCTATTATTGGTTTAGGATGTCATGTATTGCCATGACTCTCTGCTATTATTGGTTGAGGAAGTCATGTATGGCGACTCTCTGCTATTATTGGTTGAGGAAGTCATGTATGGCGACTCTCTGCTATTGTTGGTTGAGGAAGTCATGTATGGCGACTCTCTGCTATTATTGGTTGAGGAAGTCATGTATTGCCATGACTCTCTGCTATTATTGGTTGAGGAAGTCATGTATTGCCATGACTCTCTGCTATTATTGGTTTAGGATGTCATGTATTGCCATGACTCTCTGCTATTATTGGTTGAGGAAGTCATGTATGGCGACTATCTGCTATTATTGGTTGAGGAAGTCATGTATTGCCATGACTCTCTGCTATTATTGCTTGAGGAAGTAATGTATGGCGACTCTCTGCTATTATTGGTTGAGGAAGTAATGTATGCGACTCTCTGCTATTATTTTGAGCAAGTCATGTATGGCGACTCTCTGCTATTATTGGTTGAGGAAGTCATGTATGGCGACTCTCTGCTATTATTGGTTGAGGAAGTAATGTATGGCGACTCTCTGCTATTATTGGTTGAGGAAGTAATGTATGGCGACTCTCTGCTATTATTGGTTTAGGATGTCATGTATTGCCATGACTCTCTGCTATTATTGGTTGAGGAAGTAATGTATGGCGACTCTCTGCTATTATTGGTTGAGGAAGTCATGTATGGCGACTATCTGCCATTATTGGTTGAGGAAGTAATGTATGGCGACTCTCTGCTATTATTGGTTGAGGAAGTCATGTATGGCGACTCTCTGCTATTATTGGTTGAGGAAGTCATGTATGGCGACTCTCTGCTATTATTGGTTGAGGAAGTCATGTATGGCGACTCTCTGCTATTGTTGGTTGAGGAAGTCATGTATGGCGACTCTCTGCTATTATTGGTTGAGGAAGTCATGTATGGCGACTCTCTGCTATTGTTGGTTGAGGAAGTCATGTATGGCGACTCTCTGCTATTATTGGTTGAGGAAGTGTAACAAAATGAAAGTGACCATTTTAACTAATGTGTCGTTGAGCCTCTTTATCAATGGATTTCAGAGCATTTTGCCGTACCATTGAAACATTTATTCAGTGATTTTATCATAAATTGGGATGAATGTATCTATACTAGATAAAGGACAGTGGTGAATTATTATATATCACTTATAAGGGAAATTCCCGTTTATTTGATATAAATCCGACTAGTATTAGCAGATTTGGGTTTATTCTATTCAAATCACTGTTCCCTTTATCAGTGAAATTAACTTCCAGGGCCTGATAAGAACGCGAAGTCAATATGGTATGTTTCATATCGGCTGATAAAATGCATGGAAAAAGCGTGCGTATACTCAGGTGAAGGCTCTATATAAATTCGGTCCCGTACAGTGCACTGACATTGCTTTCGGAACATCACACTTGACTGTTGTGGAATTGTACATGCGACAGATTTGGGTATGTAAATATATATTATATTGTTCGTATTTGTCATTAGGTTATTTTATCTGAACGTCGTCTAAAGCAACTGTCAGAGACGTTACCAGAAACATGTTGTAGTAAATCGTTATTAAATGTGATTCTAGTGATTTACGACGATGGATATCTACTGTTCATTACATACATAATAATTAACTAATAACTACTGTTGAATCCAGTGTTGAATATATGGCTGGGGCAGTGCGGTGATCAGCTGTTATTGAAAGAGGTGTCATGTACGCTCAAATTGCAGGAGCGGTGTAATAGGTTATCGAGTGGTTCTAAGTTTGTGTATATATATATAGATATACCATATGAGGTCATGATGGGTCCGGAGTCGTTGTATATTTAGACCGTGAAGGTCACCATATGTATTGATTCTACATAGACGTGTGTGTATCTATGTCTAAGCATGATGGTAACTATTGTCTTGTTGTTGTACCACAATGCTATAATATAAGGTGGTAAGAAGAGCCGAGTAGATTGACGTAGCACAAGGGTTTTATATTTGTTATTGTTGTAGTCGCTTCATGCCTGAGCCGTGAGAGGTGTAGCTCAGGGGCGTAGATCCTGTTCGGAACGATCAAGATAACAAGCTGGGGCACGAGCCGACTGGGATAGTTTGCCGGCGTGAGCTGGTGACGTCCATATACTGGAGAGTGTCAGCGGTTAGCGGTAGCTGTACAGCATCGAGTCCGCCGTCAGTGGACAGGGTCCTTAGGACGCAGGGAGTTAGTGATCTTGTGTATTGTAAATCTTTAAAGTGTGCATTATAGTACTGTGACGGCAATACTTGCCAAGCTTTTAATGTGTGCATTATAGCACTGTGATGGCCATACGTGCCAATGTTTAAATAGGTGTATTATAGCCTAAAGTTAAAGCCGAGTGTGGAATGGCAGAGATTTAGATCTCGGAACTGTGACATAAATTAACGGCATTGCCAGCCGAAGACCGGGCTCTATACCGGAAGTGAAGCAATCATCTGTGAAGAGCCAAACTACGGACAAACATACGTCTCTTACCATCCATTGTCTGTGTTGAAAATGTTTGATGTGTATTAAAAATTGTAAATCTACTTAGTCTTTATGCATACACTTGATCCTGGTATCCGTGACCCTGAGATAAGCTGGCCCTCGTGTCATTCTGTGACAGGAAGTCCTGTATGGCTACTCTCTGCTATTATTGGTTGAGGAAGTCATGTATGGCTACTCTCTGCTATTATTGGTTGAGGAAGTAGTATATACTCTCTGCTATTATTGGTTGAGGAAATAATGTATGGCGACTCTCTGCTATTATTGGTTGAGGAAATAATGTATAGCGACTCTCTGCTATTATTGGTTGAGGAAGTCGTGTATGGCGACTCTCTGCTATTATTGGTTGAGGAAGTCATGTATGGCGACTCTCTGCTATTATTGGTTGAGGAAGACATGTATGGCTACTCTCTGCTATTATTGGTTGAGGAAGTCATGTATGGCGACTCTCTGCTATTATTGGTTGAGGACTACTTCGGGTGCAATAAATTCGACACCCCAATTGGATTCGAACCTACAGCGGTGATATGCAAATTAACGCCATTAACCTACTATCGTGATTATTTTGTATATATCCGAACAAAATGGAACAGTTTTCGTCAGAAGACTGATATTCGTCTATTTCAATGTGAAAGTTAAATTGCGTTAAATTAACATGGAGATTTTGAAAATTGGCGTATATGGATTGGATACAAGTCTAAGCAGTCAGTTAGGTCATATGGTGACTCTTCTTTTTTTATAATTTATTTATTTTACAACGATTGCATCACATACTTCCCTGTCCGAGGATCGAACCCGGGTCGCATTGGTGAGAAGCGAGCGCACTAACCACTGCACCAATCGGACAACCTTCTCTTCTATTAATGGTTGAGGAATACATCGGTACTTCAGGCACGAACGATACCTCCAAAATGCCACTGTCCTTCTGCAAACCAGTTGGACAGCCGTGCCATTTGAAAATAATTCGACACCCCCGTGATATTCGAACCTACATCAATGTGAAGCAAATTAACGACATGAACCATTCGGCCACGAAGGTCCATTACTATCATGCCATAGGTTTGTATGTATATTGATAAAATGAAACAGTTTAAGTTAGAATACTGATAATTTGTCAGTTTCAATGTGAATGTTAAATTGCGCAAATGGCCAAACATTGAGCTTTTGAAAAGTGGCTTATATGTATTGGATATAAGTCTAAAACAATACAATAAGTAAAATATTGGACTGTGTGAGGAACATATCGCCGAATACAATGCCAATAATTTACATATTATATCGTGTGAGGCTTATATCTTACTTACTTAAATACACGCGTATATAACAAATTTAAATACACACGTATATAACAAACGTAAATACACACGTATATAACAAACGTAAATACACACGTATATAACAAACTTAAATACACACGTATATAACAAATTTAAATACACACGTATATAACAAATTTAAATACACACGTATATAACAAACGTAAATACACACGTATATAACAAACTTAAATACACACGTATATAACAAATTTAAATACACACGTATATAACAAACGTAAATACACACGTATATAACAAATTTAAATACACACGTATATAACAAACGTAAATACACACGTATATAACAAACGTAAATACACACGTATATAACAAACTTAAATACACACGTATATAACAAACTTAAATACACACGTATATAACAAACTTAAATACACACGTATATAACAAACGTAAATACACACGTATATAACAAACTTAAATACACACGTATATAACAAACGTAAATACACACGTATATAACAAACGTAAATACACACGTATATAACAAACGTAAATACACACGTATAAACAAACTTAAATACCACGTATATAACAAACTAAACACACAAACAAACAAAAAACCAAAAACAAAACAAAACAAAAAACACACAAACAACAATACACACAAACAAACAAAACACACAAAAAAACAAAACACAAAACAAACAAAACACACAAAACAAACAAAACACAAAACAAACAAAACACAAAAACAAACTAAATACACAGTATATAACAAACTAAATAACACGTATATAACAACTAAATACACACGTATATAACAAACTTAAATACACACGTATATAACAAACGTAAATACACACGTATATAACAAACGTAAATACACACGTATATAACAAACTTAAATACACACGTATATAACAAACTTAAATACACACGTATATAACAAACTTAAATACACACGTATATAACAAACTTAAATACACACGTATATAACAATCTTGAACTACATAAGCTCATTTCGCATCCATTGTAAAATAAATAGACTTGTAGAAGTCGTGATAGTGCAGGTGCGAAAAGTCCGGAGTTCAATACCCACTGGAACCGTTACGAGTGTGCCCTTAGGCAAGGCATTTAAAATCCACGTTGCCTCTTCTCGTTCCCTCGTGGCCATGGATTCCATCAGGAATGAGGTCTCGAGAGTGATTAATATAAGTTATAACAACTTATTTCGCAATCGAGCTAAAAATGAATTTGTATAAACTAAAATAAATAAACGTTTAGATTATTTTAACGAGAGGGGGACTATATAGACACACTTATCGGAATTATGCACAAGACAAGTAAACCAGGGTTGCTTCTGCATTTGGAGCATCTTCTGCATCTTGCAGTGTCATCCAAATAATATAAATTATCTAACATTTCAATTTCATAACAATCTCAATTGATACTTGGTATACATTTAGATTCATTCTTACTGCTGCATTAGACATCGGAGGTCCGGAGTTCGAGCCCCGTTGGAGCCGTTACAAGTGTGCCCTTAGACAAGGCATTTAAATTCCACGTTGCCTTTTCTCTCTCCCTCGTGGCGGTGGATTCCATCAGAAATGAGGTCTCCAGAGTGATTAATATAAGTTGAAATAACTTGTTTCGCAATAGAGCTAAACAAAATGTGTATAACCATCGCTTTATTTGTGGACTACTTTGTCTTCAAATTGTATATGAAAAACAAAATGAGTGTATGAATCCAGTTGTATATTAATGTGTAGTAGCAATGTTAAACATCACAACTCTACTAAACGTCATAGGACAGCTAAACCTCGTGAATAATTACCGGGTATGATTTATGACGTTTAGCGGAATTGTTTTATATGACGTATTGCGTATTTTATGACGCTTAGCGGTTACTAGATTAATACGCACAGCGAACTTATTATTACCGTTAGCTGACTTATGACGTATAGTGGATTTGTTCATGACGTGTTGCGGTGCTATGACGTTTAGCTGTGCTACCAAATAAATGGGCGCAACTGTTTGAATAAATATTTAGAAGTATAAAACTAAAGACAAACTGGCTAACATAGTTATGTGTACTTCGCCCCGATTTACCAGAGGTGGGGGGGGCGATAAATAAACGTATTGAAAAAAAACATTTATGGTAATAAAATAACATGCAAGCAGCTTCACAAGAGCGCCTATGACGTCATCGTTCTGACGGATAGTGGCTGCAGTATGAATTAGATAACCCTTCATCTGTTCAGCTAGACCTGCTACTAGCATCGTCTCTATTGGTTCGACGCACAGTAGACTGTTACACACCGTCTACTATATAATTCGATGATAAAATTATATAGTCAGACGCTAATTCTGTTAGTCTAGGAGACCATCGACCTGACAATTCCAGGACAAAATGTCACATTACAATTATGGCCGTAATAAAGTCACATAATATCTGACATTAAGAAGGCTATACATTGAATGACGGCCTGAGACAGAGCCTCACGGAAACCGAAGAAAAGTTCGCGAGGAGTATCAGCAAGACTGTAGTATACAACTTACTGTCTCTGTAATACCGGAAACCCGGATATAACGTGACAGGTAGATGCATATTTTAATGTATGTGCATTTAAAGATTTAGTATTTGCATCAACTTGTTTTTTGGCATCGATCACACATTTGCTTCCGCTAACTCACATGGTTCGCCGGCGGCGAGGGTAAATAAGCTCCGTCTGTATCTTCTATGGCCTTGTTGATATTGAAGGAATGCTCGAAATACACTCTACAGACGGATCTGTAGTCCAGTGATTAACATATTTGACTGGTAATCCAAGGATCACAGTTCAATCCCCCGTCTGACACTAATAAAATTAATAGTCTTTCAGATTGGACTTTAGACCGAGGAATCGGTGCTTTACATCGTGTATTTAAAAGAACAAGAGGATATTCGGAATGGGTCTGTGTCTGTATCATTGCACTATCCTCCAAAAATCTAAAATCATTTCTCTTCAGGAGACGTCGCTCATATGGGCAACCGGTAGCGACGATAAGTAAACACAAAACACGCACACCAATGATAAACACAATTTACACCTGACTTACCCTGTTGTATTGTTTATATAGACTTGATAATCGAAATGAAAGCGAATTGTATCTATGCTACGGTTGTTTTAAGGAATGAATCGCGGGATAACAGTTTCCATAGAGGCAGGAACTACATCGGTCGTGGCTTAAGTGTATGGAGGCCCATTTGTGAATTAGTACTTCACATTTACTGTACATAAGACACCGTTACTGATTGGAAGGCAAGCGTAAATTAAGTATTTAGTTGCTAATGCTATATTATGAAAATACCCATTCTGGCTGTTGCATTTACAACACGGTAACGGCATTAGAGCGGAGTTACTACTAGGCGACTAACAGAGAGGGGAGTTACTACTAGGCGACTAACATAGAGGGGAGTTACTACTAGGCGACTAACAGAGAGGGGAGTTACTACTAGGCGACTAACAGAGAGGGGAGTTACTACTAGGCGACTAACAGAGAGGGGAGTTACTACTAGGCGACTAACAGAGAGGGGAGTTACTACTAGGCGACTAACAGAAGCGAGTGGTACTTCACGCCAATTAATACCATCGAGTGCATATATATTAAAAAATAAAACCAACTGATACAGCACACTAACGAAGCAGTATGTTTCTCACGAAATTAGCTATCAGGAACAATATATAGTCTACATCCGTTATGTCGAATTCCGTCGACCGAACAAAATAATTCGACATAACCGAAGTTTTAATTAACGAAGTTCGATGCAGATCCAGTTACTAGTATCTGTAAAATGGTAGTGTCTGAAACGGGACTTTGATCCGAGATAACCGGATAATTCGACATAACCGACTTTGACATAACGGATGTAGACTGTATAATTCATCCGAAGAGTAGGAGGCACAAAAACGTTTACCAGAACACAATTGAGTGCAATAAAAATCAGTAAGCAGGAGCTATTATGTTGCTCAATTGCATATTCCAGACAATATATGACGAAAGCAATTGATGTAGAAGGCATAAACGATGCAATTAATACCAATAATCTGGAGGAGAAGTGTATCTGTTAATAAGAAAACGGCCCACTTGGTCAATCGATATCAATTTATATAGAAGACATAAATGACGTATTTTTGGGATACCAGCACTCGAAGGAAGAAAGTGCATCTGTAAGCAAGAAAGTTCACTTGATCATTCAATACAAAATAATGTGTGTATTACGTTTATTTATCGTCGCCACCGGTTGCCCATATGAACGACGCCTCCTGAAGAGATTAGTAATTTTAGATTTTTGGAGGATAGTGCAATGATTCAGACAGAGACACATTCCAGAGTCTCCTCTGGTTCTTTTACGTGCACGGTGTAAAGCACCGACACGAGACCTCGGTTTAAAGTCCCATCTGAAAGACTGTTAATTGTATTAGGGTAAGACGGACGATCGAACCTGCGATCCCTGGATTACCAGTCCAACATGTTAACCACTGGAATACAGATCCGTCTGTATACAAAACAATTGATTTATTTGTCTATATATAGTGACCACCATGATTATCATTGTCCGATTAGCGCAGTGGTTAGCGTGCTCGCTCCTCACCAATGCAACCCAGGTTCGATACCCTGATCGGGAAGTATGCGAGGTGGTATGGTGGTCGCCAGATCAGATAGGTGGTGTTCTCCGGGTACTCAGGTTTCCTCCCACACGTATTACCACATATACGCTTTCATCAGCGCAAACGAGAGTGATTAATATAAGTTGCTAAAACTTGTTCTCCGCAATCGTTGTTTAGATCAGGATTTTCATTGACAAGGTCTTATATGGTATGGTGGTTTATAGTCGCACCAACAGTCTCTATCGACTCTCCAGCTCTTATTGGTGGAGGACTACTTCGGGTGCCACTCCGAGAACTATTCCAGGGACAGACGAGAAGTAGGGAAAATTAACGAAAAGCCGGAACGCTTCTTATAAAGCCCAAGTGTGATTTGAAGTTATAACTGTGAGAAGCAGTTGATTTTAGCCATCAGCCTTATTCAATCGGCTATGGAGGAAAGCTGCATTTTGCAGAATGATGCCACAAGACAACTGCATGAGTCTTGACTCAGAATAAGTTAAACAGATACATTGACATTGTTAAATATATTAATAAATAAATACATGTAGTCACATTTTTTTGGAGATAATTTCATTTGGAGAAAGGCTGCATGATGCTTGAATACAGTAATTTATATGTTCAGACACGGGCAGGAACCCGGGTAGGTAGAACTATCGATACTTGACAATGCTAGCTGGATAGCCTACTCATATGAAACAATCAAGGCCCCGAGTGCGATTCGAACTGTACAGCTATGAGAAGCAAGATAGTTTAGCCAACATACTAACAGAATTCACTCGGCCGTAGTAGTTGACATATGTTCAATTTCATATCTCAAGACAACTGTACGATTTCTGTCGCAGAATAAAATTAAACCGATACATTGATTGAGACAAATTAATAACTAAACAAATAGTTATATATTTATTGAGCGAATGATAGTGTTTTGGAGCCAATGGCTCACTTGGTGAAAGGCAGCGCGAGCACTGAATACTGACTGACTGACTGAATCTTTATTTCCTCCTCTCGGGAGATTCACATATATATTGACATATATAGTTAAAGTGACATCACTTAAATTGGGATTGTGTAATACAGCAATTGCCTGGAAAATATTTTGACGCGTTTAGTTCTCAGGTAGCTTTATATTTAATTATAACGGTTGTATATATACGTAGATAGGCAGAATTGCATCCGAGGTAGAATGTAGTCCCAATATCTAATATAGCCCATATTTCATTTTGGTAAAAATGCATTTTCATGACAGGCTGTTTCTGTTTGTTGAGAAATTATGTGACTGGAGAAGACTTCAGACTAGTTGATGTGTAGTAAAGATGTAGGATAATAATTCAGGCCATTGCAAACTGAACGTTGGTATACTGTATTATTTGGCGGGGGGAATACAGTGTGTAAGCACAGTGACGTTATTCACAGGTGAGCACTGGCTATGCAAACCATTATTGTTTTGCTGTTTTCCAGTTTGATTTGAATACCTCTTCACAGTGGATGTGGTATCAGAAGAAATGAAAGATTTGAAATATAAATGAACAGACTGTATGTTTTTACTTGTTACTATGTATTTAATAGGCCATTTAGTTGTTGTTTTACAACCTACACGCTGCAATGCGTCAACATTTGTCTCCGTACACATTAACAAATGAACCATCTGCAGTTAAAGTGCTACCAATTTAATTGGGATTGTGTAATACAGCAATTGCCTGGAAAATCTTCTGACGCGTTTAGTCCTCATGCAGCTTTTTATTTAATTACGGACTGGATTGTTCTACAAGCCTAAGACAATTTACAATTGGCATGCACTAATAGTATAGCCTTTCGAAAGCTGTATAGATGGGATTAGTAGTAAGACTTCTAATTACCGGCCTTATTTTGTATCCTGATAAAGTATCCTCGAAATTTGCATAGGATATCAATATACATCTGTTATGTTCCAATTCCGTCGGACCGAACAAAATACTTCGACATAACCGAAGTTTTACTTAACGAAATGCTATATAATCGGAGCCAGTTATATGTAAAATGATAGTGTATGGAACGGGGCTTTAATCCAACTTCGAGATAACCGATGATTCCGACATAACGGATGTAGACTATATCTGAAGCTGTATCATGACGTCATAGGGTTTCCTGTTTTCTATTCATGTAAGTATACACTTTGAACAGTGATAACAACAGAACAGAACAGCAATTGTATTTCGAAAGACGTGTACATTATACATCGTCTTAACAAAACTAGTAATAACATAATACAATTGACGATCACACGTGTATATTAGTTCTAATAGCCAAAGATAATTTTAAAAAGTTGGCTAAATTATGTATTGTATTATTATCGGACCTCATAAGACTGTTAAATGTGTATACAGACGGTATTTTGCAATAGTGTGAATCAATAAATTGTTTACGTAGGTTGCTATAACATGGACATATACAAATAAAATGATAAATATCTTCAATATCTATCGATCCACAATATAAACAATATCTATCATTTCTTGGAATTTGGCTCCTACCATATCGACCTGTTTGGATACCAACACGTGTCTCCCTTTCTGGTGAAGTTAAAACGTAAACGTAAAACAAGTGTCGTACGAAAACGTGTTCATCGATCCGTATATGTAGTTATGAACACAACACTATGTACAAGCTTGACACTATTCAATATAATAACTGATGTTCTGGTAATGTTCTGGATTCTAGGAAATGAGCATATATTTGAGCTTGTTTATACTTGCTGAATATAAACTACTCGATTGATACACACGATGATAGACGAACCAACGATCCAGTTATTAGCGAATTCAGTGGTGGTCAATATCCCACATACCCTAATAATATTAACAGTCTTTCAGATGTAGTTTAACTAGTACGTATAGTATATGTAATATACACACATTGCACAATTGGATTGGAAACCAAGTTTTATCAGGGTATTGTCGTATCGTGTCAGTGCTTTACACAGTACACATAAATGAACCAGATGAGACAGATATGGAATGGGTCTCTGTCTGCCTCAGTGTACTATATATAAACAGAGATCGAACCACCTGTAATGTGAACCAATGTAGAAGGAATCAATGACATAGAAGCAATGACTGTTGAATGACAACTACTATTCCTTAGTAAGTCAGTTGTGAAATCGTCTTTAATTACTTTAACTATACTGACACAATAACAAAAGTGTGCACTTTTATATCGAGCGTTACTATTTCATTACAAATTTTAGAATTATGGATATTACTATCATGAGTGAAGAAAATAATCCTTCACACATTGCTCTAATTTACCCAATAGTTCGCACAATGTGATACCAAATGTGCCTATATTGTATAGGATATAAATTTTACCTCTAAGGCACGTGCACAGTTTATTTTTGATGTCAGTATATAGTTTAGTTTAAAAAAAATTATTTTGGCTCGATTGCGAAACAAGTTATTTCAACTTATATTAATCACTCTCTAGACCTCATTCCTGATGGAATCCATGCCACGAAGGAGAGACAAGAGGCAATGTGGAATTTAAATGCCTTGCCTAAGGGCACAATCGTAACGGCTCCAGTGGGGCTCGAACTCCGGACATTTCGCACCTGAAGTGAGCACGCGTCAACTATCCACTATTATATAAACCTTAAAGCCAAATCAATGTTGATACAAGTCAGATTATGTATTCTGGTTTTATGCTTAGGCTGTACATATCTGTTAATGGTTATGTGCAGGTGATTTGAAGACAATGATATTAACTACTCGGACACGTAGGTTCAGTGCTGCCAGTTCAAACATTATATAATACAAATTAAATAAGAACAGAGTTCCATTTGTTCGATCACCTGTTGATTTTAATCAGCGTGAAATGACAATAATTAAACAAGTATTGAACGCGGAAGTATTTGTAATAAGACCCGGTTGCGCCTGCGCACAAGCACCAGGTACAGGCTATAAGTCTATACCGTACGGTATAGTACAATGTTCTCTACAAATACTCATCATACAATGCATTACCCAAAGGTTCGAATTCATACCAATGGCATCCGTGGCCGAGTGGTTTATGTCGCTGACATCTAATAACTTGGATCTCACCGCTCTAGGGTGGAACAACAATGAAGGTGTCTAATTATTTCATGTGCGGAGTTTATTTTGAAGTGAACGACATCTCGCACATGTAGGTTCAGGCAAGTGCACAGTTTCATTTTGGTGAAACTTATATTATCTTCTGCCAATATTCTCAGACAGATGTGTGTGACGGTCAATTTAGCAAAGCCAATCAATATACGAGAATAGTGAATACTTGAGTAAAGCTGTAACGTTGGACAAGACGTGATTGGTAATCTGCACGAGTTTAAAGTCTTCCGACACGGATGTTTATCGCAGTGGAGATACTTTCAATAAGCCCATTTATTTCCTCATTTCCAATGAAATATAGAACACTATCAGTGCAGTACCATGTGATCTTCCACTGCTTTCATTTTTATTTCACATTGCTTTACGGTTATGGTTTTCAGCCACTATAGTTTGAAATGTTGTCAAAAAGATATGGTAAGTCAAATTTTGATAGAAGAAATTGCGAATGTCCAGATTTTTAATAACACGTTCGATTTGTTTGATTCCATATGACATAGATGTATTTAATCTAGCTCCAGAGAACGCTCATCCTGTGCATCCACGTAGATGGTAGTTATTTCCGGCAAATCCAACTTCCGGTAAGGGAAACTATTTGCATTGATAAATTTCGAGACAATTTTCACAACTAGCGTTACAGTAAAGCTCGCTTTGAGCTCGCCATAAACAACTCGGATTAAGATAGATCATTGATCCACGGCTTTCCAGGTGGTCATGTCGTATAAACCAAGATAATATGCTCGAATTGAGAAAACCGACGGGTACAATTGAACGACTATAAATGTGACAGTGGTGAGAATTGCATGTTGTTGTGATTAAAACACTTTTGTAATGTCATACCTTCGTACTTGCAGTCCATTATCATTAATATTGGACTGGTGTCAAAAATGCAGGGTAGTATATTTAATCATACGCGTAAATGTACGAAATTAACAATTTTAATTACTAGTAGGATCTTGTTATATAAGTGTGTGTCTTAAGTAAGATATAAGCCTCAAACGGATCCAATATGTAAACTATTGGTACTGTATTCGGCGCAACGCGCCTCACACAGCCCAATAGTTTACATATTTGGTCGTTTTCGGCTTATATCCCATACATAGCCTGCAGATACCAGAATGACAACACCGTTGAATTTAAATTAAGCAGGCTGACAATTGTTTGAATTTGGTCTTAAGGGATTGTTCTATTAAAGTGTGTGTGATTATTTTACAAATCACAGCTGTAATTGTTATGCATGGAAACAATCATTCAAACGTTAGAAATATATATTTGAGACAACTAATATATGGTTCCATTAGCGAATATTTACATCGCTATTGCATTTCCTTCGATTTTCGTATGAGGGTTTCCAACTAATGATATGCAGCTGACATATGCACTTGGTGTTACGGGCATTCGCATTGTTAGTGAGTGATCGTCGCGAGAAAATGCGTGGCATACAGTTTACGCGGTTCCAATGATGATCTAATTACCAGATCCCCGCCACACGATAAGTTGCAAACTTGGACTAAATACCTTTTAATTGGAAAGTGGGATATTTTTTCTTTGTCTCATTGAAAATAATTATTAATGTAAATATAGGTAATGAATCGCGAGTTAATAATTTCCTTTGGGACATGAACTACATTCGGTGTGTTTAATGTTACCATGGATGCCGTCGACATCCACGCACTTTAAACACAGTCAATATAGTTCATACCCCAATGCGACATCCACGCACTTTAAACACAGTCAATATAGTTCATACCCCAATGTAAACTATTAATATCCACGCACTTTAAACACAGTCAATATAGTTCATATCTTAATGTAAACTATTAATATCCACGCACTTTAAACAAAGTCAATATAGTTCATACCCCAATGTAAACTATTAATACGCGATTCATTTCTTAAAACTAACATTTGGGTCATTAGCTATTACGCAAAATGCCATTTAAGTATTTCTGGAGTATATTTTTTAATTTCATTTATTTACATGCTATGGTTAGGCAAGTAGCAAATGCACGATCTAAGCATTTCATATATGCTAAGAAATTGACATAAAATTGCTTACATATATCTTAGCAGTTTATTTTTAATTCAGTAAGCTAACAACAGAGAATGGCCACACAATTACAAATGGTCACCAAAGGCAACAATTTTGATTACCGATGTCTTGTAAGGTAGATAAATGTCAGAAAGTTGCAATAATTATATAATGTTAAAACGAATACATTGTTTTCAATCAAAGTTTGCAATGGTCATATAATAGCAAACCTTGATTGGGATTTATTCTAGAAACTAGCATTTGGGTCATTAGCTATTAAGCAAAATGGCCGTTTAAATATTTCTTGAACATTTTCTTCATTTTTTTTTCATTTTTATTTATTTACATTCTATGTGTATCTACAATTAGTCAAGCATTTCATACTAAGAAATTGACAAAGCATTGTTTATAACTATCACTATATTAGCTTATTAGCATAATTATGCAATTTGTTTCTGAGTAGCTAAAGTAAAACCGACCAAACCTAGCTTAGCATTTATTTAGTCGTCTGTTGACGAAGGTTAAGAACCTCAATATCGGGAGCCTTATTGAAAACCTCAAATTTCACAACCATGGTGTCATAATAAATAAATAGAATAGTTTTGAATTAAACTGTAACTATATCAACTTACATGATTGATTTATATTTGTGGACAGGCATTGAATGGTGTACGAATTGAATGGTGTAACACGGAGCATATGCACACGCAACACTAATTACATGTGTCTTTCAGCAATACATACATGATCTGTATATTTTGTGTGTGTATATATTTTGGCTGTTCTCCGTTAGCGATGATTTTATATCAGGGAGTGGTGTTGGGTGTGGCTTGCTGGGGAACTTTGTATGATGGGGCACTTTATTGGAGTAGCTATAATCAATTGCATTTCTTAATCCCTTTTTTGTTGGTATTGTTAGATTTTATTGTTCTAAATTCTTGTTATCTATATTTTGCTAATTTTCTTCTTCATTGTCCTTTTATATTAGTAATCATCAATCTTAGTGTTTGTACAACTCATATATTCAGTCACTTTGTTTGTTACAATCTAGTATTTTGGGGAGGGCCGTAACTAATGTTGTTAAAACTTGTGGCCCAACCCATTTGCTTCAACATTTATTGACAATTCTTGTGCACAACCATGACATAAATCGTATATACTATGCATAATTATACAAGTATGTTCATTTGTTTTGTTCTGTAGATTGTATATATAGAATTAATGCAATAAAATATGATTAAACTTATATACTATGCATAATTATACAAGTATGTTCATTTGTTTTGTTCTGTAGATTGTATATATAGCATGAATGCAATAAAGTATGATTAAACTTATATACTATGCATAATTATACAAGTATGTTCATTTGTTTTGTTCTGTAGATTGTATATATAGAATGAATGCAATAAAGTATGATTAAACTAAGTTACATGTGTATAATATTATGATTATTATATTATTTATTATAATATTATTTTATTTGGCTCTCTCGAATATAATTTCCTTATCAGAAATAAGATAGACATCGTAAATGGTGTAATTGAATTCCACCTTCCTCAAATCCATTGAGAATTGTGCACAGACGATGTTACGTGTCATAAGCTATTTGTCAGGTTTGTTTCTACATTTGTCTTGTTGTGTTTGATATTTATGCTGCGTCCGCGTATTTACATTGTAATGGTGGCTAAGGAAATTAGTGCGTGTCTGTATGGACGGAAGACAGTGCTATTATGTGTACCGGCCGTCTGCTATTGTCGCGGTACGGACTTAAGTCACTATTGGGGCATCATGTTGACCTTGTTCTCTATCTCAAGGAATTCATGGAAGAATTCCAATTTGGTGGGGAAGTATGTCGCGATACGGACGTAGTCACTATTAGGGGATCATGTTCACCTTGTTCTCTATCCCTGGGAATTCATTGAAGAATTCCAATTTGGTATGTCGCGGTACGGAATTAGTCACTATTGGGGGATCATGTTCACCTTGTTCTCTATCCCTGGGAATTCATTGAAGAATTCCAATTTGGTATGTCGCGGTACGGCCTTAAGTCACTATTGGGGGATCATGTTCACCTTGTTCTCTATCCCTGGGAATTCATTGAAGAATTCCAATTTGGTGGGGAAGTATGTCGCGATACGGACTTAGTCACCATTGGGGAGAATATATGTAAGCGGCCCGGCTATATACGTGGGTAGAGCGTGCGTCCTGTACGCAAAAGGTCCCGGGTTGGAGACCAGTGTTGGCTGCACATTTTCCCCACACTATGAAATTTTGCGACCTTCATAACATGCCACATTGCACCTACACATATATGCATATTTCATGCATGTGATACACACACAAGTGTGCTATACAATTTAACCTGTGTTAAGCAGCCATCAAAGGGAATCACGGAGAGTGACTGAGATCAAATGTATAATAAATCAACACATTGGAAATTTGAAAATGGCTGTTAAATATAGATTGGCTGCTTAATAGAGGTGACCACTAACACAGGGTGGACTGCATGCTACATTATTGTTATTACAGCTCTAGATTCGAATCCCATTGGGGGAGTTGAATTGATCATTCATTTAGGGGAGGAAGAAATCCAGCTGGCTTGAGGAAGGTCGGTCATTCTACCTGGATACCCGTCCTTGAATGAAATACTAGGGTTTCCTCCCTCAGGAATCACCATATACAATGTATACGTTTTCATCCGCGCAAGCGAGAGTTATTAATATTGATAATTATAGCTTGTTAAAGACTGTTTATATGTCGTGATAAGCGCAGTGGTAGCGCGTTCGCTTCAGGTGCGAAATATCCGGAGTTCTAGCCGCACTGGTGCCGCTACGAGTGTGCCCTTAGTCAAGGCACTATATTTCCACATTGCCTCTTCTCTCTCCCTCGTGACGATGGATTCCATCAGGAATGAGGTCTGGAGAGTGATTACTATAAATTGTAAGAACCTGTTTCGCAATCGAGCTAAGCTAATTTTGTATAACTTAAAATACACAAGATGACCATTAAATACAATATTAGAACAGAAATAATGCTTTACAATGTTTCCCAATCATTGAATTTTTTTTTTAAAAAACAAACCTTTTTAATGAAATCGTGAAATCGTGAATTAGTTAATGTAGAAATGACGAACGAGAAACTGTCACCACCGACCCTATAATTCAACAGTTCAATGTAACCTTTACGACTGTTCACTTAGGCAAAACACTGAAAATGCACAGTGCCTATTATATCACATTAATGGCGATGGATTCCATCAGAAATGAGGTATAAAGAGTGGGTAAATTACTGTGGTAAGTACTTGTTTCGCAATCGAGCTAAAAGATATTAATATAAACTAATAATACAAAAAGATCGAACCGACATACTGATTATTTGCAAGGAACTTAGTATAAGATATATGCCGAAAACGACCATATATGTAAACTATTGGATTGTGTAAGGCGCATTACGCCGAAGACAGTAGGCCTACCAATAGTTTACATTATACAGATATTGGATCCGTATGAAGCTTATATCATATTTAAAACACACACTTAATAATAATATATAACATGATCCTACTATTAAGTAATTAAAATTGTTAATTTCGTACATGTACGCGTGGGATTTAAGATAATACTCTGACCTTTTGACACCGGTTCATTATTAATAACAATGTACAAAGGTATGACGTCACGACAGTATTTTAAATCCAGATATATACGGCAAGACGTTATGCAGATTATTGTATATTAGGACCTGAATGGATTTCTTGTGAGATGAGATCTCTAGAGAACCGCCAGTAAGGATTGCTTCGTGTCAAAAGATATTTGCGTAGCATAGAATCAGAAATAATTATGGTTGTTTGGTATATGTTTTGTCCGATATTTGAATTGCTTCAGGCGTTGTTGTATTACTTGTAAATTAGATTGTTTCTTCTTTATTGGAAGTTGCTTTCGGTAACATATTGTATGGGTTTGCTTATGCTATGACCGAAATATATGCATCGATACACGCAACAGCAAAATACAAGTACAGCAGCTTGCAGTTCCAGATTCAATAATTTTGACATTAGACAGTACACTGAGGTAAACAAATATATTTCTTAGAATATATTTGACCGGTATTTTTTAAAATATATTTTGGCAGCAGAAAGGCCTCTAAGAGATATGGTATTTTTAGCTTTAAAAAATGGAACAGAATGTGAATGAAAACTCTGCGAAGCTTGTTGATTTCGAATAACTTAAAATGGAATTATATATACAGTCTACAACCGTTATGTCAAAGTCGATTATGTCGAATTATCCGGTTATCTCCAAGTCTGGTCAAAGTCCCGTTTCAGACACTATCATTACACATATAACTAGCTCCGTTTATATCGAATTTCGTTAAGTCAAATTTCTTCAAAATGTCAATAATCGAATACACACAATGAAACTGAGCCTTCAGAATATCAATAATCGAATACACACAATGAAACTGAGCCTTAGGAATGTCAATAATCGAATACACACTATGAAACTGGGCCTTCGGAATATCAATAATCGAATACACATAATGAAACTGAGCCATAGGAATGTCAATAATCGAATACACACAATGAAACTGAGCCTTAGGAATGTCAATAATCGAATACACACAATGAAACTGAGCCTTAGGAATGTCAATAATCGAATACACACAATGAAACTGAGCCTTCAGAATGTCAATAATCGAATACACACAATGAAACTGAGCCTTCAGAATATCAATAATCGAATACACACAATGAAACTGAGCCTTCAGAATATCAATAATCGAAACACAAAACACCCAAACAAAAAACACACAATGCAACTGAGCCTTCAGAATGCCAATAATTGAATACACACAATGAAACTGAGCCTTCAGAATGTCAATAATCGAATACACACAATGAAACTGAGCCTTCAGAATGTCAATAATCGAATACACACAATGAAACTGAGCCTTCAAATTCAATAATCGAACACACAATGAACTGAGCCTAGAATCTCAATAATCGAATACACATAATGAAACTGAGCCTTCGGAATGTCAATAATCGAATACACACAATGCAACTGAGCCTTCAGAATATCAATAATCGAATACACACAATGCAACTGAGCCTTCAGAATATCAATAATCGAAAACACACAATGCAACTGAGCCATAAGAATGTCAATAATCGAATACACACAATGCAACTGAGCCTTCAGAATGTCAATAATCGAATACACACAATGCAACTGAGCCTTCAGAATATCAATAATCGAATACACACAATGCAACTGAGCCTTCAGAATATCAATAATCGAAAACACACAATGCAACTGAGCCATAAGAATGTCAATAATCGAATACACACAATGCAACTGAGCCTTCAGAATGTCAATAATCGAATACACACAATGCAACTGAGCCTTCAGAATATCAATAATCGAATACACACAATGCAACTGAGCACTAGGAATGTCAATAATCGAATACACACAATGCAACTGAGCCTTCAGTATATCAATAATCGAATACACAATGTAACTAAGCCTTCAGAATATCAATAATCGAATACACACAATGCAACAGAGCCTTAGGAATATCAATAATCGAATACATATAATGAAACCGAGCCTTACGAATGCCAATAATCGAATACACACAATGCAACTGAGCCTGCAGAATGCCAATAATAGGATACATTTATTAATAACAATGGACTGCAAGCACAAAGGTATAACGACACGACAGTATTTTAACACTAGATACATACAGCAAGACTATGTGCAGATTATTGTATATTAGGACCTGAATGGATTTCTTGTGAGATGAGATCTCTAGAGAACCGCCAGTAAGGATTGCTTCGTGTCAAAAGATATTTGCGTAGCATAGAATCAGAAATAATTATGGTTGTTTGGTATATGTTTTGTCCGATATTTGAATTGCTTCAGGCGTTGTTGTATTACTTGTAAATTAGATTGTTTCTTCTTTATTGGAAGTTGCTTTCGGTAACATATTGTATGGGTTTGCTTATGCTATGACCGAAATATATGCATCGATACACGCAACAGCAAAATACAAGTACAGCAGCTTGCAGTTCCAGATTCAATAATTTTGACATTAGACAGTACACTGAGGTAAACAAATATATTTCTTAGAATATATTTGACCGGTATTTTTTAAAATATATTTTGGCAGCAGAAAGGCCTCTAAGAGATATGGTATTTTTAGCTTTAAAAAATGGAACAGAATGTGAATGAAAACTCTGCGAAGCTTGTTGATTTCGAATAACTTAAAATGGAATTATATATACAGTCTACAACCGTTATGTCAAAGTCGATTATGTCGAATTATCCGGTTATCTCCAAGTCTGGTCAAAGTCCCGTTTCAGACACTATCATTACACATATAACTAGCTCCGTTTATATCGAATTTCGTTAAGTCAAATTTCTTCAAAATGTCAATAATCGAATACACACAATGAAACTGAGCCTTCAGAATATCAATAATCGAATACACACAATGAAACTGAGCCTTAGGAATGTCAATAATCGAATACACACTATGAAACTGGGCCTTCGGAATATCAATAATCGAATACACATAATGAAACTGAGCCATTGGAATGTCAATAATCGAATACACACAATGAAACTGAGCCTTAGGAATGTCAATAATCGAATACACACAATGAAACTGAGCCTTCAGAATATCAATAATCGAATACACACAATGAAACTGAGCCTTCAGAATATCAATAATCGAATAAACACAATGAAACTGAGCCTTCAGAATATCAATAATCGAAAACACACAATGCAACTGAGCCTTCAGAATGCCAATAATTGAATACACACAATGAAACTGAGCCTTCAGAATGTCAATAATCGAATACACACAATGAAACTGAGCCTTCAGAATGTCAATAATCGAATACACACAATGAAACTGAGCCTTCATAATGTCAATAATCGAATACACACAATGAAACTGAGCCTTCAGAATCTCAATAATCGAATACACATAATGAAACTGAGCCTTCGGAATGTCAATAATCGAATACACACAATGCAACTGAGCCTTCAGAATATCAATAATCGAATACACACAATGCAACTGAGCCTTCAGAATATCAATAATCGAAAACACACAATGCAACTGAGCCATAAGAATGTCAATAATCGAATACACACAATGCAACTGAGCCTTCAGAATGTCAATAATCGAATACACACAATGCAACTGAGCCTTCAGAATATCAATAATCGAATACACACAATGCAACTGAGCCTTCAGAATATCAATAATCGAAAACACACAATGCAACTGAGCCATAAGAATGTCAATAATCGAATACACACAATGCAACTGAGCCTTCAGAATGTCAATAATCGAATACACACAATGCAACTGAGCCTTCAGAATATCAATAATCGAATACACACAATGCAACTGAGCACTAGGAATGTCAATAATCGAATACACACAATGCAACTGAGCCTTCAGTATATCAATAATCGAATACACAATGTAACTAAGCCTTCAGAATATCAATAATCGAATACACACAATGCAACAGAGCCTTAGGAATATCAATAATCGAATACATATAATGAAACCGAGCCTTACGAATGCCAATAATCGAATACACACAATGCAACTGAGCCTGCAGAATGCCAATAATAGGATACATTTATTAATAACAATGGACTGCAAGCACAAAGGTATAACGACACGACAGTATTTTAACACTAGATACATACAGCAAGACTATGTGCAGATTATTGTATATTAGGACCTGAATGGATTTCTTGTGAGATGAGATCTCTAGAGAACCGCCAGTAAGGATTGCTTCGTGTCAAAAGATATTTGCGTAGCATAGAATCAGAAATAATTATGGTTGTTTGGTATATGTTTTGTCCGATATCTGAATTGCTTCAGGCGTTATTGTATTACTTGTAAATTAGATTGTTTCTTCTTTTTTGGAAGTTGCTTTCGGTAACATATTGTATGGGTTTGCTTATGCTATGAACGAAATATATGCATCGATACACGCAACAGCAAAATACAAGTATAGCAGCTTGCAGTTCCAGATTCAATAATTTTGACATTAGACAGTACACTGAGGTAAACAAACATATTTCTTAGAATATACTTGACCCGTATTTTTTAAAATATATTTTGGCAGCAGAAAGGCTTCTAAGAGATATGGTATTTTTAGCTTTAAAAAAATGGAACAAAATGTGTATGAAAACTCTGCCAAGCTTGTTGATTTCGAATAACTTAAAATGTAATTATATATACAGTATACAACCGTTATGTCAAATACTGTTATGTCGAATTATCCGGTTATCTCGAAGTCGGATCAAAGTCCCGTTTCAGACACTATCATTACACTTATAACTGGCTCGATATAACTGACTATATCGAATTTCGTTAAGTCAAACGATGGCTATGTCGAAGTATTTTGTTGGGTCCGACGGAATTCGACATAACTGATGTAGACTGTAGTATCTATTATGTTTTAAGTGTATTTATCGTCACATCGTCACTACCAGGTGCCCAGATGAACGACGCCTCCTGAAGGGATTAGTTATTTTAGATATTTGCAATAATACCGACTGATCTCCATTTAAGAGTCACCTCTTGTTCTTTTACGCAAGTGCACGGTGTAAATCACTGACAGGCGACCTCGGTTTAAAGTCTCATCTAATTACGGAACAATGTGACACAATAATGCTGATTTCGAAATACAATTTCTATAAAAATCAATCGCAATTTTCTTTAAATTTTCGTTTCCTTAATATGAAAATTCTTTCAGAATGTCACTAATGAAACACACACTGAAACTGAGCCAACTAAAAAATCACAGCATGTCGTTTTAGGCAAAAGAATGGAAAATATATTCATCCGCCAATTTTTCATGCGAAACCTTATCAAGCACTCTTGCGGACGGTCGGTGGTTATAGACGGGATGCCCGATTAGCGCAGTGGTTGTTAGCGCGCTCGCTTCTCACCAATGCAACCCGGCTTCGACCCCCAGAACTGGAAGTGTGTGAGACGGTACGGTGGTCACACTATCGGACAGGTGGGTTTTCTTCGGGTACTCCGGTTTCCTCCCACACGAATGACCACATTTAAGCTTTCATCCGCGCCAACTAGAGCGACTAATATAAGTTGTTAAAACTTGCTTCGCAATCGTTGTAAAATAAATAAAGTTTAAACTATACACGGGTTCCAGAAGTCAACACGAAGTCAATTTGTATGTAGTTGGGACAGCATAACTATTCACAGACATTCAAAATGGAAGCTATTTTGATCAATGTTTTAAATTTGCAAATGTCCCATAATGTTTGTGTTGGAAGTGCGAGTGTCGTATTCCTAGCCCACACATATTAAATATTATAGCCAATAATATACAAAGAATAGTTCAAGTTTTCAACTGCTTAATGTGACATGTGATTTTCA
Organism: Archivesica marissinica; assembly: GCA_014843695.1. Lineage (NCBI taxonomy): Eukaryota > Metazoa > Mollusca > Bivalvia > Venerida > Vesicomyidae > Archivesica > Archivesica marissinica. The sequence continues at coordinate 34,581,125 of CM026388.1, forward strand.
AAATCGGTCCACTGTTATGCTCAAGCTGTCCTTTTAACGTTGTCCACGCTAGCGGTGAAACGAATTAACCGAACAATATGTCATGTAGGTAATGCAAGACCATGACATAATTATATCCAGCGTTTTCAGCTACATATAAGAAAAACAGATTAATGAACTGTCGTCTGCTATACTTATTTGTAATATTTAGCTTACCAAGCATGCAAACATATACATATGCACTTGATGGCAAGCACATCATAACATCAATAAACTCATTAATAGCATAGTTCAAGGTACACCATCGGTTTCAGTAGAAATATATGTATCGGTCATATGTCGTGAAATACACACAGTGTGTACACCTTGGAACGGAGAGGTTGTTAGGTATGTGTGTTTGTTTTGTTTGGGGTTTTGTTTTGGAGTTTAAAGTCGCACCAACAGCTTAGCTTAATTATGACGACGATACAGACGGGTATGTAGTTCAGTGGTTAACACGTTGGACTGGTAATCAGGGATCGCAGGTTCGATCCCCTGTCTGACCCTAATCAAATTAACAGTCTTTCAGTTGGGACGTTTAAACCGACGACTCTTTGCACTATCCTCCACACATCTAAAATGAATAATCTCTTCAGGAGGCGTCGCTCATAAGGGCAACCGGTAGCGACGATAAATAAACGTAAAAAGAAAACAATAGGTAGCTCTTATTTGTGAATGACTACCTTGGGTTCAGGCACGGACTGGCACAAGCAGTGTTGAACCACCGACCTTCCGCAAGCCAGCTGGATAGCTTCCATACTTGAAATACTTCCAGACACACAGATGAATTCGAACCTACAGCGACAAGGAGGGCCAATTGATTTGTTAGATAATTTGTTATCCACATTACATCTTCTCTTTTAACTATTTCCTGTTGATGAATTTCGTCAGGAATGAGGTCTCTAAAGCGATAAAGCTAATGTTGTAACAACTTGTTTCTCAGTGGAGCGAAAATATATTTGTAAAATGTTGACACTTTGGGGACCGGCTGTTAATCATGTCGTTATAACTTGCGGAGAAACAATTGCTTTCGTAGAACTACTCGCTTTGTTTATTTGCTTTGTTGTGTGGCTTAATGTCGTGCACATATGTAACAAAATGACTAGTTTTAGGTTAGGGAGAGACATCGGTTAGTTATTGCCCCTGAATATTCGCTAACAATAGATCGGTGCTACTAAGTGTTGTCCTCTGTTTGTGTAGTGTTGTCCTCTGTTTTTGTGTCGTTGTTTCCTGTGTACAACATGTTAGCATTTTGATTCCACTATCGCTTCTTATGATTATTAAATTACTATATCTCGACAGATCTCCTACAGTATATGCAAGTGGTATTTATTTTGCTAAAATCACATTATCATACCGCGACATCTGGTTAGGGAAAAACAGTAACAACAATGGATTCCAACTAAGATGGCATTTGTGTGTTTTACGTTTATTTATCGTCGCTACCGGTTGCCCATATGAGCGACGCCTCCTGAAGAGATTAGTCATTTTAGATTTTGGAGGATAGTGCATGATACAGACAGAGACCCATTCCAGAATCTCCTCTGGTTCTTTTACGTGCACGGTGTAAAGCACCGACATGATACCTCGGTTTAATGTCCCATCTGAAAGACTGTTAATTTTATTAATGTCCGACGGGGGATCGAACCTGCGATCCCTGGATTACCAAACTAAAATGACATAATTATTTACATTTTGGGATAAATGATCATACTTTATCTGCCAAGGGAGGTAATATAAAATTAGAGGTATCTCTTATTAATCAATGTAATTATATTTAATTGTATTGATTTCTAATGATGATTGTTTCATTAATTAATTTAATTGAGATAGTTAACATCTATGTGTAATAATAAATATTTGATTTCTGCATGCATATTATCAATATTGAAGTGTGTACTTGGGAACAAGAACAGAACAGAACATAAATTTTATTAAGACTTGTACATGGTACATCGTCAAATACATATATACAAATATATATGATGTAAATATATACAACAATTTTATCGTGGTCATGTGGCATATAGAATCTGATAATAATAAGAAAATGCATCTAATTATGAGGATGAACAATAATTAGTGCTGATATAGGATTTATGTCATATTATTTAAGTGTTATTTTAATGTCAACTGCTTTATTATAGAATAAAGCTAAATTATATAGGATATTTCTTTTATTAGATTGCAACAATTCAATAAACTTAAGTATTTGCAAGTATTTGCTCAAATTGAATGTAGACACTTAATTATGTATTAATAATACCATTGTCAATTACATTTGACTGCTGGCAGGTAATTCGGCTGTGAACCTAAACAGATGGTGCAGTGCTGTGGGAATCCACAGGGTGCACTCACGTTTGATTGACAGGTATATTACAAAAAACTGTAAACTGTGTGCTCAACTTGGCTATAGAAACCCAAATATTGGCAATCGCTGTCGAAATCATTGGCATCATGTAAGAAACATAACATTTGGCATGGTGTGGGTCGTATTCTAATGTTGATAAAAACGTGTGGCGGAAATCATTTGTATTAGCATGCTATACTTGTGTAGCCAGGTGTTGTTTGTTATATCATGTTGAATGCAATGAAATATGATTAAACTAAGCATAACATTTGTGAAAAATCATTCTAAGGCTGCGAAAGCAGATACAACATTTGTTTTCATTGGTTAGCAATTCTGTAACCCCCTGTTTCATTAGTTGAAATTTGTCATGCATGGCGTTGTGGCACACCAGTCGACCATCTTATATATACGGGTTATAAAACAGCATGCATAGTTGTTTAGATGAGTTCACAGGATCTGTAGTCCAGTGGTTAACACGCTTGTAATCTAGGGGTCGCTGGTTCGATCCCCCCGTTTAACCCTAATAACTTTAAGAGTCTTGCAGGTGGGACATTAAACAGAGGACTCGTATCGGTGCTATACACGGTACGCGTAAAAGAACAATAGGAGAATGGAATATGTCTCAATTTGTATATTTGCACTATTCTCCAACAATCTAAAGTGACTAATCTCTTCAGGAGGCGTAGCCCATATGGGCAACCGATAGCAACGATAAATAAACGTAAACACACACATTGAGATGAGTTTTTAAGATTAGATTAGATTCGATGTGGGAGTTCGTAGTGCCGCAATGATACTATTGTTAAGAGCTATAGCTGATTTATTTTCTGATTTAATGAAATATAATATAATGGTCTAGGAGGAGAAACTAACTAATCTGGATACTATGCAATATTAATATTTGGCTGTCCGATTAGCGCAGTGGTTAGCGCGCTCGCTTCTCAGCAATCAAACCCGGGTTCGATCCTAGGACCGGGGAGTATGTGAGATGGTACGGTGGTCGCAAGATCGGACAGGTGGGTTTTCTCCGGGTACTCCTGTTTCCTCCCACACGAATGCCCACAGTATACGCTTTCATCCGCGTCAACGAGAGTGATTAATATAAGTTGTTAAAACGTGCTTCGCAATCGTTGTAAACGTTTTTTAAAGGGAATATTAAATATGTTTAAACTTTATTTAATTGGTTATCAATTATGTAAACCTGTTTTATTAGTTGAAATTTACCCCTGCCTTTGTGTCACAACAATCAGCCATCTTATTTATACGGGTAGTAAAACCGTGTTTTTGATAGTTGTTAAGATACGGTTCGGTTCGTTTTGGGTTCTCTTACTGCGGACAATGATAGTATTGTTAAGAGTTGTTTTCTAATTTATATGTTATATTGTTAAATTTCGGGTTTTACGCCTGCATCACTTTGGGCTATATCGCCGGTGGGCAGTTTACCTACCAACACAAGTACGTTGGTGCACCAACCTCCGTAAGACACTGCCAACTTTATCATATAAATGAGACACTGTTTGAGCGGGGCTCGAACCCGTGACCATCAGTGATGATAGGTTACAGTGGTATACAAACTAGTCAGCGACCGTATCCACTCGGCCATTCTTCCCGGTACTAGGATCGAACCTGGATTGCATTGGTCAGAAGCGAGCGCGCCAACCACTGCGCTAATCGGAAAGTTATATAAGGAATGTTAATGGCGTGATTATAACGTTAGCGTGTTGGACTACTGTATTAGTATAGGGTTGAGAACTCTTAGCACACACTAACAATTCACGGGGCCGTCACGGTCGGTGCACATCTCGCAGCAGCCGTGTATGATACTGGTATCGTATGATGATCAACCATGCAACAAGTGGCACACGCGTCACCGTCGCTGTTTAACGGAAGTTGTGAAGGTATGGACAGAACCTGGTGCGACAGAGACGACATGATGTCTAACTGTCACATCCGTTTATGTGCTGTTTCGAGATGACGAACAGTGAGGAATGTGGTCATACAAAGGACCCGTTTTCGACAGAGAACAGGACCTGTCACCCTGAACCAGAGGAAGAGAAGCCTTATTCCGGATGTCACCAGAAACAACGTATGTCATACAATCACCTTAGTTATAACAGTATCGTGACGTCATACCTGTGTACTTATTATTAATGTTGGACTGCAGGCACAAGAAATCCATTAAGGTCCTTATATACAATAATCTGCATATCGTCTTGTAGTATAGTAGTGTAGTTATAATACTGTTATACGTTATACGTCAAAAAGGTCAGAATATTATATTAAATCCTACGCGTACATGTACGAAATTAACAATTTTAATTAGTAGGATCTTGTTATTAGTGTATAAGCCTCAAACGGATCCAATATGTAAACTATTGCTACTGTCGTCAGCGCTACGCGCCTCACACAGTCCAATATTTTACATATTTGATAGTTTTCGGCTTATATCCTATAAGGAAACCAACTTAGATGTGTTTTATATCAAGACACGTATTACTAGAATGTGAAGATAAACGTTGACATGTTACCGCGTCCCGGTTTATGTCTACACGACAGCTCAGGCAGTTCGTATTTAATTAAAAACACAAATCGATTTGCAAAGTGTGATGACTGATAACGTCCATATTAAACTGGTGCGAATTTTATGCAAGATGGGATGGTGTTTCCTTTATGCGTTCTAGACTGACTGGCAAAAACAAATCGATGTGCGATGTATCATGGCTGATAACGTCCAAATTAAACTGCTGCGAATTTTAGGCAAGCTGAGATGGTGTTTCCTTTATGCGTTCAGGACTGACATAGTAAATACAGTATACAAGTGTGATGTTGTTATCGATAATGTTGCCTTAACATACGGAGCTGTCGTCCAGTGGTTAACACGCTGGACAGGTAATCCAGGGATCGCAGGTTCGATCCCCCGTCTGATCCTTATAAAATTAACAGTCTTTCAGATGGGACTTTAACCCGAGGTCACGTGTCGGTGCAGTACATAGTGCACGTAAAAGAACCAGAGGAGACTCTAGAATGGGTCTCTGTCTGTATCATTGCACTATCCTCCAACAAATCTAAAATTACTAATCTCTTCAGGAGGCGTCGCTCATATGGGCAACCGGTAGCGACGATAAATAAGCGTAAATAAACACTGTATTGTTATAATCATTACCATTGTTAACATTATCATAAATACCATGCCATGCTTATAATGACTGGATAACTTATTGCTAAATTGTTGTCTGTTGAAGTTTATTTAACGTCGTTACCTGTTGTCCATTTGAGCGGCGGGCAGTTTACCTAACAACACATTTCATGGGCATACTCCAGCGGTTTACCAGTACTTGGTGCACCAACACCCGTAAGTTTGTTTGTTCGGGTTTAACACCTGCATCAGTACCCATTTGGGCTATATCTTCGGTGGGCAGTTTACCTAACAACACATTTCCTGGGCAGGCTCCAGCGGTTTACCAGTACTTGGTGCACCAACACCCGTAAGAAACTGACAACATTTTCATATAAATGAGTCACGACTTGAGCAGGTCTCGAACCCGTGACCATCAGTGATGATAGGCTACAGTGGTATACAAGACCGTAACCACTCGACCACGGAGGCGGACTACAGCCCATTCAATTAGTATTTATGTATACGTTCATGTATAATGTATGCTGGCATAACAAAATACAATAGCGCTTAAATTAATTACTATTTAATTAGAAACATGTCTGTGTAATGCATGGCGACTGATGACGCTTAACCCTTTCAACACCACAGACCTCTAAATAGGCTTACAAAAAGTGTAGATCCAGATGAGCCGGCTCGTGACGAGCCGTCTCATCAGGATATGCACTTTTTGCCAGTGATATGACTATTTTTAGACATAATTAGTTTAATTACCCATTTTGATAAATGAACTTGTCCAAATGTGATTTTCCGATTCATTTATTGGTTTATGAATATCATGGACCAGTCCATGTGAGTTACTTGGTGTTGAATGGGTTAAAGCAACATGATGGGATTTGATTCAATATACGACAGTATAAATTGGCTTAATTTGCCACGGTGCTGGTCTCTATTATTTTGAAAGATCCAGGATCTTCCACTAGTTGTGATTTCATGCCATCTTTTATAAAGCTCCTTGTGGAATTAAGCTATTAACCCATTCAACACCAAGTAACTGACATGGACTGGTCCATGACATTTTTAGACGAATTAAATTAATAAGAAAATTACATTTGGATCAGTTCATTTATCAAAATGGGTAAATAATTTTCTAAAAATTGTAATATTACTTGTAAAAAGTGCAGATCCTGATGAGACGGCTCGTCACGAGCCGGCTCATCTGGATCTACACTTTTTGTAAGCCTATTTAGAGGTATGTGGTGCTGAAAGGGTTAAACTCCAGGCACATAGCCACACGGAGGCAAATGAGATTAGTCTAGGCTAGAATTTGGCATGTAACGACAGGTTTATAGGAAAACTGATTTAACTGCCTTCAGAATGCACAGACAAGCATACACAAACATAATTCGGGAGGGTGTGTTCGACTCGGTTATTTTCAGAGTCTGGCTACGGCACTGAACTCATGTTCTAACATGGCTAGGTATTTTGTCTGTATACATACAGAAATAAGGAATTTACGATGTTTAAATATGTAATAAAACATAGCTTAGACCGTGATATCAAACGTGACGTCATTATTGTAGTTTTGTGACGTCATTTGCTGCTTTCTAAAAACACAAACTATTTTTGAGCGTTTTAAATATTTTGGTCATGTTAGAATCAAAATAGTATTTGTATAATTATGTGTTATTTACAATCGATTAAAACATGATGTGTAGTTCTGGGGCTCGTTTCACGAAAAGTTCCTTCATAAGTTTCTTCTTAAGACACATTTTAGGTTTTTTAGTCATAACTTAAACTGTTTCACAAAAAAACACACACTTGCGCACATCCTAAATAGTTGCATTTTAAGTTGGAACTTAGGAAGTGTCGTATGCATATGGTTTAAGATGAACTTCTTTATTTACTGCATCCGTACGTGGTAGTAAATAGTCCCTGATAATTGAACAACTTCATGCAAATATTCGGCACAGTATTTTTAACACTGTATCCCCATAATGCATGTTGAGCATTTTTATTGATATAAGAAATTGATTTTTTCAACACATAATGCAAGAACACAAAGCTGTCGATAGCATGCCGCAAACATTCAAAATCCGTCCAACGTGTTGACATATAAGAATTTATGTCATGGCTGTGTTATAATGAATACAAGTAAAGCTATGTGATTTATATTGGCCATGGTTTTCATTTTATTGTTTGGGTTGTCATTGGTCGGTGGTATATAGAGTCGTGTTTCCGTGGTTTGGTAACGTCTGGTTTAATAATTGATCTTTGCTATGTTCTACAAAAGCACCGGAAATGTTATCTGCCGAAAATAGAACCCGAGACAGTCCCGAACTATACATTTTGGTGTACTTCGTCTATATATGGTTAATTGTTGGCTTCAAACGCCAATCATAAGATGCTAGAAAATGAACTGCCAATTCTGTAATGACGTCATGTTATTTTGATATGCTTAGATGACAGGCACTTGTCTTTTGATTGCTATGCGTACAAATTACCATTTTGATTTCTGATGGCAAGCTTTCTGGAATATTGGCTAATATTTCCATTTCCAAAACGCATGCAAGATCATCTGTAGATATATGTTTTATTTCGACATGTAGACATATGCGTATCTATCGGTAAGTACTATTTATGGATTTTAGTTGTTTTCGGGGTGTTTGTTCAAGTCGCACACACAGCTTAGATCATAAGGTGACTCTCCAACTGTTAGCATTGGAAAACAACCTCTGTGAACTTCGTAACAATGATTCGGGCACAGACGGGTACCCGGGTAGAGGGACTGGTATGCAATAACATATTTTAATAATTTTTATTTTATGGACATTTCTGTACGACTATTTAGATATCTTTAAAACACTCAAGGATTGGAAATTATAATCTTTAAATATATATTTATATATCTATATATAGGAGTGCGGGCAGTTGTCGAATATTGTTAAAACATGTGGCTCAAACTATTTGTATTGTCATGCTATGTATTGTATATTTATTAAAAATGATATATGTACTATTGATTTGCAATAAAATAATTTTCATGATTAAATAAAAAACTATATATATATATATGAGTACTGCTATACCCAAATAACACCATTTGCCCCGATATAGTGTCGCTTTAAGATTACATCTGTCATATTGCCCTGTTGCGTAATCTACTGATAAAGACCGAATGCACAGCAGTAGGATAATATGCTGTTTAACGCCATCTCAGTGATTTAGCTCTGTTTTAAACATATTTAATAATAATATATTAGTTTATACACATTTAATTTAGCTAAGATTGCGAAACAAGTTCTTACAACTTATATTAATGACTCTCGAGAACTCATTTCTGAGGGAATCCATCGCCATGAGGGAGAACGAAGAGCCAGCGTAGAATATAAATATCTTGCCTAATCGTAACGGCTCCAACGGGGCTCGAACTCCGGACATTTCGGACCTGAAGCGAACGCGCATCCACTGCGTTATCACGATATATTTATGTTCTATCATGCACATGTTTATTTCCACCAACTGTAGTAAGGAAGTGGACATAAAGCTATACAGCTCTGTTACGCAACCCATCGATGAATAGAGAATGTAACGCAGTAGGATATGGTAAAGCTATACTGCTCTGTTGCGTAACGCATCGACGAATAGAGAATGTAACGCAGTAGGATATGGTAAAGCTATACTGCTCTGTTGCGTAATTCACCAAAGAGAGAATGTAACGCAGTAGGATATGGTAAAGCTATACTGCTATGTTGCGTAACCCATCGACGAATAGAGAATGTAACGCAATAGGATATGGTAAAACTATACTGCTCTGTTGCGTAACCCATCGACGAATAGAGAATGTAACGCAGTAGGATATGGTAAAGCTATACTGCTCTGTTGCGTAACCCATCGACGAAGAGAGAATGTAACGCAGTAGGATAGGGTAAAGCTATACAGCTCTGTTGCGCAATCCATCGACGTAGCGAAAATGTAACGCAGTAGGGTATGGAACTGTTTAGGGTTATCCATGCCATATTGTTCTGTTGCGTAATTCACCGATAAAGATCGAATACAAAACAGTCGGACAATAAGCTAGTTAAGGCCATCTCAGTCGATTAGTTTTGTTGCGAAATCCACGGATAAAGACAGTAGCGTATGTCATCGTAACGAGAAGGTTGATATAGCGGTAATTGCCTATTATATTCAATCTGCAAGTATAATATGCCTAGATAAGTTCTTTATCGTGTCATTAGATGGAACAGCTTTACATGGAACAACATTGGATCAATAAGTTGGAACCGATGTTTAGTTTTTAACGCCCGGTTTCGTATTGATCAATTCATCTGTGTGTTTTACGTTTATTTATCGTCGCTACCGGTTGCCCATATGAGCGACGCCTCCTGAAGAGATTAGTTATTTTAGATTTTGTAGTGCATGATACAGACAGAGACCCATTCCAGAGTCTCCTCTGGTTCTTTATGTGCACGGTGTAAAGCACCGACACGAGACCTCGGTTTAACGTCCCATCTGAAAGACTATTAATTTTATTAGGGTCAGACGGGGGATCGAACCTGCGATCCCTGGATTACCAGTCCAGCGTGTTACCACTGGGCTATAGATCCGTCAATTCATCTCCGTAAAGTGCATACTTATATGGGACACTCATTCGGAAATGTCCTAACTTCTTAATTGACATTCAATTAAGGAAGGCTTCTCGGGTTAATAGTTTATACCGGGGTATGAACTATATTAGGCGTGGTTAAAGTGTGTGGAGGCCGGATTATACAATGATGCACAATATCGTTACACCCCCACCCCCGGTAGGAATGGGTGTTGATGTTTGTGGCTGTCTGTGAACAGGATAACTCTAAACATCGTTGGTGGATTTCGGTTACACTATGTGTTTGCTTTAAAAGGAGTGGTAGGATTTGTGAGAAAAGAGCTATTATGCATATTACAATTTGCAAATAAACGTTTTTTACAAATGCCAGTTAGGGGTGTTTGCATTCTGCCAGAGGGCTACGATACATAGTACCATTATAAGCCACCATCAATGTATACGTTTTTAAAAATGCCAGTTAGGGGTGTTTGCATTCTGCCCGAGGGCTACGATACATATTACCATTATAAGCCACCATCAATGTATACGTTTTTACAAATGCCAGTTAGGGGTGTTTGCATTCTGCCCAAGGGCTACGATACATATTACCATTATAAGCCACCAGCAATGTATACGTTTTTACAAATGCCAGTTAGGGGTGTTTGCATTCTCTCCGAGAGTTATCATGCACATTATAAGCCATCAACAATGTATACGTTTTTATCAATGCCAGCTAAGGTGTTTGCATTCTCTCTGAGGGCTATCACACACATTACCAGTATAAGCCATCAACAATGTATACGTTTTTAGCAATGCCAGCTAAGGTGTTTGCATTCTCTCTGAGGGCTATCACACACATTACCAGTATAAGCCATCAACAATGTATACGTTTTTATCAATGCCAGCTAAGGTGTTTGCATTCTCTCTGAGGGCTATCACACACATTACCAGTATAAGCCATCAACAATGTATACGTTTTTATCAATGCCAGCTAAGGTGTTTGCATTCTCTCTGAGGGCTATCACACACATTACCCGTATAAGCCATCAACAATGTATACGTTTTTATCAATGCCAGCTAAGGTGTTTGCATTCTCTCTGAGGGCTATCACACACATTACCAGTATAAGCCATCAACAATGTATACGTTTTTATCAATGCCAGCTAAGGTGTTTGCATTCTCTCTGAGGGCTATCACACACATTACCAGTATAAGCCATCAACAATGTATACGTTTTTATCAATGCCAGCTAAGGTGTTTGCATTCTCTCTGAGGGCTATCATGCACAGTATAAGCCATCAACAATGTATACGTTTTTATCAATGCCAGCTAAGGTGTTTGCATTCTCTCTGAGGGCTATCATGCACATTATAAGCCATCAACAATGTATACGTTTTTATCAATGCCAGCTAAGGTGTTTGCATTCTCTCTGAGGGCTATCACACACATTACCAGTATAAGCCATCAACAATGTATACGTTTTTATCAATGCCAGCTAAGGTGTTTGCATTCTCTCTGAGGGCTATCATGCACATTATAAGCCATCAACAATGTATACGTTTTTATAAATGCCAGCTAAGGTGTTTGCATTCTCTCCGAGAGCTATCATGCACATTATAAGCCATCAACAATGTATACGTTTTTATCAATGCCAGCTAAGGTGTTTGCATTCTCTCTGAGGGCTATCACACACATTACCAGTATAAGCCATCAACAATGTATACGTTTTTATCAATGCCAGCTAAGGTGTTTGCATTCTCTCTGAGGGCTATCACACACATTACCAGTATAAGCCATCAACAATGTATACGTTTTTATCAATGCCAGCTAAGGTGTTTGCATTCTCTCTGAGGGCTATCACACACATTACCAGTATAAGCCATCAACAATGTATACGTTTTTATCAATGCCAGCTAAGGTGTTTGCATTCTCTCTGAGGGCTATCACACACATTACCAGTATAAGCCATCAACAATGTATACGTTTTTATCAATGCCAGCTAAGGTGTTTGCATTCTCTCTGAGGGCTATCACACACATTACCAGTATAAGCCATCAACAATGCATACGTTTTTATCAATGCCAGCTAAGGTGTTTGCATTCTCTCTGAGGGCTATCACACACATTACCAGTATAAGCCATCAACAATGCATACGTTTTTATCAATGCCAGCTAAGGTGTTTGCATTCTCTCTGAGGGCTATCACACACATTATAAGCCATCAACAATGCATACGTTTTTATCAATGCCAGCTAAGGTGTTTGCATTCTCTCTGAGGGCTATCACACACATTATAAGCCATCAACAATGTATACGTTTTTATCAATGCCAGCTAAGGTGTTTGCATTCTCTCTGAGGGCTATCACACACATTACCAGTATAAGCCATCAACAATGTATACGTTTTTATCAATGCCAGCTAAGGTGTTTGCATTCTCTCTGAGGGCTATCACACACATTACCAGTATAAGCCATCAACAATGTATACGTTTTTATCAATGCCAGCTAAGGTGTTTGCATTCTCTCTGAGGGCTATCACACACATTACCAGTATAAGCCATCAACAATGTATACGTTTTTATCAATGCCAGCTAAGGTGTTTGCATTCTCTCTGAGGGCTATCACACACATTACCAGTATAAGCCATCAACAATGTATACGTTTTTATCAATGCCAGCTAAGGTGTTTGCATTCTCTCTGAGGGCTATCACACACATTACCAGTATAAGCCATCAACAATGCATACGTTTTTATCAATGCCAGCTAAGGTGTTTGCATTCTCTCTGAGGGCTATCATGCACATTACCAGTATAAGCCATCAACAATGTATACGTTTTTATCAATGCCAGCTAAGGTGTTTGCATTCTCTCTGAGGGCTATCATGCACATTACCAGTATAAGCCATCAACAATGTATACGTTTTTATCAATGCCAGCTAAGGTGTTTGCATTCTCTCTGAGGGCTATCACACACATTACCAGTATAAGCCATCAACAATGCATACGTTTTTATCAATGCCAGCTAAGGTGTTTGCATTCTCTCTGAGGGCTATCACACACATTACCAGTATAAGCCATCAACAATGTATACGTTTTTATCAATGCCAGCTAAGGTGTTTGCATTCTCTCTGAGGGCTATCACACACATTACCAGTATAAGCCATCAACAATGTATACGTTTTTATCAATGCCAGCTAAGGTGTTTGCATTCTCTCTGAGGGCTATCACACACATTACCAGTATAAGCCATCAACAATGTATACGTTTTTATAAATGCCAGCTAAGGTGTTTGCATTCTCTCTGAGGGCTATCACACACATTACCAGTATAAGCCATCAACAATGCATACGTTTTTATCAATGCCAGCTAAGGTGTTTGCATTCTCTCTGAGGGCTATCACACACATTACCAGTATAAGCCATCAACAATGCATACGTTTTTATCAATGCCAGCTAAGGTGTTTGCATTCTCTCTGAGGGCTATCACACACATTACCAGTATAAGCCATCAACAATGTATACGTTTTTATCAATGCCAGCTAAGGTGTTTGCATTCTCTCTGAGGGCTATCACACACATTACCAGTATAAGCCATCAACAATGTATACGTTTTTATCAATGCCAGCTAAGGTGTTTGCATTCTCTCTGAGGGCTATCACACACATTACCAGTATAAGCCATCAACAATGCATACGTTTTTATCAATGCCAGCTAAGGTGTTTGCATTCTCTCTGAGGGCTATCACACACATTACCAGTATAAGCCATCAACAATGCATACGTTTTTATCAATGCCAGCTAAGGTGTTTGCATTCTCTCTGAGGGCTATCACACACATTACCAGTATAAGCCATCAACAATGCATACGTTTTTATCAATGCCAGCTAAGGTGTTTGCATTCTCTCTGAGGGCTATCACACACATTACCAGTATAAGCCATCAACAATGTATACGTTTTTATCAATGCCAGCTAAGGTGTTTGCATTCTCTCTGAGGGCTATCACACACATTACCAGTATAAGCCATCAACAATGTATACGTTTTTATCAATGCCAGCTAAGGTGTTTGCATTCTCTCTGAGGGCTATCACACACATTACCAGTATAAGCCATCAACAATGCATACGTTTTTATCAATGCCAGCTAAGGTGTTTGCATTCTCTCTGAGGGCTATCACACACATTACCAGTATAAGCCATCAACAATGTATACGTTTTTATCAATGCCAGCTAAGGTGTTTGCATTCTCTCTGAGGGCTATCACACACATTACCAGTATAAGCCATCAACAATGTATACGTTTTTATCAATGCCAGCTAAGGTGTTTGCATTCTCTCTGAGGGCTATCACACACATTACCAGTATAAGCCATCAACAATGTATACGTTTTTATAAATGCCAGCTAAGGTGTTTGCATTCTCTCTGAGGGCTATCACACACATTACCAGTATAAGCCATCAACAATCTATACGTTTTTATAAATGCCAGCTAAGGTGTTTGCATTCTCTCTGAGGGCTATCACACACATTACCAGTATAAGCCATCAACAATGTATACGTTTTTAGAATTGCCAATGTCAACTGATAAGAATGTACTATGCAACCTGTTCAAATATGTTAAAGAATCAATATCATTAAGTATAGGAGATATGTAAAATATTGGACTGTGTGAGGCGCATAGCGCCGAAAACAGTATCAATACTTTATATAGTTGATCCGTTTGAGACGTATATCTTACTTAAAACACACACTTATATAACAAGATCCTACTAATTAAAACTGTTAAGGATTTAATATAATATTCTGGCCTTGACAGCAGTCAATATTAATACTAATGGATTGCAAGTACAAAGGGCACGACAGTGTTTTAAGAAACACTATGCTGAATAATCAAATACAGTATTGTATGTTCATCCTCTTTACCGTAATTTGAAATCATTAAAGCAGCACTATATCGTATGAGATAAAAGATATTTGAAAAATTCAAATTTTACGTATGGATGGCAATGCTGCTACACATTCATACATTATACTTTATATAATTATTTTCAATTAATAAACAGTGTTGTTTGCGATAAAACAAACTCGAAACCAAAAGTAGGACTTTCCAAGTCGGTCGGTCACGCACTTGTTTACAATCGGAACGCACCATCCGCATTTGTTTACATTCGGAATGCATCGTCCTCATGTGTTCCACGTTGACTTTTTTAATTGAATTACTTGATATGTCGATTCATACCTCTATTATCTAAGTCTTTTATGGACATGTCTACATCCCCGCGAGGGATTCGACATTAGAGGAAGATAGATAGTCTTTCATGTTCAAAAAATGTTTGATATTCCAACGTTCTATCCCCTGTTGTTTCACGCATGCACTCTGTGTGTGTTTACATTTCGTGTGTTGATAAACACATTTCGTTTTATTATATAAACAATTCACGTATACGACAGTGTATATTTATTAGATTGTTATCGTTTCTGAGCGACTATTTCGATTTGTGTAAACACACATACATTAGTATTTATATTTTACCAAAAAACATCCTTTATTACGAAACAGTGCTGCTTTAATATACTGATATACACTTTCTTGGTAACCTGATTGAAATTATATGAATACTACTATTGTTAGACACAATACATCTATCACATGACCAATAATTAAGTATGATATATTGTATGCTTTTCGATGGATGTACTATGTACAAATATTGTGAATAAACATCAGCTATTCTGTTATGTTCCATGATGTCATGAATAAATGTCATGTACAATAAACAAGATGTTATTCTGGAGTTTCCTTCTGTTAACACACTATTGAGGTTTAAAGCGATATTACATTGCAAAAAGCTAATAAAATGCATTTTTTCACGTATAAATGCATTGCTACTACAAATTCTTCCGAATACATTCGAACTCTAACATTGGATCAATAAACAGTGTTTTTGCTGTCTACACATTTTCAAAATTGAAAGTATGATTTTATATAATGGTCATCCATGCTCCTGATTTGAGGTTTGTTTGTCATCGGAGACAGTACTAAATGCCCGTGATAATACGGTTTAGAGATAATTTAACTAAGATTAGTCTACAAATAAATATACATAGGCACACATGTGAGATATAACGGTAAATATGTACCATAAATCGTGTTTTTCAGGATACACGATTGTAATACACTTCGATGTTTACATTATTTTGTTATGTCAACAAACCGCGTATACGACATGTGTTTATTAGTTGAAATATTCAATGTTTTAGGCAAATATGTGGAAAACAATTATACTATATAATACGACAATTCATTCTGTAGAAATTGCGTTTTCACTGAATCAGATGTAGTGTCGCTTTAAGTAAAGCATACACTAATATAGAGCTGTTTATGCTTTCCAGGGACATATTGACTTTCTTAGTGAATGAAAATGCTATATTTCACTGTTTATCAAACATTGGAAGATGGTATTTTCTCTGTTTCTGCTCGAATTCCTCCACAATTGGATGTAATTTTGTAGTTTAGGCATTTTCTGACAATCATGAAGAGTTAATTATAAAGTATTATTTTCTAATGAATGTGTTTTGTCTGTAGTTTTCAATTTTGACAGCAAACAGAAACTAATATGAAAATTAACAATACCTAATTATTATTAAGGACGATCACAGTAACATAAGTGGTTGTGCTGTTGTGTATTGTAGTGAAATAAGGCTCCCGGAAGGGATAGTTAAAATGAACCAATATTGATCAGCCAAAATCATTGGACATCATAAAGAAAAAGATGATTTGTGGCTACTAGACGTAGTGTAATTATTGAAGACTTTATTACATCGACTGATCACCGAGTGGCGGTATATCTTACACTATAAAACATAAATATCCTCTATCTATTTAATTACATTTGGTTTAAAGACGTTCGCGGTAGAAAATTATTACGACGTGTACATTGTACGCTCACACTGCCTGTCAAATATAATATGAAAACACAGTTTGATTTAACATGCCGTTTAACAATACAAAATGGTTTTCGTCCGCTAAAAGTGACAGGTGGGGAGCATAGTCATCGGCGTGTTTGACTGCATGGCATGAAGGCCAAACAATGGACGATAATTCCGTTATCGTGTGACCCCACTGGGGAATTGGTTCCGGGTCGCTGTACCCTAGAAAGTAGTTTTTACAATCAAGCAGACCATAATTTGATGATGTTTTACTGTAGAACCAGAGACTGTTTGCATTTCTTACTGTGATTGTGGTGCATCTGTGGCATTTGTGCTCATCTAAAGAAGACTTTTGTGCATTTATTTCAGTACTACTTGCTCCAGCGCATTGATGAGTAAACAGCCCTACATGACAGCTAGGATTCCTACGCGCTCCATTTTTAACCGGTGTTTGTTTACATTTGAAAATTGTGAAAAACTTTGATGGTGATGCCATGACTTACTTGTGTCTAACAGCAAGCAGCAGCCCTGGAGTTTACAGAACTGCATGTGGTAAATGTCGATTCTTGTTTGGAACTGAGCATTTGACTGTGAAAGTTGATCGATTTACTATAGCGCGAAGAAGGAGAAAATACAGTGCTGTGCATCCTTATCAACGAGTTAAATATTGAGCCGGTAATAAGTAATTCGGACAGTACTATAAATCCGGATAGTAAGGAATCGTGGCCATCTGGCCAGAGGATTGTTGAATTGGACCATTTGTCATTGTACTCTCTGGCCCTACATTCACCAAACTTCTCACTCTGAGATTGCTCTTGGCTCAAGTTTGCTTACATTGATAAATCATTAAACTTGACAAATGGTGGGGTATATATTTTGATTAGTATTCATAAACAATATCCCAATGAAGGCATTTAAGGAATTATTAACTTTGAGAATCTGGAGTTGAGAACAATTTGAAGTTGAGATATTTATGGAATTTTAGTTTATAATACAAATTTATTTTAGCTTGATTGCGAAACAAGTTCTTAAAACTTATAGTAATCCCTCTCGAGAACTCATTCCTGATGGAATCCATCGCCACGAAGGAGAGAGAAGAGTCAATGTGGAATTTAAATGCCTTAGTTTAAACATATTGTATTCAGTTCATTCAATATATATACGGTATATAAATACAACAGGATATCTGAAATGGATTGGAAAACAAGCTGAGAGCTTATGTAAATTCCTTTCCATGAGGATGTTACAATATACAGTTGTTAGCATTTAAATGCCTTGCCTAAGAACAGATTCGTAATGGCTACAGCTGGGCGCGAACACTTCGGGCCCTTTACACCCGAAGCACACGCGCTATGAGGACTTCCACAATTGTAGCTAGTTATGACCTCAATACACACCTAATTTGGCCACTTAGAACAGGTGGTATCTTTATTGAGGTATTGTCTTGGGTAGGTTGGACTGTATTAACCCATTCGACACCAAATAACTGACATGGACTTGCATATGATATTTTTAAACCAATAAATTAATCAGAAAATTACTTTTGGATCAGTTCATTTATGAAAATGGGTAATTGTGTCTAAAATATTAATATTACTGGCAAAAGTGCAGATCCTGATGAGATGGCTCGTTCCTATTTAGAGGTCTGTGGTGTTGAAAGGGTTAACCAGTGTTGTCATAATAATATTATATGGTTTTAAATATGATTTTTATGATAAATTACCTCCCTTACATTACGATACTTATTTCCTGTGTCAACAATGATGTTAATGAATACACATGAACATAATTAGATCTTCTATAATGTTGTAAAAGTTATGTTTATATAATAATATGCCTGTTGTAAGATTACTGATGAGATGAACAGATTTCCAACAGTTTTAAAGAAAAAGTGAGAAAATTGGCATGTTATAAATTAATTCATAAAAAAACGAAGACCATACTAGCATACTAATTTTATTTAATGTTTTACTTAGGCATAGTAATGATATACAACATTTGAAAAATTATATTATTGTGAGAAAAACAATATTTGAAATTATATCCTAAATAGTACATGAAAAATACAAAAAATCTCACCAAAATCAAGTACTCGACCATGGAAAATTCATGATTTAGGATTATTGTATTCTATAATATGCATATTTTATGTTTGTAGTTACATGCAATTATGATTAATAGTCATATGTATCGTATTAGTATATAAATACACACATAATAATTGCAAATATTTTTTTATTTTACTTTTATCGCCAAAATGAGAAATTATTGGCCGAAATGGAAAATAGGCATGTTATAACAAAATTAATATAAAAAAACCGAAGCTATTAGCATATCAATTTTATTTCATATTTTGCTTAGTAATACATAGTACTAGTGGTGTACCAAGTATGAACACATTCTGTTATTGTAAACCTTTTTTTACAAAACTGTAGAGAACGTCTTTAAACATATGATGTATATGCATTCATACTGTACAGTACATATATTATTGTATACAGAATGAAAATGGATTAAAGCTTTAATAGCATTCATTGCATTTGTTCAGTAACGTAATCATTGGATATGCTGTAGGATATTCTAATGAAGATGAGATAATGGATGGAAATTAATAGCGTATGGTGCAAAGGAAACAACGACAAAAACAGAGTAAACCAATTAAGATGACCAATCTATGTTTATGAGTATTCAGGGTCAGTGAATCACTACTGTTTCTCATTAAATAAGAGGAGAGGAATTAGATAAGATTGTATTTATCTTGTTTTCCAATCCTTTGTTATCTTCCTGCAACCTGTGTGTTTATATAATTTCGATGTATATATGCTCTTTGTACAAACGAAGAACAATAAATAAAGTTTAAACTAAATAAAGGAGTATTTATGTGTAACTTTGTTAACCATAACAGTTGATATCATTTTGTTATAGTGTTTATAAATATTTACATCGCTATTGCATTTCATTCGATGAACGTATTTGACCTGATTGTATACACTTTCGTAAGAGGGTATCCAACTAATGACATGTATCTGACATGTGCACTCAAATGTTACGGGCATGCGCATTCGCAGCTATTTGTGTGTTTATCATTGATATTTAAAGTCGCACCAACCGATAATGTCATACGGCGACTCTCCGGCTATTATGGTGGGAGGGATAACCATGTGTCCCTTCGAGCAGTATTGCGGGCACGAACGGACACCCGTGTAGAACCACAGACCTACCACAAGCCGGCTGTATGACGCCCTCACATGAAATCATTCGACACCCCCAGTGGGAATTTGAACTTAACGTTGTGAGTGACACATGATCTAGTCAATGCAAATTTAGTTTAGCTCGATTGCGATACGAAGTTCTTACAACTTATATTAATCACTCTCGAGACCTCATGCTTGATGGAATACATCGCCACGAGGGGCATAGAAGAGGCAACGTGGAATGTGAATGCCTTCCCTAAAGTACAATCGTAACGGCTCAAGCGGGGCTCGAACTATGGACATTTCGTACCTGAAGAGAACGTGTTACCACAGCGCTATCACGACTTCCTCAATGACCGTAACCACTCAGGTCATAGAAACCCCGATTTTAACCAGGCTTGAACTACGACAAGCAGTTCAAACATTAGCTCCAGTGGAATCTTCTCGATTGTTATTTTTCAATTACCCTTAGCAATATAACTAATATGTATGTATAGTCCATGCTTTGATTACGTGTCAGTAAACATTGTGAGAAATACGACAGTTTTGTTAAACATTTTATTCCTGATTTCCTCTTAACTAACTAGATTGTCGGAGAGAAATCCATTACAGTGGTGTTCCAGAGAGTTCTAGATAGTCAATTGCTCCTTCGCTCTAATTTGCAAGTATAATGTATAATATTAGCTATTTAGTGATCGTCTTGTTTGTACATATTTCTCTTGTTTGTATTTAATTCTCGTTAGCATAAAACTGACTTCTTTCTATTGAATATTAGATTGTCTGGTCCGATATGGTGCAATACGATCATCTCATTTATTCAGCCAACATTTATACTCTCGCCCTGGAAAAAGTGATGAATTGATTGCGGTTAGTAATAAATATATAATCAACCTACGAACTTCTTGGGAAGGCTTATAGTTCTTGTAAATTGATGTGTCCGTTTCATGGTTTAAGGACAGATCATAGGCAAAAAGTCGTTGAATATGTAATTTAGACGGGTCAGTCACTGTGGGGCGCCGGTTCGATCAATGCAATTTCGGGAAAGGCCGTAATTAGAGAAGTGTTACTAGGTTTTTTTGTGGAATTGTCATATTTTGTATTCACACTCATAGGCTCAAACGTCTGTCTTAACAATGCTAAATATGTGTATAAAAAGTAAAGCACAAAGTGTTTGTTCATGCAGGTTCGATCCCCCGTCTGACCCTAATAAAATTAACCGTCTTTCAGATGGGACGTTAAACCGAGGTCTCGTGTCGGTGCTTTACACCGTGCACGTAAAAGAACCAGACGAGACTCTGGAATGGGTCTCTCTCTGTATCATTGCACTATCCTCCAAAAATCTAACATGAATAATCTTTTCAGGAGGCGTCGCTCATATGGGCAACCTGTAGGGACGATAAATAAACGTAAAACAAGTGTGTTCATTATAGTCAACGGGCCATTACCGACTTATTAGACACATTTATTAGGAACGTGATAATTGTTATTATTGTATGCCAGGCGCCAGGCTGGTAGGCAATCGGTAACTATTAGTTAACTAGCTTGTCCGCTCACCAACCGACCATATCAGAACAAAACCATGACGAGTTTCGAACCTTCGAATTCGAGCATACGACCACCCGCTCCGTAAGTTGACGCCTTAGCCACCCGCCCGGCCACGGAGACTGTATACTGGACTGGTAAAAGAACCTGGAATTGCTCCAAGAGTAAAATGACTAATATCCTTCCAGAGGTCTCGCCCAGATTAACCGATTTTCCGAAAATGGTAGCCAATATCGGGGGTTGGGTCTGACCATGTAAGGGTTAAGGTTTCGGGGTAGGCATAGGTTGACCGTTTAAAATCAAATGCCGCATCGGCATAAATAATTAATATTCATAGCCCAAAAATATACAACACATTTTACAATCAAATGGGCAGAGATATAGCATTTTCAAATATATACTAACTCCATTAAAAACAACCGTCTCTGTGGTCGAGTGGTTACGGTCGCCGACTTGAATTCACCTGTCACCTATCATCAGTGATGATCACGGGTTCGAGCCCAAATTTTAGAATTATGGATTTTACTATGATGAGTGATTAACTTAACTTATGAACACTTACCCCAGAAAATCAGCAAAATGTGATAACAGTAAAGATCAATTTAGCCACAGCAAATGAACTATTAAAGAACATGTACGCCAATAAGTGGTCGCAAGACATACAAAATGCTCATAAACTTAGAACATACAAGATTTTCAAACAAAGTGACTCACGCGAAGAATATATCAGCCTAAACTTAGAAAAATTTGAACCTCTATGCTGTGTCACTTTCGATTTGGTATATTACCAATTAGAATTAAAACTGGACGTTATGTAGGAGAAAATGTCGAGCAAAGGTTGTGTAATTTTTGTATAAAAAACGTTGTAGAAAGTGAGATGCATTTTATATTAGACTGTGACTTATACAGAGAAATAAGACAAGACTTTGCCTACTTATGACCACTTACCCCAGAAAATCAGCAAAATGTATAATGAAATCTTACATGCTAAGAAGAAGTTGTGAATTGAAATCATTTGTCATAGCTAATGGTATATTGTATACCGTTAACGGTTGTTAATAATTATAATTTAAAGTTTAAGGTGACGTATAGGTCCACTGGGTCGGGTGGTATAGTAATTATTATATATTTATTGTAATATTTTATATATATATGAACACACATGCCATTATAATAAAAAAATTCTTATCTTATCTATAATAATCCATAAACACATTGCACTAATTTACCCAATATTTCACACACATTTTGATACCAATTGTTCATATTTTGTTTCTAAAAATATATATATTTTACCTCTAAGGCAAGTGCTCAGTTTCTTGTTGGTGTCAGTATATATTGGGTGTATAAGTACTAATTGTTATTATAATTGCGGAGGCACGTTCTTAATAGAATAAATGGTTTCTTTTCTCCACGCCTTTCGCAACTAATAAAAGCAAATTTAGTCAAAATATTAGACTTTTCTGAAGAGGAAGCCCTGCGCATTTTGGAAGATGCTTGTATCGATTACTGTGTCATAATATTTGCAAAAATAAATAACCCATTTATTGTAAATATTTATTCTGGTATCATTAGAACGTATTCTCTCCCACATATATGCAAAACTAGCAAAAAATAGCATGTAAATAAGCATTATTGTTTTCTCGCCAAACCGTCGCATAAGCAAACTGAGTCTTTGTAAATATTTATTAACACTTGATTAACGTATTTTCTCTCCAAATATGTGCAACACAAATAGTAGATTCATTGTAAATATTAATTAGCATGTTATTATATAGCGTTTTCTCATAAAAGTCGTAATCAGTTAATAATATGTTCAAAGCAAATAGCAGATGCATTGTAAATATTAATTAGCATGTGATTATATAGCGTTTTCTCATAAAAGTCGTAATCAGTTAATAATATGTTCAAAGCAAATAGCAGATGCATTGTAAATATTAATTAACATGTTATTTAGAAGATTCATTGTAAATATTAATTGACATGTGATTATATAGCGTTTTTCTCTTCAAATATGTACCAAGCAAATAGCACCTTCATTGTAAATATTAATGTGTGTGTGTTACGTTTATTTATCGTGGCTACCGGTTGCCCATATGAGCGACGCCTCCTGAAGAGATTAATTACTTTAGACGTTTGGAGGATAGTGCATGATACAGAAAGAGACCCATTCTAGAGTCTCCTCTGGTTCTTTTACGTGCACGGTGTAAAGCACCGACATGAGACCTCGGTTTAACGTCCCATCTGAAAGACTGTTAATTTTATTAGGGTCAGACGGGGGATCGAACCTGCGATCCCTGGATTACCAGTCCAGCGTGTTACCACTGGACTACAGATCCGTCTGTTAAATATTAATTAACAAGTCATGTGATTATATAGCGTTTTTCTCTTCAAATATGTTCCAAGCAAATAGCACCTTCATTGTAAATATTAATTAGCATGTTACTACATAGCGTTTTTCTCTTCAATTATGTTCAAAGCAAATAGCAGATTAATTGTAAATATTTTACATGTGGATTATAGCCACCGACCGTCTGCAAGCCAGGGGTGGAAGTCTCGAAAGTTTACCTTATCTTAGCTTACGGTGAGCGTTACGTTCACAGTACGGTTGCGCTATTTGGCTGTCTCCAACCCTGCCTTAACACAACATGTCTATTGGCATTAAATAGCATACAAACATGTATAGCCATACATGATGAATGATGTTTGACAAATAGTGAAATACATGATACAGTTTTCTTAGAAGTTTGAATATAAAAGTTAACAATTAGTTGATGAAAAAGTACAATAAAGTGGCACATGAAATATCATTACTGCACGTTTCGTGTATTTATGTATTACCTAGATGTTTTCTTAATCAAAAAGCAAAAATGATATTACTAGCGAGATTGTTAACATTTTGTACGGATATATTTGACATTAGGTTTTCGAATTTGTATATATGTGGCCGTCTGCAATAATATGGTTTCATAAAATAGTTTCGTACTTGTCTATATTTCGGACATAGAAGTAAAACGTGATATTCGTTTTCAATTACATTCGTCGAACAGTGATCTTTATTTACGATGTCGTATATGCTACGAGCGCGTTGTGTAATCAGTGGTACGTATATCCATGCATATTACATAAGTACAAATGACGGAGCAAAGACAACGACGTCCGAATTTTAATTCAAATTAACTGCAAAATATGGCAGAGGAGGCGAGTGCCAATGCAAATATTTTAGCTGATTCGATTACTATTGAACGAACATCAAATAGGTGGAAAGAAATTGCTGCAAGGATTAGTGACATTTCTCCAACAGAGAGAGGAGCAGATGAGGTGAGGAAAACATGGAATAACTGGACTTGTGTCAAATCAAAGGCACCCAAAACACGAATTTCATCACAAAAGACAGAAAGTGGAAACGATAAATTTTCCAAACTAACTATTGTTGAGCTAGTAATTGACATGGTTGGACAGACAGCGGTTGAGGACACACGGGGAGGTCGGGACTCGAACGTACAGTCGGAGGTTAGGGTTAGATTTAGTACGAAAACACAGGATGACACTATGCCCAACACCAAGATAAAGTTGTCACATATCAACGCCATTGATTTAACATACTATGCTGAATGAAATAGGTAATGTTTCCATACCCGACGGAAAATCTATAACTGCTGAGAGGAAAAAAAAATAAAAACACTTACAAGAAAAAGGCTGTCCTCGCGGAGTATATTAACCCCTGACAGTTGTAACAATATACTTTCTATTGAGAAGAAAAATCGTGACATAACACACAGCGACATGACATTGAGAGGGAGAGACTTGACATTGAGAAAAGTAGACTACATACCGAAGAAAGGAGTGCAACTTTGCTGGAGAAAATTGTAAAATAATCAGCAACAAGATGGTCACCAACAATATGACCATGAACATAACAATGTTGGCGCGTTTTCTTATTTAATGATGCAGTAAGGTAAGTCGATCGAAAATTTAAAATAATTATTTTTCAATATAATTGATTGCTTTATTTTTTCCTATGACCAATAACATACATAATAATTATGTTGGCGTGATTTGAAAAAATAATATAATTTTATATAATAAAATAAATATTTTAAACAAATGCTTGTAGAATAGTAAGCTTGGCCGTAATAACATGAAACGTATATGTTTGAAAACATTCAATTTTGAAATATATTTTATATTATACAGTTTGTAAGTACACACTTAGAGATCTTCCGAAATACATTAAAATCATTAAGGATTACTTCCACCTTACGGGTATGTCTGTCGTACGATACTCGAATGTATCTTTACAAGGTTACATCGATGTTTTCATTAAATGTGTGTCATACGGTTATTTATCGTCGCTACCGGTTGCCCATATGAGCGACGCCTCCGGAAGAAATTAGTCATTTTAGATTTTTGGAGGATAGTGCAATGATACAGACAGAGACCCATTCCAGTGTCTCCTCTGGTTCATTTACGTGCACGGTGTAAAGCACCGACACGAGAACTCGGTTTAAAGTACCATCTGAAAGACTGTTCATATTATAAGGGTCAGACGTGCGATCGAACCTGCGATCCCTGGAATACCAGTCCAACGTGTTAGCCACTGGACTATAGATCCGTCTATATTTTCTTTAAAGTATAAGTATGCAGAGATAACTTCACGTCTCGTCTTGCAATATGGCTTGTATTCCTTTCATTCGTACTAGTCGGTCGAAGACCGTTCTCCTCCAAAATGATATTTTGAAATATGCACCAAACGTTTTGACTTTATGTATAGGATATAAGCCGAAAACGATCCAATATGTAAACTATTGGACTTTAAATAACAAGATCCTACTAATTAAAATTGTTAATTTCGTACAGGTACACGTAGCATTTAATAGTATTCTCTGGCCTTTTGACATCAGTCCAATATTAATAATAATGGACTGCAAGTACAAAGGTATGACGTCCCGACAGTGTTTTAATTCAGGATATTGCGTTTCCCTCCGAAACGAACGTATTTGCCTCAAGTGTAGACAATATGCACACTTTTCCCAAAAGTTATGGCCGCTTCCCTTATAAATGAAATAATCCACGTAACAAGCAACAATACCCCTGAAAAGCTTGTTGTCCGATAACATGTTCTAAAACTATTTAAAAAAAGCATATTAGGCCTTCATCTTAACAATAGTTACAGAAAATCACTTGCACAAAAGGAGAAACTGAAGCAAATACGACAGAGTGCGGAAGCAAATACGACAGAGTGCTTTGCTTAAATAGACGCCATATCCGAAACGATCGCTGAATTAGAACCTCGAACCCATTATTATTCTGATGCCAAGCCACATACGACATCACAACATCGTGCACTACGGTGGATACACTATTCAAACACATGCAATCCTAGCGTTATCCCCAAACAAAGCGAGTAATATCATATATCACTGTTTTTTCTTCAATGTAGCTTAATGTACGATAAAAAGAAATAGTCTGTCAAAACTTGTTATGTGTCTTTCATGTGTGATGTATGTGTTTCCTCATACATTTTTTTGACAAAACAATTCAATAAATTCCACAAGTACAGTTTACGAATTTAGAATTCTCTTTTCCCCCCAAAGAAAACCTACTTTGATGACCTTGACTTGACTTTGTTTGGACACATCTTAAAATTGGTACCATTGGATGAAGTGCTAGTAATTACCAACATACCAACAATCTGTGTGAGGTGGAAATAAATTAAGGACATCGGCCCCTGAATACTCCCTAAAAGTATGCCTGTTCGATTAGCGCAGTGGTTCACTTCTCACCTATGCAACCCGGGTTTGATCCTCGGACCGGGAATAATGTGAGATGGTACCGTAGTCGCCATATTGGGCAGATGGGTTTTTTCTAGGAACTTTCCGCTTCCTCTCACACGAATGACCACATTTTCGCTTAAATCCGCGCAAACGAGAGTGATTAATATAAGTTGTTAAAACCTGCTTCGCAATCGTTATAAAATAAAGTTTTTAAAAAAGTCCTCTTTAAGTTGTTTTTTTCTTCTGTTTTTATCGTTGTTTCCTTTACACACCATGCTATCTATTTTCATCCACTTTCTCAAATTATAAAGGACCGCTATGCATTTAGGGAAACATCGGACTTTATCTGCCAAGGGGGGTAATAGAAAAGCCAGCGAGGTCCCTCATTGTTAACACACACACTTGTTTTGGGAGCTGAATAGCCTCGTCACATGAAATAATTCGACGCCCAACCTTTGCATATATTGTATTTATATTCTATGTCATTAATAGAGCAAATCAAATATGATTAAACAGTCCAACTTAAAGCTGTGAGGGGCCATTGATTTGAAGATAAGGAACGTAACCACTCAGTCATGGACGTCCATTCATTTATATATAAATATTAACTTTTATTTATTCTACAATGATTTATTAGTGAAACAAGCTTTCACAAATATATTAAGTAACGTTATTAAGAGGATCAAAGCGTATACCCGGTGCGGGCAGTATTTCACTGGTGCGGGCCGTTGTCTAATAGTGTTAAAACGTGTGGACCAAACCATTTGCTATTGTATTGTATCTTTATGTGTATGATATATTTACTATTAATTTGCAATGAAATATGATTAAACTAAATGCTTACACTCGGAAAAACACCACATGTCCGATCTTGCGATCACGGTACTATTTCTCATCCGTCCAGTTCCGAGGATCGAATCCGGGTTGCATCGTTGAGAAGCGAGCGTGCTTACAACTGGTCAAATCGCACGGGCACATATAAGTCAGATATTATACTGACAACATAATGAAACTGTGCACTTGCCTTAGAGGTAAAAATGTATGTCATTTTAGAACAAAATGTAGCTAAATTTGGTATCAAAGCGAAATAATGGGTAAAATAGTGCAACGTGTGAAGGATTATTTTCTTCACTCACGCTAGTAAAATCCATAATTCTAAAATGTGTACCGACAACATTACAACGTGCACGTAAAAGAACCAGAGGAGACTCTGGAATGGGTCTCTCTCTGTATCATTGCACTATCCTCCAAAAATCTAAAATGACTAATCTCTTCAGGAGGCGTGGCTCATCTGGGCAACCGGTAGCGACGATAAATAAACGTAAAACACACACACGAAAACATAACGCTCAATATAAAAGTGCACAGCTTTGCTGTGGTGTCAGCATAGTAGAAAACATGTGTGTCTAGCATCCATCAACCCACTAGTCGATATCAAAACATTCATACAGGACGCGATCTACGTTGGATGCCAAACCTATTTAGTTATATTGATGGTCAGTTGAATCGTTCGATGTGAATCTATCTGAAATCCTTTAAGTACAATCCATAATTGAAACTGTAAGTCCGAGAGATCAAACATTCGTGCGATTAATCTCATCGTATGAATAAGGGTACATACAAATGTATTTGTTCTGCATCTTGCTCGGGGATTTCAATCCGATTGATATCTATATATAATTCGCTTTGCTAATTGGATTGGTGCTGGTCATGAAAACTGCTCTTTCCTTGTGGATAAATGTGCCAATATGTGCCGCCGGGTGTTTCTCGCTTCAATAGTGGTATTGAAAAGACGTGCTTATGGTCTAATATAGGCATTTAGTTTGATCAAAGACGTGTTTTCAGATGTTATATGACCCACAAACCACAAGTCCGAAGGTTAGGAAATAATGTTTGTCTTTCCGTTATTTATTGGTGAATGAAACATGATTTGGAATTATGTCGCGTAGGAATTAACCACACAGGACTACGGTTAATTCCGGCGCTAAGAATGAAAAAATATAATTCTTTTCGGTTAAACGAAGTGACCACTGCGGAGCGCTTTTTCGCGCTCTGTCGAGCACGATTCGTTTTTTCGCTTCGCGAAATGGTCAGTTCACTTCAGCGCTTGGTCACTCGACTGTCAACATGTCCGTAGACAATTTTTTAATTTTAAGTTTTAACACTTGTATTTCATGTGTGTGTTCCATTTTGTAAATAAAATTATACACTGAACGGATTTCGAGGCGGGATAGTTATAAGTTGATTATATAGAAAGTTTTTTAAATCGGTTCGGTGTATATGAGATCATGATATTATATTCATGTTAGACATGTGATTAACTGTTAATGACAGTTAACTCAATAAGATGAGTGGACACGTTGTGTTTATATTTATACTGATTATATACGAATGTTTTTGTACATGTGCAGTCGACACCAAGTCGCTTACAACAAATTAAACTAGTATTCATTGAAACTTTGTTCATATTCTTTATGGTATTAATGTTTTATTGTGACAGTTCTTGTCCGTGGGGTACGATTTGAGGGGACTATGTTTTATTCGACTTTAAAACACTGTCGTGACGTCATTCCCTTTGTACTTGCTGTCCATTATTATTAATATTGGACTGCTGACAAAAAAAGCCAGATTATTATATTAAATCTTACGTGTACATGTACGAAATTAACAATTTTAATTAGTAGGATATTGTTATATAAGTGTGTGTTTTAAGTAAGATATAAACCTCAAACGGATCCAATATGTAAAATGTTGGTACTGCCGTCGGCGTTACGCGCCTCATACTGTCCAACATGTTACATATTGGATCGTTTTCGGCTTATATCCTATGCATAAATAACGCAAATAAAATATTATTATTCAAAATATCAGTGCTCATTTGCATATTTCACTAAATTAATGATCATTGAAAGCAACGTATGTGTTTTACGTTTATTTATCGTCGCTACGAGCGACGCCTGAAGAGATTAGTCATTTTAGATTATTGGAGAATAGTACATTGATATAGACAGATACCCATTGCAGAGTATCCTCAGGTTCTTTTACGTCAATGGTGAATGGAAACCGACACGAGACCTCAGTTAAAAGTCCCATCTGAAATACTGTTAATTTTAGTAGGGTCAGACGGGGGATGGAACCTACGATCCCTGGATTACCAGTCCAGCGTGTTAACCACTGGACGATAGATCCGTCTGTTAAAGGAACATAATCAAACATGGCTAATAAAGTATGGATACTTTCAATATTATGTTGATGTTCTAGAAGTGGATCATACACTGAAACAAATAAATAGCCTTATAAAACTGTCGTACAGTACATTACGTTCACGGTTCACTTTAAAACGTTCATATAAGCATCTATTTAATTGATACACATTGTCCATAGATACACTGAGTAATACATTAGCATCTGTCATTGACTGTGTATGCATGCTTGCTACACTCTTTACGAGAAGCTACACTATGTCATGTTTATTAGGCTTGGCTTCATGTAATATCTCTAATTTTCTATTACCTCCCTTGACAGATAAAGTCTGATTTAGTCCAAAATGTGAATAGGTCCTTTCAGTTAGAATCCTTTGTTTTTACTGGTGTTCCCTAACCAGATGTTGCGGTATGATAATTGTTATTGTAACAAAATCGTGTTAATTAACTGATAGCATTGTTTTACAAATAAAGACCCATTGCATACGCTGTAGGAGATATGTCGAAACATAGTAACTTAATAATCATATAAAGCGATAGTGGAATACAATTGTTAGCATGTTGTGCAAAGGAAACAATGATAAAAACAGAGGAAAACACTTAACATGACCTATCTACTTTTAGGGAGTATTCAGGGGCAGTAACTGGCCGATATCATTCATTGCATTTCCTTCGATGTGCCCTGATTGTATACACTTTCGTATGAGGTTTCCCAACTAATGATATGCAGCTGACATGCGCACTCGAAGTTACGGGCATGCGCATTCTGAGTGTTAGGCAGTGTTCGTAGGAAGACAGGCGTGACGTACAGGTTACGTTGTTCATGGTCTATTCACCAGTTCCAGCAAACTGTAAGTTGCAAATCTTGACTAAAACATTTCACATACAAAGTGTGCTATATTTTCTTTGTGTCATTGTAAAGAAATAATGCATGTACTTATAAGTAATTAATCGCTTGTTAATATTTTCAATCGGTGTATGAACTACAATGGGCATGCTTAAATCTGTAAATCCGAGCGAGTTACCCATACAAATGGAAGTCGAGATAGCGCAGTGATAGCGCGTTCGCTACAGGTGCGAAATACCTGGAACTCGAGCCCCACTGGAGCCATTACGAGTGTGGCCTTAGGCAAGGCATTTATATTCCACGTTGCCTCTTCTCTCTCCCTCGTGGCGATGGATTCCACCAGGAACGAGATCTCGAGAGTTATTAATATTAAGTTGTAAGAACTTGTTTCGCAATCGATCTAAGGTACGTTTGTATCAATTTAAAATTGCTACGACTATGATCTAATTATTGCACAATACACATGAAAGTTTATTCGCTATAAACGACTTCTGGTAAATTTTAAACACAGTTGTTACGTTGATAGAATGATAACGCAAATGGTTTTGAATCACGAAACACGGTAGGTAAGCTATTAGGCTGAGCGGCTAACTTTCACATGAAGGGACATGAAGGATGTATATCTGAGGAATAAAGTACAGGCAGAATGAATAAAGAAATAGCTCATAACAATAATTGTATTGTCTCTTTGGTGGTAGTGATAGAGGTGAGTATTGAGTAGAAGCGACAGTTTAGGTCATATTGCAAGTCTCTCTCCAGCTATTATTGGTGGAGAACTATCCAGCGTGCCCAATTGAACATCAGGCATTTGCGAACACCCGGAAATAACCACCAACCTTCCGCAAGACAGCGGGATAGCTTCCATTCATGAATTAATTTAACACAAGAGAAATGTGAACATACAGCGGTGATGAACAAGTAATTTGAAATATACGATCACAAAGGACGAAAGCAAACACCATTACTCTGACGATTCCACTCATGAATTAATTTAACACAAGAGAAATGTGAACATACAGCGGTGATGAACAAGTAATTTGAAATATACGATCACAAAGGACGAAAGCAAACACCATTACTCTGACGATTCCACTCATGAATTAATTTAACACAAGAGAAATGTGAACATACAGCGGTGATGAACAAGTAATTTGAAATATACGAACACAAAGGACGAAAGCAAACACCATTACTCTGACGATTCCACTCATGAATTAATTTAACACAAGAGAAATGTGAACATACAGCGGTGATGAACAAGTAATTTGAAATATACGATCACAAAGGACGAAAGCAAACACCATTACTTTGACGATTCCACTCATGAATTAATTTAACACAAGAGAAATGTGAACATACAGCGGTGATGAACAAGTAATTTGAAATATACGATCACAAAGGACAAAAGCAAACACCATTACTCTGACGATTCCACTCATGAATTAATTTAACACAAGAGAAATGTGAACATACAGCGGTGATGAACAAGTAATTTGAAATATACGATCACAAAGGACGAAAGCAAACACCATTACTCTGACGATTCCACTCATGAATTAATTTAACACAAGAGAAATGTGAACATACAGCGGTGATGAACAAGTAATTTGAAATATACGATCACAAAGGACGAAAGCAAACACCATTACTCTGACGATTCCACTCATGAATTAATTTAACACAAGAGAAATGTGAACATACAGCGGTGATGAACAAGTAATTTGAAATATACGATCACAAAGGACGAAAGCAAACACCATTACTCTGAGGATAACAGTTTAAACGTTATTTATTTTACAACGATTGCGAAACAAGCTATAACAAATTATATTAATCACTCTCGTTGGCGCAGATGAAAGCGTACATGTGGTAATGCGTGTGATAGGAAACCGGAGTACCCGGAGAAAACCCACCTGTTCGATCAGGCGACCACCGTACCATCTGACATACTTCCAGGTCAGAGGATCGAATCCGGGTTACATTGGTGAGATGCGAACACGCTAGCCACTGTGCTAATCGGACAACCTACTCTGACGATAAATGATGATTATATATAGAGTTGTGGAACCTATGCTCGGCATAAATCCCACATATAATAACCAGTATAAAATGATAAATGCACTTGTCGTATATTATTATTTTCTTAAGTCGTGAAAACAACTTTCAAAAAGTTGTTGACAGTTTTAGCTTCATCACGTCACCTTGATGCTCATACAACTATCGCAACGGTGTCGTGTCGGCACCCGTTTATATAGGGAACTCAATATTTCAGGGCACATATGCACGGCGTACTTGTTATTTTTTATTTATGAACCAGAACTTGTTGAATATCTTATTTTGACATAGTAACAGCATTGAATACAAACGCTTATTGGTGCTAATCAGAAATGATAGAGAAACTATGTTTCGGGTTAGTTGTAGATTTTTCTAATTCGGAGAGGCACGTGAATTGCTCATACACAGTGTCAGTTTCGGGGGAAATATTCTCCCAATGATTTGTTTGTCTATATTCGTCTGCTGCGCCAGTCACGTTATAGTTGCAGCAGGCTACCGATACACGCAGCGGAATGCTATTGAACCATGTTTCAGCTCTGTCAGCGAAATTAGCCTAGAACTTTATATAAATATTTTAAATACGGATGTAAATGCTGAGCATAGAAATACGCAGAGATAAGTCACAAGCTTTAAATAACCCACTTATTACTTTGCTAAAGACGTCATGTTGGTTTTAATTTTCACACTATTCCATTGCATCAATATTAGGAACCGAGTAGACGATGCTCTTCGTGAAATGCACATCTCTCTGAGAAGTAGGTTTGTATGTATTGTCAACGGGTGCGATATCGCTTTAACTAGCTATACATAGCCTGCTGAACGGGAAACTACAAACAGCTAAAGGACGACATTACAGCTGCAGATAACAGCAGAACAAATATAGTTAATTACCTGAGCGAATTAAAGGGATCATTGCTGATACTGTATCTTGTAACATTTTATGTGCGTTCACTGGGGGTTATTGTTCATTTATTATCTGCTTGTGAGACTGGATCGTGGGTTCGGTATTGGCGTGGTGTTGGGGAAACAACAGGTGAAATCGTGAGATACATGTATCAATCTAAGCAATATTTTCTTTTTTATATTCATTTTTTTTCTGATCCTTTAAAGTGACACTACATTAGTGAAAACACACATTTCTACAGAAATATTTTCCTATTGTATGGTATAATTTTTCTCTCAAATATGTGCCTCAAATACTGAGTAATTCAACTAATAAACAAACGTCGTATACGCGGTTTGTTGACATAAAATAATGTAAACATTCATGCGTAATACAACTAGTGTATCCTGAATAATACGATTTATAGTAGAGATTTACCATTATATCTCACATTTGTGCCTATTTATTTGTAGACTATTCTTAGATTATCTCTAAACGAAATTATCTCGCGTTTAGTATTGACTCCGATGACAACCAAACATCAATTCGGGAGCATGGATGACCGTTATATGAAATCATACTTTGAATCCACAAAAACACTGTTTATTGATTCAATGGTAGTGTTCGCATGTATGCAGAAGAATTTGTAGTTGCTTGAAAAAATGCATTTTATTTGCTTTTTGTGATGTAATGTCGCTTTAAGTAATTTTTATTTACATTTCTATTTTGAGTACTCTTCAAGAAAGGATCTCAGTCGTTTAATTAAATTGAACATTAGCTTGACTTTCTGGTGAGGGCCGTTGTCTAATATTGCTAAAACGTGTAACCCAAACCATTTGTATTTTCATTCTATGTATTGTATCATTATGTGTATGACATATGTACTATTGATTTGCAATAAAATATGATTAAATAAAAACAAAATGTTTTATTTTGCCTACTGTATAATCATCATAGAGAGCTGTCTTACATGTATGAATACGACCCCCCCCCCGATGGACATGTGATTTGGTGTCAACGCGATGGACATGTGATTTGGGGTAAACGCGATGGACATGTGATTTGGGGTCAACGCGATGGACATGTGATTTGGGGTCAACGCGATGGAAATGTGATTTGGGGTCAACGCGATGGACATGTATTTGGGGTCAACGCGATGGACATGTGATTTGGGGTCAACGCGATGGACATGTGATTTGGGGTCAACGCGATGGACATGTGATTTGGGGTCAACGCGATGGACAAGAGATTTGGGGTAAACGCGATGGACATGTGATTTGGGGTAAACACGATGGACATGTGATTTGGGGTCAACGCGATGGACATGTGATTTGGGGTCAACGCGATGGACATGTGATTTGGGGTCAACGCGATGGACATGTGATTTGGGGTCAACGCGATGGACATGTGATTTGGGGTCAACGCGATGGACATGTGATTTGGGGTCAACGCGATGGACATGTGATTTGGGGTCAACGCGATGGACATGTGATTTGGGGTCAACGCGATGGACATGTGATTTGGGGTCAACGCGATGGACATGTGATTTGGGGTCAACGCGATGGACAAGTGATTTGGGGTCAACGCGATGGACATGTGATTTGGGGTCAACGCGATGGACAAGAGATTTGGGGTAAACGCGATGGACATGTGATTTGGGGTAAACACGATGGACATGTGATTTTGGGTCAACGCGATGGACATGTGATTTGGGTCAACGCGATGGACATGTGATTTGGGGTCAACGCGATGGACATGTGATTTGGGGTCAACGCGATGGACATGTGATTTGGGGTTAACGCGATGGACATGTGATTGGGGTCAACGCGATGGACATGTGATTTGGGGTCAACGCGATGGACATGTTTTGGGGTCAACGCGATGGACATGTGATTTGGGGTCAACGCGATGGACATGTGATTTGGGGTCAACGCGATGGACATGTGATTTGGGGTCAACGCGATGGACATGTGATTTGGGGTCAACGCGATGGACATGTGATTTGGGGTCAACGCGATGGACATGTGATTTGGGGTCAACGCGATGGACATGTGATTTGGGGTCAACGCGATGGACATGTGATTTGGGGTCAACGCGATGGACATGTGATTTGGGGTCAACGCGATCGACATGTGATTTGGGGTCAACGCGATGGACATGTGATTTGGGGTCAACGCGATGGACATGTGATTTGGGGTCAACACGATGGACAAGTGATTTGGGGTAACGCGATGGCCATGTGATTTGGGGTCAACGCGATGGACATGTGATTTGGGGTCAACGCGATGGACATGTGATTTGGGGTCAACGCGATGGACATGTGATTTGGGGTCAACGCGATGGACATGTGATTTGGGGTCAACGCGATGGACATGTGATTTGGGGTCAACGCGATGGACATGTGATTTGGGGTCAATGCGATGGACATGTGATTTGGGGTCAACGCGATGGACATGTGATTTGGGGTCAACGACTGTTAATAAGGTGACGAACATGTAGGTGCATAATACCTATGTGAATATTGCATTTCTCACAGTGTGCAAATAATACAAGTACACAGAAATGAACATATATAGCTCCGGTAAGTGTAAAGCGCTGTAGCAATCTGAAAATAACCGAGGCGACCCCCTCCGAATTATTTCTGTGCATTCTGAAGTCTGTTTTATCAGTTTTCCTATAATACCTGTCGTTACTTGCCAATTTCTAACCGAGGAGAGTGCCTCATTTGCCTCAGTGTAGCTACGGGCCTGAGGTGGGTTATGAATTAGGTGTAGCGTTAGGGTTGGGCTATGATTAAGTATGCAATTTACAGTTTAGAAGCATATGTCACACCTGAATAATTTTTAATTGTCAATTTCTAATTTAAATATTAGTTAATCAGTGGTTCTACACATGGCGTCAATGGTGCATCAACTTAGTTCGAGTGCATATACATGTATATAATGCTTTGAATGTCGCGTGCTGCAAGGACACATATCCTCCACATGTGTATAATGAATTACATGTTCTGTGCTGCAAGGACACATATCCTCTACTTGTATATAATGAATTAAATGTTCCGTGCTACAAGGACACATATCCTCCACATGTATATAATGAATTAAATGCTCCATACTACAAGGACACATATCCTCTACATGTATATAATGGATTAAATTGTTTCGTGCTGCAAGGACACATATCCTCCACATATATATAATGAAGTAAATGCTCCATGCTACAAGGGCACCTATCCTCTACATATATATAATGAATTAAATGTTCCGTGCTGCAAGGACACATATCCTCCACATATATATAATGAAGTAAATGCTCCATGCTACAAGTGCACCTATCCTCTACATATATATAATGAAGTAAATGCTCCATGCTACAAGGGCACATATCCTCTACTTCTATATAATGAATGAAATGTTCCGTGCTGCAAGGGCACCTATCCTCTACATATATATAATGAAGTAAATGCTCCATGCTACAAGGGCACCTATCCTCTACATATATATAATGAAGTAAATGCTCCATGCTACAAGGGCACCTATCCTCTACTTCTATATAATGAATTAAATGTTCCGTGCTGCAAGGGCACCTATCCTCTACATATATATAATGAAGTAAATGCTCCATGCTACAAGGACACATATCCTCTACATATATATAATGAAGTAAATGCTCCATGCTACAAGGGCACCTATCCTCTACATATATATAATGAATTAAATGTTCCATGCTACAAGGAGACA
The DNA here is from genome assembly GCA_014843695.1 of Archivesica marissinica. Classification (NCBI taxonomy): domain Eukaryota; kingdom Metazoa; phylum Mollusca; class Bivalvia; order Venerida; family Vesicomyidae; genus Archivesica; species Archivesica marissinica. Next base: position 34,619,356 of record CM026388.1, read on the forward strand.
TATCCTCTAAATGGTTAAGAGCACAGTCGTGACGGCTACAGTTGGGCTCGAACAAACTCCGGGAATTTCACAGCTGAGAAGAGAAAACGGTACCAGTACCACAGTTGAAGTCGTGATATCGCAATGGATGCGCGTTCGCTTCAGGTGCGAACGGTCCAGAGTTCGAGCCCCGGTGGAGCCGTTACGATTGTACCCTTAGACAAGGCATTTAAATTCCACGTTGCCTCTTCTCTCTCCCTCGTTGCGATGGATTCCATCGGGAATGAGATATCGGGAGTGATTAATATACGTTGTAAGAACCAATTCTTTATTTATTTACGCCTCATCAATGTACAACAAACAACATTCAATATAATAAAATGCCACTCAATAATGAATAATAAGAGACAGTAACAGTAACAATTCACAATATAATACGATTCAACGTATACGTTTCTTAATAATAGACGTTATAGAGGTTGATCCAGACAGATACTCTCACAAACAGAAGACAAAGTCAAAATGGTGACGGGCACATTGCTATCATTACACCACAGCCGCAAACGTGGCGTGAGGGACCATATTTGTGAAAATCCCATCATTCCCTCACGCCCGGTGTAATGCCAGCCATGTCACCACCATCACCATGTGCAACCGCTATCAGTGAGATGCTCGGTCCAAAACAAATGAACAAATAAACTTGTATAAACTAAGACAGCCACAAAGTGTTGCTGCTGTAGTATAGTATACAGAAATTTAAATGATGAATATCTTATTATCCTATTAGCCAGATCATTGATCTGATTCCAATTAGCATAGCTGATTCCCACGGGTACCAGCAAACTATATCATATATAATTGAATAGATCAACACTAGATACGCTTAAATGTCCACCTAGTTAGCCATATATGAAGAGTATTTGCCCTGTAAGCCAGTAATAGAAAGTACGGTGATTATACGCATCCGTGGTCGAGTGGGGGAAGGTCGCTGACCAAGGAAAGGGATTCGATTAAGTTAATATGTAACTGTTTTTGCCCAATCCTAACTGTGCTTTTGCACCTATTCCTATGTTATGTACCATTCTTGAATAAAATATTGTTTAAATTTAAGGTCACTGACTTATAATTATACAACTGTAACCTATCATCGCTCATAGTCACGGGTTCGAGCTCCGCTCAGACCGTGTCTCATTTATATTAAAACAGATGGCAGTTTCTAATGGAGGTTGGTGCACCCAAGTACTGGTTAGCCGCTGTAGCGTGCCAAGGAAATGTGTTGTCAGGTAAACTACCCGTCTCTCAAATGGGCAAACGTTCGGTTAAACTTAGATAAAAAGCCGTGGTGACATTCGTTATCCCATCATTTCACGATTTCCCCATTATGATTTCACGATTTCATCTTCAAGAAGTTTCACCCTCCTCCCACCTCCCACCGAACATATATAATCAAATGCACAGATGCGTGGGGGTTCGGACAAATGTTTTCGAGTTCAAAACAACAAAACTAAAAAATATTATTTTTAAGAACACTATGATACACTATATGCTTGACACAACACATACCGTTTTTTATGCCATTCCAAGCAATATTAAAAATTGAATCATCAAATGTACCAAAATATTCGCCCCATTATGTATATATAAAACACAAAGGCATTGTTCAATACTGAAACACAATATCGATTATAAATACAGTGTACAATTCTTCTTGTTATGATACATGAAGATAAATAATGTATGTCAGTCCGTCTGAAATGTACACTTCACTTACAATATATATTGATAAATCTGTTAAAATTATTCCACACCTCTCTAATCAGTGTTTCTTGCCACTGTGTGAGTGTTGTTCATTGTTTCTGGCAAACTGTACGAATTCCTTCTATTTTTCAATTTTATTTTAGCTCGATTGCGAAACATGTTCTTACAACTTATATTAATCACTCGAGAGGCTTCTAGAGTATAATTAATATACGTACATAACTGTTAACATGTTATGTTGCAATTTCTGGAATAAAAACTGGCTTTTCCCATGCAGTGCAACTTCACTTAATGTAGTAGGAATGTGACGTTAATACATCAGAAAACAATAGGTATTTATACATAGTTCCCACATCCTGTGAGAAAGAACACTGATACTATCTTATCTTGGCAGCCATCTTGTATGGCGCGTTTTAGAAACGGCAATTGCATGCTTTTCCTAGTAATTCTGTAATCGCAATAACATACTTAACGTTTGCTTATTGTAATAAAAATTTAGGATCATTTTAAGGGTATTGATAATTATGTTTAGGCTCACCAATGCACCCCAGGTTCGATCATCGGACCGGGAAGTATGTGAGATGGTACGGTGGTCGCCAGATCATACAGGTGGGTTTTCTCCGGGTATCCCGGTTTCCTCCCACATGAATGACCACATTTACGCTTTCATCCGCGCCAACGAGAGTGATTAATATAAGTTGTTAAAACTTGCTTCGCAATCGTTGTAATATAAATAAAGTTTAATCTCTCACAAGTCTACTTAGACTTAGATGGATCGTACCATTGATCCACTAGCAGGGACGTTATATGCGTTTATATAACCAATTCTTAATCAGTGTTCAGCAGACCAACTTTGTCTTTCAGTGTTTTATCATCGTTTTTAGAGCAGTTTCTAATATCCGATTAGCAGTGATACTTCAGCCGTATTCCAAATATACTGCGATAACGTATGACGTTTCGGCACTTCAGCCGTATTCCAAATATACTGCGATAAAGTATGACGTGTCGGCACTTCAATCGTATTCCAAATATACTGCGATAAAATATGACGTTTCGGCACTTCGGCTGTATTCCAAATATACTGCGATAACGTATGACGTTTCGGCACTTCAATCGTATTCCAAATATACTGCGATAACGTATGACGTTTCGGCACTTCGGCCGTATTCCAAATATACTGCGATAACGTATGACGTTTCGGCACTTCAGCCGTATTCCAAATATACTGCGATAACGTATGACGTTTCGGCACTTCAATCGTATTCCAAATATACTGCGATAACGTATGACGTTTCGGCAAGGGCATTTAGAGAGGTTAAAGGTTGTACTAAATAAAGTAGTAATACAATTTTTAATTGTTTCATATAACAGGATCCATAATAAAAACGGATTTTACACCCGATTCCGTTGCTTAGGACACATACTAGCCTATGTATGCCACCTAATACAGAGAACGTTTGCAGGCTGCCTAATAAATGCTCTACAAAGTGAGGGGTAGTATTTAACGTATGGACGACCCCAGGGTTCCCCTTCGAGCATACTTTCTGGCACGAACGGGATAGCTTCCTAACATGAAATAAGTTTACGCTTACACTAGGTCATGTGGTGACTCTTCAGCTAGTATTGGCGATGGACGACCCCGGGGTTTCCACTTCGAGCATACTTTCTGGCGCGAACGGGCACCCGGGTAGAACCTCCAACATTTAGTAAGCAATGAGGATAGCTTCCTAACATGAAATAAGTTTACGCTTAAACGTGCACAAACATCACACTAGGTCATATGGTGACTCTTCAGCTAGTATTGGTGATGGACGACCCCGGGGTTTCCCCTTCGATCATACTTGCTGGCACGGACTGGCACCCGGGTGGAACCTCCAACCGTTAGTAACCAATGTGGTGGATAGCTTCCTAACATGACATAATTCGACACCTAAGTGGGATTCGAACCTACTGCGGTGAGTGGCAAGTGATTTTAAGTATACAACCTTAACCACCCGGTCACGGAGCCCCTTTCTAATGTATATAATGTTTGTGTGCAGCATACATGTATGTGCTATCCATTAACCTGCCAATCACAACTAAAGTGCAAACAGCATAGAACCATATCAGACGTACCGTCTAATCAGGCTCTATGTTGTTTTCTATTCGGATAGTGGAGCTAAAACGCATGTCTGAATAGCAAACAACATAGATCCTGAGCAATAGCAGCGTTATGCCGTGACTGATCTACGCTGTATGCACGTACCGCCGCGTCTGATCAGGATATATGTTCTGTGCACATTCCGTCCAATTTATTATACAGGTTAAGGGCTAATATTAATGGAATTGTGGGCAGCATAGGGGCATACTGGGGTATTCATCCACCACTGATAGCTGGATTGTCACTGGAAAGAGGTAACCATATATTAAGCAAGTTGCTTTCTCCTCAATCCTGCATGTATGTACATATTAGGTATACAAGACTATGTATATTCAAAGAAATAAATATTGTTTAAACAGTATGACTATTTATTCTACATTAAACCCTAAAAAAACAACACATGAATTATCTGTACTGCACACAGATGAGACAGAAATGATAGAAACCCCAAAAACAAAGAGCACATGAATTATCTGCATTGCACATAGATGAGACAGAAATTATAGAAACCCCAAAAACAAAGAGCACATGAATTATCTGCATTGCACATAGATGAGACAGCAATGATAGAAACCCCAAAAACAAAGAGCACATGAATTATCTGCATTGCACATAGATGAGACAGAAATTATAGAAACCCCAAAAACAAACAACACCTGAATTATCTGTACTGCACATAGATGAGATAGAAATGATAGAAACCCCAAAAACAAAGAGCACATGAATTATCTGCATTGCACATAGATGAGACAGAAATTATAGAAACCCCAAAAACAAACAACACCTGAATTATCTGTACTGCACATAGATGAGATAGAAATGATAGAAACCCCAAAAACAAAGAGCACATGAATTATCTGCATTGCACATAGATGAGACAGAAATTATAGAAACCCCAAAAACAAACAACACCTGAATTATCTGTACTGCACATAGATGAGATAGAAATGATAGAAACCCCAAAAACAAAGAGCACATGAATTATCTGCATTGCACATAGATGAGACAGAAATTATAGAAACCCCAAAAACAAACAACACCTGAATTATCTGTACTGCACATAGATGAGATAGAAATTAAAGAAACCCCAAAAACAAACAACACATGCATTATATGTACTGCACACAGATGAGACAGAAATAGATGTGATGTATATATACACAAATAACAAAGATGTAATAACCTTTTACGAGAAATAACTCTTTAATCATGTAATGACAGGCGTGCGCATTCATGACAATGCTATTATCATGGTGATGTATGAAAGCTATGCAATCGATACCATTTGTACAGCAGTTTCTTAAACTGTGACAACTATCAACAGTTGAGTAATCAGAATTTCGATCAAGGCGATGAAATTGTTTACACGATGTTCATTTAAGGGAAGGAATCGCGGGTTAATAGATTACATCGGTGTATGAACTACATCAGGCGTAGGGCGTGGAAGATGTATGTTTTAATGTGTGTACCAATGATGAACACAACCTACACCTGACATACCCTGATATATCGTTTATGTAATAACTTGATAATGGTAAAGAAAGCGAGTATCATCTATATGATGCGGTTGTTTTAATGAATGAATCGCGGGTTTAGCAGTTTCCATCGAGGTATAAATTACATCGGATGTGGTTAATGTGTGTGGATGCCGACACGTTCAATGCAGTTCATACCAGGATAGAAACTATTAAACAGAGATGCATTACTTATTATTACAGTGATTATTCTTTTCAATGACACAAAGAAATATATAGCATACTTTGCATTTAAAATGAATTTAGTCCAGATATGCAAAACTCTAGTTTGTGTTTTTACGTTTATTTATCTTCGCTACCGGTTGCCCATATGAGCGACGCCTCCTGAAGAGATTTGTCATGTAAGATCTTTGGGGGATAGTGCAATGTTACAAACATAGACCCATTCCAGAGTATACGTTAGTTCTATTACGTGTACGGTGTACAGTACCGACACGAGACCTCGGTTTAACATCACATCTGAAAGACTGTTAATTTTAAACGGGGGATCGAACCTGCGATCCCTGAAGTACCAGTCCAACGTGTTACAACTGGACTACATATCCGTCTGTTACAGATACGTCTGCAAAACTCTACAACGAAAGAACATATTACTTCGGTCGCACCGTAGTAACAAGACTAGTTCGGGATAATTTCCGTAGTGCGATGTATTGGTCAAGAATGTCTGTATGTATGTCTGTCTTACAACTAAATTATTAACACTCACGTGAAGTCCAAATAGTATATAAATTGCTTCGTCGAAATACTGTTTGAATATACATGATACTTGTTGCGGATGTCCAACTCATGCTGACGACATGGTGCTACTATCTTGCTCCAAATCTGGTCTAGAAAAATTAATTGATATATGCTATAAAAATTCTACAAAAGAACGGTACATGTATAATGCTGGTAAATGTAGCGTAATTGTATTCAACGAGACAGAAGGTGATTTTAAAAATAGTTCTAGAAATTGGAAGTTAGGTAGTACATCAGTGGAGGAATCTGAATCTTATGTTCATTTAGGGGTAAATTGTAATAAGTACTTGAATCTTGATGATAATATTAAGCAAGCCTGTTCAAAAATACGCAAAACATTCTTTAGCATGGCCGACTTCGGTGTGCACAGAAATGGTTTACACCCGCTATCAATAAAACACCTATATCAATCAATTGTTCTATCAAAGGCATTGTTCGGGTGTGAACTATGGTGTAACATGTCTGAAGCTCAATTACAGTCCCTTGAAAGAGTGCATCGCCAATGTATTAAATTCATGCAATCAATGCCACGATGTACACGGACGGATATTGCGTTAGGTTGTATTGGTGCTCTCTCGCTTGAACAAGAGATCGATAAGCGGAAGCTCTTATTTTTCGGTCAATTATGTAATATGGATGTTAAAAAGAGTGCTAAAGTCTTATTTTCCACTCGACTTATGCAATTCAAAATTAAACCTAGTAAAACATTGGGATATATACCAGACCTATATCGTATTTTGGGGAAATATGGTCTAGGAAGTTATTTTTACAATTTTATAAACACTGCTATATTTCCAAGTGTTGTTACCTGGAAAACTATAGTCAACAAGTATGTATACAATTATGCAAACCTTCAATACAGGACAAATTTAATTAGTGATGATACATTACAAAGCTTTTTAAGTATACACGGTGAGCTGATCCCATGTAGTCTATGGCGTTTTAGCCAACTATATCGTAATTATTTACCATATTGTAGGACAGTTATTTTGATGGCTAGTAAACTGTTTAGCAGACCATATGCAATGATATGTCCAAACTGTAAACTCGTAACGGACTCCATAGCAATCCATCTGGTATTGTTTTGTCGAGTAAACGACGCTACCAGACAAAATATGTGGAATAGTTTTCATAACTCTCTGGGACATGATACCTATACTAGCCTCACTAATATGTATTATAGAGATCAAATTATTGAAATGTTATCCGGATTTTCAACTTTAATTATGAGTGAGTCACAGAGAGTGCAATGTTTCAAATTAATGTTAAGATATATGCATCATTTAGCAAAATGCTTAAACTATTTATTATTGTAATATACCCTTACAAACTGGGTTTGAAAACAGTTAAAATTGTCCAATTCTGATTCCCTAAAGCTTTCGTTTTCGTTTAGGGTTGCTACTTTGGACATGCTTTGGAATTAATTCGAGTCGGTCTTAGAAATAACAACGACTTTTCTGTAGTTGAAAAGACGAACCTTTTCCTAAGTAACGTACACATACTTCACGAAAGTATTCATGAATATAATGAATATACTGAATGTAATGAATACAAGATCTCAGATCTACAAAGATATGTATACATAGCTAATAAAATGGTTAATATAGTTCATATATTAATGTCAATGACATATCCAGTAGTCTGTATGTCTGTGTATATGCATGTATATGCATGGGTGTATGTATGTATATGTGTGTATATGTATATATGTATACATGTATATGTATATAAATATATGTATATATGTATATGTGTATATGCATGTAGGTAGGTATGTATGTATTGTGTATCTGTGTGTATGTGTGTGTTATGTGTGTAGATGTAGAAATATACACACATAATATATTATAGTGCATATATGTGTAAAAGTTCTATGTTCCATTTCATCTGTTCATTTTGTTATCAATTGTCTGTGTTTATTATGTAAATGTATCTCATCATATGGTGGAATAAAAGATATCTATCTATCTATCTAA
>CM026388.1:34628481-34638686 GCA_014843695.1 Archivesica marissinica
TATACGATCACAAAGGACGAAAGCAAACACCATTACTCTGACGATTCCACTCATGAATTAATTTAACACAAGAGAAATGTGAACATACAGCGGTGATGAACAAGTAATTTGAAATATACGACTACAAAGGACGAAAGCAAACACCATTACTCTGACGATTCCACTCATGAATTAATTTAACACAAGAGAAATGTGAACATACAGCGGTGATGAACAAGTAATTTGAAATATACGATCACAAAGGACGAAAGCAAACACCATTACTCTGAGGATAACAGTTTAAACGTTATTTATTTTACAACGATTGCGAAACAAGCTATAACAAATTATATTAATCACTCTCGTTGGCGCAGATGAAAGCGTACATGTGGTAATGCGTGTGATAGGAAACCGGAGTACCCGGAGAAAACCCACCTGTTCGATCAGGCGACCACCGTACCATCTGACATACTTCCAGGTCAGAGGATCGAATCCGGGTTACATTGGTGAGATGCGAACACGCTAGCCACTGTGCTAATCGGACAACCTACTCTGACGATAAATGATGATTATATATAGAGTTGTGGAACCTATGCTCGGCATAAATCCCACATATAATAACCAGTATAAAATGATAAATGCACTTGTCGTATATTATTATTTTCTTAAGTCGTGAAAACAACTTTCAAAAAGTTGTTGACAGTTTTAGCTTCATCACGTCACCTTGATGCTCATACAACTATCGCAACGGTGTCGTGTCGGCACCCGTTTATATAGGGAACTCAATATTTCAGGGCACATATGCACGGCGTACTTGTTATTTTTTATTTATGAACCAGAACTTGTTGAATATCTTATTTTGACATAGTAACAGCATTGAATACAAACGCTTATTGGTGCTAATCAGAAATGATAGAGAAACTATGTTTCGGGTTAGTTGTAGATTTTTCTAATTCGGAGAGGCACGTGAATTGCTCATACACAGTGTCAGTTTCGGGGGAAATATTCTCCCAATGATTTGTTTGTCTATATTCGTCTGCTGCGCCAGTCACGTTATAGTTGCAGCAGGCTACCGATACACGCAGCGGAATGCTATTGAACCATGTTTCAGCTCTGTCAGCGAAATTAGCCTAGAACTTTATATAAATATTTTAAATACGGATGTAAATGCTGAGCATAGAAATACGCAGAGATAAGTCACAAGCTTTAAATAACCCACTTATTACTTTGCTAAAGACGTCATGTTGGTTTTAATTTTCACACTATTCCATTGCATCAATATTAGGAACCGAGTAGACGATGCTCTTCGTGAAATGCACATCTCTCTGAGAAGTAGGTTTGTATGTATTGTCAACGGGTGCGATATCGCTTTAACTAGCTATACATAGCCTGCTGAACGGGAAACTACAAACAGCTAAAGGACGACATTACAGCTGCAGATAACAGCAGAACAAATATAGTTAATTACCTGAGCGAATTAAAGGGATCATTGCTGATACTGTATCTTGTAACATTTTATGTGCGTTCACTGGGGGTTATTGTTCATTTATTATCTGCTTGTGAGACTGGATCGTGGGTTCGGTATTGGCGTGGTGTTGGGGAAACAACAGGTGAAATCGTGAGATACATGTATCAATCTAAGCAATATTTTCTTTTTTATATTCATTTTTTTTCTGATCCTTTAAAGTGACACTACATTAGTGAAAACACACATTTCTACAGAAATATTTTCCTATTGTATGGTATAATTTTTCTCTCAAATATGTGCCTCAAATACTGAGTAATTCAACTAATAAACAAACGTCGTATACGCGGTTTGTTGACATAAAATAATGTAAACATTCATGCGTAATACAACTAGTGTATCCTGAATAATACGATTTATAGTAGAGATTTACCATTATATCTCACATTTGTGCCTATTTATTTGTAGACTATTCTTAGATTATCTCTAAACGAAATTATCTCGCGTTTAGTATTGACTCCGATGACAACCAAACATCAATTCGGGAGCATGGATGACCGTTATATGAAATCATACTTTGAATCCACAAAAACACTGTTTATTGATTCAATGGTAGTGTTCGCATGTATGCAGAAGAATTTGTAGTTGCTTGAAAAAATGCATTTTATTTGCTTTTTGTGATGTAATGTCGCTTTAAGTAATTTTTATTTACATTTCTATTTTGAGTACTCTTCAAGAAAGGATCTCAGTCGTTTAATTAAATTGAACATTAGCTTGACTTTCTGGTGAGGGCCGTTGTCTAATATTGCTAAAACGTGTAACCCAAACCATTTGTATTTTCATTCTATGTATTGTATCATTATGTGTATGACATATGTACTATTGATTTGCAATAAAATATGATTAAATAAAAACAAAATGTTTTATTTTGCCTACTGTATAATCATCATAGAGAGCTGTCTTACATGTATGAATACGACCCCCCCCCCCGATGGACATGTGATTTGGTGTCAACGCGATGGACATGTGATTTGGGGTAAACGCGATGGACATGTGATTTGGGGTCAACGCGATGGACATGTGATTTGGGGTCAACGCGATGGAAATGTGATTTGGGGTCAACGCGATGGACATGTTATTTGGGGTCAACGCGATGGACATGTGATTTGGGGTCAACGCGATGGACATGTGATTTGGGGTCAACGCGATGGACATGTGATTTGGGGTCAACGCGTCACACACAATGGACAGAGATTTGGGGTAAACGCGATGGACATGTGATTTGGGGTAAACACGATGGACATGTGATTTGGGGTCAACGCGATGGACATGTGATTTGGGGTCAACGCGATGGACATGTGATTTGGGGTCAACGCGATGGACATGTTTGGGGTCAACGCGATGGACATGTGATTTGGGGTCAACGCGATGGACATGTGATTTGGGGTCAACGCGATGGACATGTGATTTGGGGTCAACGCGATGGACATGTGATTTGGGGTCAACGCGATGGACATGTGATTTGGGGTCAACGCGATGGACATGTGATTTGGGGTCAACGCGATGGACAAGTGATTTGGGGTCAACTTGGGGTCAACGCGATGGACATGTGATTTGGGGTCAACGCGATGGACATGTGATTTGGGGTCAACGCGATGGACATGTGATTTGGGGTCAACGCGATGGACATGTGATTTGGGGTCAACGCGATGGACATGTGATTTGGGGTCAACGCGATGGACATGTGATTTGGGGTCAACGCGATGGACATGTGATTTGGGGTCAACGCGATGGACATGTGATTTGGGGTCAACGCGATGGACATGTGATTTGGGGTCAACGCGATGGACATGTGATTTGGGGTCAACGCGATGGACAAGTGATTTGGGGTCAACGACTAACGATGGGACACTGTGATTTGGGGTCAACGCGATGGACATGTGTTGGGTTCACGCTATGGACATGTGATTTGGTGGTCACGCTGAATGTACAATGTTATTTTGGTTTCACGCGATGGACAGTGATTTGGGGGTCAAAAGCGATGGACATGTGATTTGTGTCCGCGATGGACATGGTGATTTTGGTGTCAACGCGATGGACATGTGATTTGGGGTCAACGCGATGGACATGTGATTTGGGGTCAACGCGATGGACATGTGATTTGGGGTCAACGCGATGGACATGTGATTTGGGGTCAACGCGATGGACATGTGATTTGGGGTCAATGCGATGGACATGTGATTTGGGGTCAACGCGATGGACATGTGATTTGGGGTCAACGACTGTTAATAAGGTGACGAACATGTAGGTGCATAATACCTATGTGAATATTGCATTTCTCACAGTGTGCAAATAATACAAGTACACAGAAATGAACATATATAGCTCCGGTAAGTGTAAAGCGCTGTAGCAATCTGAAAATAACCGAGGCGACCCCCTCCGAATTATTTCTGTGCATTCTGAAGTCTGTTTTATCAGTTTTCCTATAATACCTGTCGTTACTTGCCAATTTCTAACCGAGGAGAGTGCCTCATTTGCCTCAGTGTAGCTACGGGCCTGAGGTGGGTTATGAATTAGGTGTAGCGTTAGGGTTGGGCTAGGATTAAGTATGCAATTTACAGTTTAGAAGCATATGTCACACCTGAATAATTTTTAATTGTCAATTTCTAATTTAAATATTAGTTAATCAGTGGTTCTACACATGGCGTCAATGGTGCATCAACTTAGTTCGAGTGCATATACATGTATATAATGCTTTGAATGTCGCGTGCTGCAAGGACACATATCCTCCACATGTGTATAATGAATTACATGTTCTGTGCTGCAAGGACACATATCCTCTACTTGTATATAATGAATTAAATGTTCCGTGCTACAAGGACACATATCCTCCACATGTATATAATGAATTAAATGCTCCATACTACAAGGACACATATCCTCTACATGTATATAATGGATTAAATTGTTTCGTGCTGCAAGGACACATATCCTCCACATATATATAATGAAGTAAATGCTCCATGCTACAAGGGCACCTATCCTCTACATATATATAATGAATTAAATGTTCCGTGCTGCAAGGACACATATCCTCCACATATATATAATGAAGTAAATGCTCCATGCTACAAGTGCACCTATCCTCTACATATATATAATGAAGTAAATGCTCCATGCTACAAGGGCACATATCCTCTACTTCTATATAATGAATTAAATGTTCCGTGCTGCAAAGGCACCTATCCTCTACATATATATAATGAAGTAAATGCTCCATGCTACAAGGGCACCTATCCTCTACATATATAATGAAGTAAATGCTCCATGCTACAAGGGCACCTATCCTCTACATATATATATGAAGTAAATGATCCATGCTACAAGGGCACCTATCCTCTACATATATATAATGAAGTAAATGCTCCATGCTACAAGGGCACCTATCCTCTACATATATATAATGAAGTAAATGCTCCATGCTACAAGGGCACCTATCCTCTACTTCTATATAATGAATTAAATGTTCCGTGCTGCAAGGGCACCTATCCTCTACATATATATAATGAAGTAAATGCTCCATGCTACAAGGACACATATCCTCTACATATATATAATGAAGTAAATGCTCCATGCTACAAGGGCACCTATCCTCTACATATATATAATGAATTAAATGTTCCATGCTACAAGGAGACATATCCTCTAAATGGTTAAGAGCACAGTCGTGACGGCTACAGTTGGGCTCGAACAAACTCCGGGAATTTCACAGCTGAGAAGAGAAAACGGTACCAGTACCACAGTTGAAGTCGTGATATCGCAATGGATGCGCGTTCGCTTCAGGTGCGAACGGTCCAGAGTTCGAGCCCCGGTGGAGCCGTTACGATTGTACCCTTAGACAAGGCATTTAAATTCCACGTTGCCTCTTCTCTCTCCCTCGTTGCGATGGATTCCATCGGGAATGAGATATCGGGAGTGATTAATATACGTTGTAAGAACCAATTCTTTATTTATTTACGCCTCATCAATGTACAACAAACAACATTCAATATAATAAAATGCCACTCAATAATGAATAATAAGAGACAGTAACAGTAACAATTCACAATATAATACGATTCAACGTATACGTTTCTTAATAATAGACGTTATAGAGGTTGATCCAGACAGATACTCTCACAAACAGAAGACAAAGTCAAAATGGTGACGGGCACATTGCTATCATTACACCACAGCCGCAAACGTGGCGTGAGGGACCATATTTGTGAAAATCCCATCATTCCCTCACGCCCGGTGTAATGCCAGCCATGTCACCACCATCACCATGTGCAACCGCTATCAGTGAGATGCTCGGTCCAAAACAAATGAACAAATAAACTTGTATAAACTAAGACAGCCACAAAGTGTTGCTGCTGTAGTATAGTATACAGAAATTTAAATGATGAATATCTTATTATCCTATTAGCCAGATCATTGATCTGATTCCAATTAGCATAGCTGATTCCCACGGGTACCAGCAAACTATATCATATATAATTGAATAGATCAACACTAGATACGCTTAAATGTCCACCTAGTTAGCCATATATGAAGAGTATTTGCCCTGTAAGCCAGTAATAGAAAGTACGGTGATTATACGCATCCGTGGTCGAGTGGGGGAAGGTCGCTGACCAAGGAAAGGGATTCGATTAAGTTAATATGTAACTGTTTTTGCCCAATCCTAACTGTGCTTTTGCACCTATTCCTATGTTATGTACCATTCTTGAATAAAATATTGTTTAAATTTAAGGTCACTGACTTATAATTATACAACTGTAACCTATCATCGCTCATAGTCACGGGTTCGAGCTCCGCTCAGACCGTGTCTCATTTATATTAAAACAGATGGCAGTTTCTAATGGAGGTTGGTGCACCCAAGTACTGGTTAGCCGCTGTAGCGTGCCAAGGAAATGTGTTGTCAGGTAAACTACCCGTCTCTCAAATGGGCAAACGTTCGGTTAAACTTAGATAAAAAGCCGTGGTGACATTCGTTATCCCATCATTTCACGATTTCCCCATTATGATTTCACGATTTCATCTTCAAGAAGTTTCACCCTCCTCCCACCTCCCACCGAACATATATAATCAAATGCACAGATGCGTGGGGGTTCGGACAAATGTTTTCGAGTTCAAAACAACAAAACTAAAAAATATTATTTTTAAGAACACTATGATACACTATATGCTTGACACAACACATACCGTTTTTTATGCCATTCCAAGCAATATTAAAAATTGAATCATCAAATGTACCAAAATATTCGCCCCATTATGTATATATAAAACACAAAGGCATTGTTCAATACTGAAACACAATATCGGTTATAAATACAGTGTACAATTCTTCTTGTTATGATACATGAAGATAAATAATGTATGTCAGTCCGTCTGAAATGTACACTTCACTTACAATATATATTGATAAATCTGTTAAAATTATTCCACACCTCTCTAATCAGTGTTTCTTGCCACTGTGTGAGTGTTGTTCATTGTTTCTGGCAAACTGTACGAATTCCTTCTATTTTTCAATTTTATTTTAGCTCGATTGCGAAACATGTTCTTACAACTTATATTAATCACTCGAGAGGCTTCTAGAGTATAATTAATATACGTACATAACTGTTAACATGTTATGTTGCAATTTCTGGAATAAAAACTGGCTTTTCCCATGCAGTGCAACTTCACTTAATGTAGTAGGAATGTGACGTTAATACATCAGAAAACAATAGGTATTTATACATAGTTCCCACATCCTGTGAGAAAGAACACTGATACTATCTTATCTTGGCAGCCATCTTGTATGGCGCGTTTTAGAAACGGCAATTGCATGCTTTTCCTAGTAATTCTGTAATCGCAATAACATACTTAACGTTTGCTTATTGTAATAAAAATTTAGGATCATTTTAAGGGTATTGATAATTATGTTTAGGCTCACCAATGCACCCCAGGTTCGATCATCGGACCGGGAAGTATGTGAGATGGTACGGTAGTCGCCAGATCATACAGGTGGGTTTTCTCCGGGTATCCCGGTTTCCTCCCACATGAATGACCACATTTACGCTTTCATCCGCGCCAACGAGAGTGATTAATATAAGTTGTTAAAACTTGCTTCGCAATCGTTGTAATATAAATAAAGTTTAATCTCTCACAAGTCTACTTAGACTTAGATGGATCGTACCATTGATCCACTAGCAGGGACGTTATATGCGTTTATATAACCAATTCTTAATCAGTGTTCAGCAGACCAACTTTGTCTTTCAGTGTTTTATCATCGTTTTTAGAGCAGTTTCTAATATCCGATTAGCAGTGATACTTCAGCCGTATTCCAAATATACTGCGATAACGTATGACGTTTCGGCACTTCAGCCGTATTCCAAATATACTGCGATAAAGTATGACGTGTCGGCACTTCAATCGTATTCCAAATATACTGCGATAAAATATGACGTTTCGGCACTTCGGCTGTATTCCAAATATACTGCGATAACGTATGACGTTTCGGCACTTCAATCGTATTCCAAATATACTGCGATAACGTATGACGTTTCGGCACTTCGGCCGTATTCCAAATATACTGCGATAACGTATGACGTTTCGGCACTTCAGCCGTATTCCAAATATACTGCGATAACGTATGACGTTTCGGCACTTCAATCGTATTCCAAATATACTGCGATAACGTATGACGTTTCGGCAAGGGCATTTAGAGAGGTTAAAGGTTGTACTAAATAAAGTAGTAATACAATTTTTAATTGTTTCATATAACAGGATCCATAATAAAAACGGATTTTACACCCGATTCCGTTGTTTAGGACACATACTAGCCTATGTATGCCACCTAATACAGAGAACGTTTGCAGGCTGCCTAATAAATGCTCTACAAAGTGAGGGGTAGTATTTAACGTATGGACGACCCCAGGGTTCCCCTTCGAGCATACTTTCTGGCACGAACGGGATAGCTTCCTAACATGAAATAAGTTTACGCTTACACTAGGTCATGTGGTGACTCTTCAGCTAGTATTGGCGATGGACGACCCCGGGGTTTCCACTTCGAGCATACTTTCTGGCGCGAACGGGCACCCGGGTAGAACCTCCAACATTTAGTAAGCAATGAGGATAGCTTCCTAACATGAAATAAGTTTACGCTTAAACGTGCACAAACATCACACTAGGTCATATGGTGACTCTTCAGCTAGTATTGGTGATGGACGACCCCGGGGTTTCCCCTTCGATCATACTTGCTGGCACGGACTGGCACCCGGGTGGAACCTCCAACCGTTAGTAACCAATGTGGTGGATAGCTTCCTAACATGACATAATTCGACACCTAAGTGGGATTCGAACCTACTGCGGTGAGTGGCAAGTGATTTTAAGTATACAACCTTAACCACCCGGTCACGGAGCCCCTTTCTAATGTATATAATGTTTGTGTGCAGCATACATGTATGTGCTATCCATTAACCTGCCAATCACAACTAAAGTGCAAACAGCATAGAACCATATCAGACGTACCGTCTAATCAGGCTCTATGTTGTTTTCTATTCGGATAGTGGAGCTAAAACGCATGTCTGAATAGCAAACAACATAGATCCTGAGCAATAGCAGCGTTATGCCGTGACTGATCTACGCTGTATGCACGTACCGCCGCGTCTGATCAGGATATATGTTCTGTGCACATTCCGTCCAATTTATTATACAGGTTAAGGGCTAATATTAATGGAATTGTGGGCAGCATAGGGGCATACTGGGGTATTCATCCACCACTGATAGCTGGATTGTCACTGGAAAGAGGTAACCATATATTAAGCAAGTTGCTTTCTCCTCAATCCTGCATGTATGTACATATTAGGTATACAAGACTATGTATATTCAAAGAAATAAATATTGTTTAAACAGTATGACTATTTATTCTACATTAAACCCTAAAAAAACAACACATGAATTATCTGTACTGCACACAGATGAGACAGAAATGATAGAAACCCCAAAAACAAAGAGCACATGAATTATCTGCATTGCACATAGATGAGACAGAAATTATAGAAACCCCAAAAACAAAGAGCACATGAATTATCTGCATTGCACATAGATGAGACAGCAATGATAGAAACCCCAAAAACAAAGAGCACATGAATTATCTGCATTGCACATAGATGAGACAGAAATTATAGAAACCCCAAAAACAAACAACACCTGAATTATCTGTACTGCACATAGATGAGATAGAAATGATAGAAACCCCAAAAACAAAGAGCACATGAATTATCTGCATTGCACATAGATGAGACAGAAATTATAGAAACCCCAAAAACAAACAACACCTGAATTATCTGTACTGCACATAGATGAGATAGAAATGATAGAAACCCCAAAAACAAAGAGCACATGAATTATCTGCATTGCACATAGATGAGACAGAAATTATAGAAACCCCAAAAACAAACAACACCTGAATTATCTGTACTGCACATAGATGAGATAGAAATTAAAGAAACCCCAAAAACAAACAACACATGCATTATATGTACTGCACACAGATGAGACAGAAATAGATGTGATGTATATATACACAAATAACAAAGATGTAATAACCTTTTACGAGAAATAACTCTTTAATCATGTAATGACAGGCGTGCGCATTCATGACAATGCTATTATCATGGTGATGTATGAAAGCTATGCAATCGATACCATTTGTACAGCAGTTTCTTAAACTGTGACA
>CM026388.1:34640704-34757144 GCA_014843695.1 Archivesica marissinica
TATGTGTATATGTGTGTATGTGTGTATGTATGTATATATGTGTGTATATATATATATATATATGTATGTATATATGTATATGTATATATGTGTGTATATGTGTGTATGTGTGTATGTATATATATACATATGTATATATGTATATATACGTGTGTACTGTATACACATATGATTGACTTGCATTATGTGCAACTGCAGCGTCGATACTTGTTTGTTATTTACGATCATATATGCAATTGCAATGATTGTGTACATTTCTCTATACACCATAATTGAGTATGTGCTTCTTAAGTGCCGTCGCAGGGGGTCGTTACATAGTTTCCACACTGTTAGTCATATATCTTTAACTTATATAATGGCAACGTCTAAATTGCTATCGATTACCAGATATGCATGTGTCATAGCTGTGTAAGGATCCCTCTCCATCACACAATGTGTGTATGCTCCCTAAGTGTCTGATGCAGGGGGTCGTTACATAATTACCACATGGTTGGCCATATCCATCATTGATTTGTGAAACTGCAACGTCTACACTAAATTGTTATCTATTACCAGATAAGCATGTGTCATGGCTGTGTAAGGATCCCTCTCCATCACACAATGTGTGTATGCTCCCTAAGTGTCTGATGCAGGGGGTCGTTACATAATTATCACATGGTTGGCCATATCCATCATTGATTTGTGAAACTGCAACGTCTACACTAAATTGTTATCTATTACCAGATAAGCATGTGTCATGGCTGTGTAAGGATCCCTCTCCATCATGCACTGTATATGTGCACCTCAAGTGTCTGTTGCAGGGGGTCGTTACATAATTATAACACATTTAGTCACAATGTTAGTCATATGGTTAATTGACTTGTACCGTGGGCAACCGTCAGGTCTCTACTGTCTCAGGTATTTACTGTGTATGCTATTTTGTATGACGACCAACTGCAACTGAGTGTATTTTATGTTTTCGCCTTTTACCTCTTCACTTCTTGATCGTATTGGAGTGGGTAACTACATATTCACCAAATATTTGGGTTATATAGATTGTTATGTGTATCCTCAACGTGCATACTGTGTTGGAAGCTTACTTTTGTAACATTACTTTGGTAATTGCGGTCTTGAGTGAAGCTAATATCAAATAATTTACTCCAAGATAGCATAATCATGCAGCAATATGCTAGGACGGGTTGTTTCATTATCACAATACAGATATTAAAACGTAACTGTGCATCGAACAATGACGACACCTCTTACGAAGTAAGTATTCACTAATATTCCAGCTTCAAACCCTATTCGACACCTAGCTCGATTCCGTTGTTTCGCTCCTATTAATTTTCGCCTATCGACTTTCCATAGTTTCTTCATTACTATATATATAATTTGAGCCCAAGTCCTGGTCATTTCTATACCAGTTTATCATACATATGATATTTCTCATTTTAGTTTTAATCGGGGTCACACTTGGCATTGGGGGGTCCGGACAACGTAGATGCGTGCCACCGATTTATAAATCATTCACCATAGGGACGACAGCGCCACACGTTGACGTGGAGCGATTGCATCCACCCTAGGTATGTCTAGACGCAGTATTACCTGTCGTCCCTACCCTACGCTGGACAACACATACACTGACATAACGTATAACTCTCTCACTGTTTTCGTATCAGAGATCCTGGTAAACCTATTCCTGTTCACACTGACAACTACCAAATCCGGAGATGTGGAGTTGAATCCAGGACCAGACAACAACACTGATATATCTGATTCCCTTTCCGATTCATACAGCACCCTCATAAACAGTGGATTAAGTGTAATGCACGTCAACATTCAGAGTATCCGACCCAAACTCGATATCCTGTCCATTGAGGCACAACCTTACGATATTCTCGTATTCACTGAAACATGGCTCTTACCAGATATTTCGAACTCTGATCTTCAGATACCAAATTTCAATCCTCCATTCCGCTGTGATAGAATTGGCAGAATCGGTGGTGGTGTAGCCATATATGTTCGAGAAGGCATTCATGCAATTGAGCGCAAGGATCTACACCTGAACGGTCTCGAAGCACTTTGGCTAGAGATTCGTATTAGCCAACGCACTCTTCTAGTTGGTGGCGTATATCGTCCTCCGTCATCAAACAACACTCACTGGCAGCTACTAGAACAGAGCATTGACCAAGTCTTCAATCAACCTTGTGATAACATCATAGTGACTGGTGATTTCAACATCGACATTATTATCTCTAATAACAATTAAATGTCTCGCCTGATCTCGTCGTACAATGCAGAACAGCTTATCACGTCACCTACGCATTTTACAGAAAACTCACAATCTCTTATAGATCTCATATTCGTCAAACACCATCAACATGTCATCTCTAGCTTTGTCGCTGATCCTTTTGTACCTGATCTTGTCCGTTTTCACTGTCCAACTGTAGCAGTTCTCTTGTTCTCAAAACCAAAATCTTCTAACTTCAAACGCAGCATTTGGCTGTATGACAAGGGAGATTACTCTAAGTTCAATGCCCTTCTGAGAGAAATGGACTGGAATAGCATCAACGACAACGACAACATGGACCAAATCTCTATTAATATCACAGACACTATTCTCTCTTCTGCATCACAGAGCATCCCCAATAAACTTGTAACAAACCGCCCAGACGACGTTCCCTGGATGACTAGTGAAGTCCGCAGGTCCATCCGCAAACGTAATCGAATACACAGGCATGCTAAGCATTCAAATACTGTGGCGAACTGGACCGAGTTTAGAAAAATTCGTAACGACACAACAGCACTGATCCGTAAGACAAGAACTAACTACCATGACATCATTGTTAGCAAGATGAATTCCAGCTCTGCCACAGCAAAGCAATGGTTTAAACTTGCTAAAAAGATTACCAACCAAAGTAAACAGTCAATCATTCCAACACTAATTGACAACGGGGTTGAATCCTCATCAGACACGGAAAAGGCTACCCTTCTCAATACATACTTCTGTCAACAAGCCTGTCTAAACGACCGTGATCACAATCCTCCCCCTGATACACATAACACAGATACGATCCTATCCTCTATTCTTATTACATGTAAGGATGTTAAGGATGCCATGTCTCTTATCGATCCTTCCAAAGCCTGTGGTCCGGACATGGTTAGTCCTAAGCTTATCGCGGCCGGTGTCGAGGAGCTGGCGACTCCTCTTTCTGCATACTTCAACAAATTACTTACACTCTCAACCTTCCCTTCTCCATGGAAAATGGCTAATGTCTGTCCTGTATACAAAAAATCCGATCCTTCTAAGCCATCTAACTACCGTCCAATCTCTCTCCTTAGCTGCCTTGGAAAACTCATGGAGCGATGTGTACACAAGCATCTGTACAACTACGTTGTAACTAACAATCTTCTAACTCATTATCAGTCAGGTTTCGTCAAGGGTGATTCTACTACCAACCAACTTGCCTTTTTGTACAATGACATCTCCAGAGCCTTAGATGATGAAAAAGAGGTTCGGGCAGTTTTCTGTGACATTTCTAAAGCATTCGACCGTGTGTGGCACCGTGGTCTTCTTCACAAACATTCCTCTCTGGGTATTCGAGGTTCTCTCTATAACTGGTTTGCGTCCTATCTATCCTTACGAAAGCAACGTGTTATAATTGCCAACTCCAACTCTTCCTGGTCGTCGATCAAAGCTGGTGTTCCTCAGGGGTCTATCTTAGGTCCCCTCCTCTTTCTTATCTACATCAACGACATTGTGTCTGATATCAAGGCCAACATACGCCTGTTCGCCGACGACACTAGTTTGTACATCATCCTCGAAGACCAAAACATCTCTGCCACTATTCTGAACAGCGATCTCGTTCGTATCGAATCTTGGTCAAAATCTTGGTTGGTGACATTCAATCCATCGAAGACGGAATCCATGATTTTCTCCAGGAAGCGCAACAGACTCAATCACCCTGTCCTGTATATGGATGGCATCCACATTAACCAGGTTAGTTCTCACAAGCACCTAGGTCTAACATTTACCGAAGATGGGAAGTTGTCGGCACATATTACATCTATGGTTAATAAAGCATGGCAGCGTATCGGCATTCTTAGATCACTCAAATGTTATCTATCTAGACGATCTTTAGAGCGGATGTACATATCATATGTTAGGCCCCTTCTGAAATATGGTGATGTGGTATGGGACAACTGCTCTGACGAACTGGGAAACACTCTCCGATAGAAGAGCAAAACACCAACTTATCTTATTCTACAAGATGAAGACTAGTCGAGCCCCACTTTACTTATCCAACCTTGTCCCAGAACCCACCAGTCCAGCTTATTCCCTTCGATCCATACCAGATGTACCTGTCCCCCAAACACGCACTCAATCTCATGCATCTTCCTTCCTCCCTTCCACTATCAGAAAATGGAATTCCCTTCCAGAAGAAACCCGTAACGCCGAGACCGAATCAGTCTTCAAGGCCAAGTTAAATATCAACAAGAAAAAGTCTTCACCTCTTTATAATATCGGACAGAGAAAGCTACAAATCTACCACGCACGACTACGATTAGGGTGCAGCTCCCTGGCTTTTGATTTACATAGGAAAAACATAATCGACTCTCCCTCATGTACTTGCGGTGCTCTGGAGGACGCTAGCCACTATCTTTTGCATTGTCCACAATTTGCAGTCCAACGCCAACAACATCTATCCAACCTGCCATGTGCCACACTCATTAACAATCTCCTATTAGGCGACGATCACTTGTCCTTTGATAGCAACTCTCTCGTCTTCATCAATGTCCAAGCATTCATCGCAGCCACCAGGCGGTTCGAGCTTAGTTAATCTATCCTAATACCTCTTATTCATAATACAAAATATCACTAAGTAAAACCATTCATTACCCTCCGATTGACATATACTAGACCTATTTAACCTTAATGTCCAGCCCAGTTGACTTATGTAAACAAACGCCAAACCGGTGGATGCACAGCTACCCGTTCACCTTTCCCTACCGATGCCAAGTGTGAGTCCATAATTATTTCTGATATTGATGTTTTGAATTTATTGGGGGTTTGGGGTGGGGGGGTGGGGGAGTGAGGGGTCATTCATTGCAAGCATAACCTATCTTTATTCGAAAACCATATACCATACAATTAAACTTTAACGAGCAATTTAATCCGTGAACATACAAAGAACAACAGCTTACATTGCTTATACCGGACTACACCAACTTGTTAAATGCTTCATCTAGGAGAGGAATTTATATAATATTGTATTTATCTTGATTTCCAATCCTTTGTTATCTTCCTGCAACCTGTGTGTTTATATAATGTCGATGCATATATGCCCTTTGTACAAAAGAAGAACAATAAATAAAGTTTAAACTAACCTGAGTTCCCTGGATTACAAGTCCAAAGTGATATATATCAACCGCACAATTTAGCGACATACATCTCAATTTATGCGTGTGCAATCATTACTAGTATTTCCGGTACTACATTAAAAACACGTTGGGTGCTGAGGTATGTATTTATTGCCGATTATATTTCATAAGCCAAACTGTACGTAGTTAATACAAATTTATTTTAGCTCGATTTGCGAAACAAGTTATTTCAACTTATATTAATCACTCTCGAGACTTCATACCTGATGGAATCCATCGCCACAAGGGACATAGAAAAGACAACGTGGAATTTAAATGCCTTGCCTAAGGGCACAATCGTAACGGCTCCAGCGGGGCTCGAACTCCGGATCTTTGGCACATGAAGCGAACACGCATCCACTGCGCTATCACGACTTCCACTTGCAGCAAACTGTACGTGACAAGCTAATCAGATTACAGGAAATGTGTAGTTTCAAGAACTGTTAGTTAACTGTTGATGTATACACGTACATGTTTTATGGACTCCGTGGTCAAATAGCTAGGGTCATTGGCTTCACATCATATGCCACTCATCGCTGTTCAAATTCCAAATGGAAACTCAATATAATTGGTTTAATTTGAAATATATTTCACAAACTTTAGACAATATGTACACAGCTACTTTCGCCTAAATGTATCACAAGGCGCGTAGCTACCTGTACGCAAGATACGCAGTTGCAAATACCCAGTGTTCAAAATATTTAAAAATGCATTCACATTGCATTAACTTGTGTGTATCGATAGTGTTTTCGAACAGCACACATATTCATGTTGTTGATATGTAAATAAAAACTAACATAATAATATGCTTAAAATATTGTTTACTGAAGTTCCGCCGCGTAGAGACAACATATATCTCATTCTGCTGCTGAACTGTCTCTTAGATTGCATCAAATACGTTCTAAATAGTTCAGATGTTAAAGGCACATGTGTTGATTGACATTTAGTTCCTCACAGTGGTTTCATACGAGTATAACTATTAAAACTTAAAACACACAGGTTAAATACAAGTAAAAGAAGACAATTTAATATACATTGGATCCCATCTATTTCATTTTCGTGAAATCACTTGATAATTGAATTTAATAGCATCAAGTAACAATTTATGTAATTCGCATCCACATATATAAACCCGAACAAACAAGAAAACAAAGACACCAATAATAATAAACTTTGGATTAAGGTTCTATGTCCTCTAAAATGTGATATATTGACCCAAAACAAATGCATTCGATTGAACAATAACCAACAACAACCAATGTCACCACGCTTCATTTTAAAATTTATTATATTAAATATTGGCCCAGTACGATGAATATAAACTAGTGTTTTAAAATGTGTCATTAAGTGGTGTCAGTGATATATACACTGCAGTATCATCTGCAAAGGTACGGAACTGGAGATTTATATAGGATAGCAGAGGTCCAAGTACGGATCCTTGTGGAACTCCAGAAGACACAGGAATATGTTTTGAACGTATACCATTAAAGAAAACTGACTGGAAACAGACATGCATATAGTATTATATTTCTCTCATGTACATGTGTATAACATGAGGGTATACTGAAGTGGATCTATACAGATACATGAAAGTGTAATCATCAGCACAACTTTTTATATTTTTGGATGATAATTGTATAAATTGTTACTTGATTCTCTTAAATTCAATTATTCACTTGCATACACAGCATTCAATATCATTCATATATCTAGTTTTAGATAATTATTAAATGCCGGCAAATTTAGGCCCCAATAAAATAGGATAAGAATAAAATGTACTTACGACAATTGTGCACATGGTGTCTCTGTGATAAGGGGTTTAACTATGCAAGTGATTTCACGAAAATGAGATAAATGGGATCCAATGTATATTAAATTGTCTACTTTTACTTGTGTGTTTTAAGTTTTAATAGTTATACTCGCATGCAACCACTGTGAGGAACTAAATGTCAATCGACACATGTGCCTTTAACATCTGAACTATTTAGAACGTATTTGCTGCAATCTAAGAGATAGTTCAGTAGCAGAATGAGCTATATGTTGTCTCTACACGGCGGAACTTCAGTAAACAAGATTTTAAACATATTATTATGTTAGTTTTTATTTAAATAGCAACAACATGATATGTAGGCTGTTCGAAAACAGTATCGATACACACAAGTTAATACAATGTGAATGCATTTGATTCTTGACATAGTCAGTATTATTGTAAAACATTTTCAAAATATACATGACCCCCCCCCCCACCCAAAATATACATGACCCCCCCCCCCACCTTCCCTAGCCTTCGCTTTCAAATGCATTTAATTTATTTAATATTTTGAACACTGTGTATATGCAACTGCGTATCTTGCGTACAGGTAGCTACGCGCCTTGTGATACATTTAGGTGAAAGTAGCTGTGTACATATTGTCTAAAGTTTGTGAAATATATTTCAAATTAAACCAATTATATTGAGTTTCCATTTGGAATTTGAACAGCGATGAGTGGCATATGATGTGAAGTCAATTACCCTAGCTATTCGGCCACGGAGACCAACACCAACAGTTAACTAACAGTTATTGAAACTACACATTTCCTGTAATCTGATTGGCTTGTCACGTATAGTTTGGCTTAAGAAATATAATCGGCAATATATACATACCTCAGCACCCAACGTGTTTTTAATGTAGTACCGGAAATACTAGTAATGATTGCACACACAGAAATTGAGATGTATGTGGCTAAATTGTGCGGTTGATATATAACACTTTGGACTTGTAATCCAGGGATCGCAGGTTCGATCTCACGTCTGACACTAATAAAATTAACAGTCTTCCAGATGGGACTTTAAACCGAGGTCTCATTTTCGATGCTTACACCGTGAACGTAAACGATCTAGAGTATACTCTGGAATGGGCGTCTGTCTGTATCATTGCACTTTCCTCCAACAATCTAAAATGACTAATCTCTTCAGGAGGCGTCGCTCAAATATGCAACCGGTAACGACGATAAATAACCGTAAAACACACACACTGATAGATGAAGTTGAGGCTAATCGACAGGGACGAAAAGCTCCCAGACGCATTGGAAGAAAGTGCAGATACGTGAGTACAGCGACCGTCATAATACATACCGGATCCGATCCATTTCATTTTCATGACTCGCTTGCATACTTATCTTCCTTGTCCTAACGAGCTGCACACATGTAAGTATATTTTATTTCTGATAATATTTTATTGTTGTATGTACAGTATATATTTGCAAACACTTAAACCCCCAGCTTTCATGAAATAGTTCAAAGGAAACTGTCGATATACTGTGACATATTCTTATAAATAAATGGATAAGGCGAAATATTTCTTGAAACCTACTAGCTAAAACCTGATAATGATAATTGTTATAATGAAACTCATATGTTGACTCGGAACACCTTGGTTTTGACAGCTAAACCTGGTGAAGAAATGAGTACTATGCAAGTGAGTAATGTTATCTATATATACAAAATAGACCTTCCTGTCTTCTATATAAGTGTGGCGTCCGTGGTCCAGTGGTAGAGCGTCGGATTTGGAATCGAACGGTCCCGGATTCGATACTCGGTCAGGCCACGTATGTAGTGTCATTGAGCAAGGCACCTCACACACATTGCTTAGTACTGGTTAATCGCTTAGGTCGACTAAGCCTGCCCAGGAAAACATGTCTAAGTCCCCGCGAGGGGTTTGACATTAAAGGAACATACATACATACATAATATCCGTCTTATAAAATCCTATTTATAATCCATTTTAACACAACAAAAGCATAACACAAATTTTCAATTGATCAAATATTATTTACTATTAAATTCGTAACCATTTTATACCGTTGGTTTTCACGTGCTTGTCGATTGATTCCTTCTTAATAATACTGCATCCACGTGTGAACGTGTTGCTGAACTGACACTTTATACAGACTTTACATTAACTGTCCATCATAACTCAAAAATGGAACATTTGTCAGCCAGGAATCTTGAAAGTTTCTAATCACAGGATAATTAGCAGTTTTGGTTCTAGCAATTTTAGAAGTCGGTGTTCCTATGGAACCATCAGGTTTACGTTTTAGAGAATTACTTGGAGTCGTCATTTTGTGACAATGTGTGTGTTTTACCTTTATTTATCGTCGCTACCAGTTGCTCATATGAGCGATGCCTCCTGAAGAGACTAGTCATTATAGATTTTTAGAGGATAGTGCAATGATACAGACATTCCAGAGTCTCCTCTGATTTTTTCCATGGGGCAATTGTCTTAATTAATCAGTTGTAAGATTAAAGACCGCCATTTAATCCAATTATCCGTAATTAAATGTCACCAACTTCTCGACACCATATGCAATCAAACACTTGTCCATCTCACCGTCACCGCGCGCGCGACATTCACTTTCATCGATTTTCAGTCGCTTATGTTTTTGCCGATATTATAGATCTTTGGAGGCATATTTAATTGTTATGCGCATTTGGCGACAAATGCGACCGACAGTTTTTGAACTATGTAATAAGGCGTTTAATCAATCTAGCAAATTAAAACGCCACATGCTGAAGCATTCTGGAGAACGGTCGCACGTTTGTGGACTATGTAATATTGCGTTTTACAGTTCTAACAATTTAAAGCAGCATATGCTCATACATACTGGTGAACGGCCACATGAATGTGAACTATGTAATAAGGCGTTTAATCATTCTAGATATTTAAAGCAGCACATGCTGAAGCATTCTGGAGAACAGCAGCATGAGTGTGAACTATGTAACAAGACGTTTAGTCGGTCTGGCACTTTAAAGCGGCATATGCTCATACATACTGGAGAACGGCCACATTAGTGTGAAATATGTAATAAGGGTTTTAGGCATTATGACACTTTAAAGCGGCATATGCTCATACATACTGGAGAACGGCCACATAAGTGTGACGTATGTAATAAGGGTTTTAGTCATTCTGGCACTTTAAAGCGGCATATGCTCATACACACTTGAGAATGAACACTTGAGATTGAACTATGTAATACAACGTTTGCACAATCTGACAATTTGAAGCAGCACGTGTAAACGCATACCAGAGAAAGGCCACATGAGTG
Organism: Archivesica marissinica; assembly: GCA_014843695.1. Taxonomy (NCBI): domain Eukaryota; kingdom Metazoa; phylum Mollusca; class Bivalvia; order Venerida; family Vesicomyidae; genus Archivesica; species Archivesica marissinica. The sequence goes on from CM026388.1 coordinate 34,651,190, forward strand.
TGAACTATGTAATAAAGCTTTAGTTTATACAAATTTATTTTAGCTCGATTGCGAAACAAGTTGTTATAACTTATATTGATCACTCTCGAGACATCATTCCTGATGTAATCCATCGCCACGAGTGTATAAAATAAGGCTTTCAGTCTGTGTATCCATTTAAAGCAGCATATACGCATACATACCCGAGAATGACCACATAATTGTCAACTGTGTAATAAAACGTTTGCCATTCTGGTAGTGTCAAGCTGCATAGGTATATACAAGGATATATACCGGAGAACGACCTCATGAATGTTGGATTTGTATGAAGACTTTGTCAGCCTGGCAATTTAAAGGGCACGTGATCAAACATTTAGCTAAATGGCCACATCAAATCGAAATGATTAAAATGCTGTTAAGTCAGCTTAGCACTTTTATGTACAGCATCGTCATATACATACATACTCCGGAGAACAATCATATGTATGTGAAATATGTAATGAAGCTTTTTGCTGGTCTATCATTATGAAGAAACACCTGCACAAACAGTCCGGAGATGGACCACATGACTGTGGATTATGTATCTATGAAAAATGCCACCCCATTCTAGCGATTTAAACAAGCACGTGCTCATACATTCCGGATAACATCTGCATGAGTGTGTGAACTATTAAATAAGACAGTGTAAAACAGCACATGATGACATAATCCGAAACGACCACATGAATGTATGTCAGATGATTTTTGACAAGTGTAGCCATTTGAAAAGGACATATTTACGTGAGTATGAAATGTGTACACACACGTATAGTATGGCTAGCTATTTAAAGTATGAGTGTGTATTAAATGTAGCTATCTCACGTAAATCCCTGACAGCGCCCACATACATGAGTGTGTAGTTTAGGTTTATTTATCGTCGCTACTGGTTTCGCATATAATCGACACCAACTGAAGAGATTAGTCATTTTAGATTGTCGGTGGATAATGCAATGCTACAGACATAGATCCATCACCTGGTCTACTCTGATTTCTTTCGTGCACGCTCTAAAGCAACGAAACGAGACCTCGGTTTAAAGTCCCATCTGAAATACTGTTTAATTGTATTAGGGTCAGACGGGGGATTGAACCTGCGATCTCTACATTACAACATACATTGGAACTGATCATGTATTTAAAACATTACATATCCAGCAAACTGTTTCCTTTGCTAACAATTAGGTATGACGTATGATCACGTGGACATCACCACGTCAAATTGATATCAAGACATACGGTAGATCATTTGACATTAGTTGGCATGTGGAGATGAGCAAAACCTGTATGTCTGTAATATTAATGCATACAGGTATCTCTTCATAATAATAGTTATGTATGTAATTCTTAAAATTATTTAAGTAATTATCATGTTCTTGTATCATAGGCCCTCTACAACTCAATATACATGTCTAGAAATCACATCCTGTCCACTAGACACACTAATGTGTATCTGCTAGTTGAGATGATTTATTCACTATTTGTATAATAAACACCAGAAAATTTGCCGGTGCCCCTTTATAGATTCACACGTAGAGTCGCTGTTCCGGAAGGTGATTTACAGATAATTGGGCTCTGTGGCACTTTTGAGTATTGACATTATGCTCGTATACAAAGACACCGCGGCCATTTTACCCGTGTAACTAGATACCTCGGCCATTTTACCCGTGTAATTAGATACCTCGACCATTTTACCCGTGTACCTAGATACCTCGGCCATTTTACCCGTGTACCTAGATATCTCGACCATTTTACCCGTGTACCTAGATACCTCGGCCATTTTACCCGTGTACCTAGACACCTCGACCATTTTACCCGTGTACCTAGATACCTCGGCCATTTTACCCGTGTACCTAGATACCTTGGCCATTTTACACGTGTACCTAGATATCTCGACCATTTTACACGTGTACCTAGATACCTCGGCCATTTTACACGTGTACCTAGATACCTCGGCCATTTTACACGTGTACCTAGATATCTCGGCCATTTTACACATGTACCTAGATATCTCGACCATTTTACCCGTGTACCTAGATACTTCAGGCATTTTACACGTGTACCTAGATACCTCGGCCATTTTACCCGTGTACCGAGACACCTCGACCATTTTACCCGTGTCCCTAGATACCTCGGCCATTTTACCCATGTACCTAGATACCTCGGCCATTTTACCCGTGTACCTAGATACCTCGGCCATTTTACACGTGTACCTAGATACCTCGGCCATTTTTCACGTGTACCTAGATATCTCGACCATTTTACACGTGTACCTAGACACATCGGCCATTTTACCCATGTATCTAGACACTTCGGCCATTTTATCCGTGTACCTAGGAAGTTCTGCCATTTTACCCGTATCCTTAGGCCATTTTACCCGTGTATCTATACACTTCGGCCATTTTACCTGTGTAACTAGAAACATTGCCATTTTACCCGTTTGCCTAGACACTTCTGCCATTTTACCCGTGTACCTATATACTTCGGCCATTTTACCCGTGTACCTAGATACCGCGGCCATTTTACCCGTTTACCTAGACACTATGGCTGTTTTACCCGTTTACCTAGATACCTCGGTCATTTTACCTGTATATCTAGACACCTCGACCATTTTACCCGTTTACCTAGATACCTCGGTCATTTTACCCGTATATCTAAACACATCGGCCATTTTACCCGTATATCTAGACACCTCGACCATTTTACCCGTGTAACTAGACACCTCGACCATTTTACCCGTGTACCTAGATACCTCGGCCATTTTACACATGTACCGAGTATCTCGACCATTTTACACGTGTACCTAGATACCTCGGCCATTGTACACGTGTACCTAGATACCTCGGCCATTTTACACGTGTACTAGATATCTCGGCCATTTTACACGTGTACCTAGATACCTCGACCATTTTACCCGTGTACCTAGATACCTCGGCCATTTTACCCGTGTACCTAGATACCTCGGCCATTTTACACGTGCACCTAGATACCTCGGCCATTTTGCACGTGTACCGAGATATCTCGACCATTTTACACGTGTACCTAGATACGTCGGCCATTTTACACGTGTACCTAGATACCTCGGCCATTTTACACGTGTACCTAGATATCTCGGCCATTTTACACGTGTACCTAGATATCTCGACCATTTTACCCGTGTACCTAGATACCTCGGCCATTTTACACGTGTACCTAGATACCTCGGCCATTTTACACGTGTACCTAGATATCTCGACCATTTTACACGTGTACCTAGACACCTCGACCATTTTACCCGTGTACCTAAATACCTCGGCCATTGTACCCGTGTACCTAGATACCTCGGCCATTTTACCCGTGTACCTAGATACCTCGGCCATTTTACACGTGTACCTAGATACCTCGGCCATTTTACACGTGTACCTAGATATCTCGACCATTTTACACGTGTAGCTAGATACCTCGGCCATTTTACACGTGTACCTAGACATCTCGACCATTTTACCCGTGTACCTAGATACCTCGGCCATTATACCCGTGTACCTAGATACCTCGGCCATTTTACCCGTGTAACTAGATACCTCTGCCATTTTACACGTGTACCTAGATATCTCGACCATTTTACACGTGTACCTAGATACCTCGGCCATTTTACACGTGTACCTAGATACCTCGGCCATTGTACACGTGTACCTAGATATCACGGCCATTTTACCCGTGTACCTAGACACTATGGCTGTTTTACCCGTTTACCTAGATACCTCGGTCATTTTACCTGTATATCTAGACACCTCGACCATTTTACCCGTTTACCTAGATACCTTGGTCATTTTACCCGTATATCTAAACACATCGGCCATTTTACCCGTATATCTAAACACCTCGACCATTTTACCCGTGTAACTAGACACCTCGACCATTTTACCCGTGTACCTAGATACCTCGGCCATTTTACACATGTACCGAGATATCTCGACCATTTTACACGTGTACCTAGATACCTCGGCCATTGTACACGTGTACCTAGATACCTCGGCCATTTTACACGTGTACTAGATATCTCGGCCATTTTACACGTGTACCTAGATACCTCGACCATTTTACCCATGTACCTAGATACTTCGGCCATTTTACCCGTGTACCTAGATACATCGGCCATTTTACACGTGTACCTAGATACCTCGGCCATTTTGCACGTGTACCGAGATATCTCGACCATTTTACACGTGTACCTAGATACGTCGGCAATTTTACACGTGTACCTAGATACCTCGGCCATTTTACACGTGTACCTAGATATCTCGGCCATTTTACACGTGTACCTATATATCTCGACCATTTTACCCGTGTACCTAGATACCTCGGCCATTTTACACATGTACCTAGATACCTCGGCCATTTTACACGTGTACCTAGATATCTCGACCATTTTACACGTGTACCTAGACACCTCGACCATTTTACCAGTGTACCTAAATACCTCGGCCATTGTACCCGTGTACCTAGATACCTCGGCCATTTTACCCGTGTACCTAGATACCTCGGCCATTTTACACGTGTACCTAGATACCTCGGCCATTTTACACGTGTACCTAGATATCTCGACCATTTTACACGTGTAGCTAGATACCTCGGCCATTTTACACGTGTACCTAGACACCTCGACCATTTTACCCGTGTACCTAGATACCTCGGCCATTATACCCGTGTACCTCGGCCATTTTACCCGTGTACCTAGATACCTCGGCCATTGTACACGTGTACCTAGATATCACGGCCATTTTACCCGTGTACCTAAACACCTCGACCGTTTTACCCGTGTACCTAGATACCTCGGCCATTGTACACGTGTACCTAGATATCACGGCCATTTTACCCGTGTACCTAAACACCTCGACCGTTTTACCCGTGTACCTAGATACCTCGGCCATTTTACACGTGTACGTAGATACCTCGGCCATTTTACCCGTGTACCTAGATACCTCGGCCATTTTACACGTGTACCTAGATATCTCGACCATTTTACCCGTATATCTAAACACATCGGCCATTTTACCCGTATATCTAGACACCTCGACCATTTTACCCGTGTAACTAGACACCTCGACCATTTTACCCGTGTACCTAGATACCTCGGTCATTTTACCCGTATATCTAGACACCTCGACCATTTTACCCGTGTAACTAGACACCTCGACCATTTTACCGGTGTACCTAGATACCTCGGCCATTTTACACGTGTACCGAGATATCTCGACCATTTTACACGTGTACCTAGATACGTCGGCCATTTTACACATGTACCTTGATACCTCGGCCATTTTACACGTGTAATAGATATCCCGGCCATTTTACACGTGTACCTAGATTCCTCGACCATTTTACCCGTGTACCTAGATACCTCGGCCATTTTACACGTGTACCTAGATACCTCGGCCATTTTACACGTGTACCTAGATACCTCGGCCATTTTACCCGTTTACCTAGATACCTCGGTCATTTTACCCGTATATCTAAACACATCGGCCATTTTACCCGTATATCTAGACACCTCGACCATTTTACCGGTGTAACTAGACACCTCGACCATTTTACCCGTGTACCTAGATACCTCGGCCATTTTACACGTGTACCGAGATATCTCGACCATTTTACACGTGTACCTAGATACTTCGGCCATTTTACACGTGTACCTAGATACCTCGGCCATTTTACACGTGTACTAGATATCCCGGCCATTTTACACGTGTACCTAGATTCCTCGACCATTTTACCCGTTTACCTAGACACTATGGCTGTTTTACCCGTTTACCTAGATACCTCGGTCATTTTACCTGTATATCTAGACACCTCGACCATTTTACCCGTTTACCTAGATACCTCGGTCATTTTACCTGTATATCTAGACACCTCGACCATTTTACCCGTTTACCTAGATACCTCGGCCATTTACCCTGGTTCCTAGACACATTGGCCATTTTGCCCATGTATCTAGACACTTCGGCCATTTTATCCGTGTACCTAGGAACTTCTGCCATTTTACCCGTATCCCTAGGCCATGTTACCAGTGTATCTAGACACTTCGGCCATTTTACCTGTGTAAAAAACTTGAAACATGGCCATTTTACCCGTTTGCCTAGACACTTCTGCCATTTTACCCGTGTACCTATATACTTCGGCCATTTTACCCGTGTACCTAGATACCGCGGCCATTTTACCCGTTTACCTAGACACTATGGCTGTTTTACCCTTTTACCTAGATACCTCGGTCATTTTACCTGTATATCTAGACACCGCGACCATTTTACCCGTTTACCTAGATACCTCGGTCATTTTACCCGTATATCTAAACACATCGGCCATTTTACCCGTATATCTAGACACCTCGACCATTTTACCCGTGTACCTAGATACCTCGGTCATTTTACCCGTGTACCTAGATACCTCGGCCATTTTACACTTTTACCTAGATACATCGGCCATTTTACCCGTATACTTAGATACCTCTAGATACGTGTATCTAGACACTTCGGCCATTTTACACATTTACCTAGAAACTCCGGCCATTTTACCCATGTACCTCGTCCATTTTACCCGTGTACCTATATACCTCGGCCATTTACCCGGGTACCTAGACACATCGGCCATTTTACCCATGTATCTAGACACTTCGGCCATTTTATCCGTGTACCTAGGAACTTCTGCCATTTTACCCGTATCCCTAGGCCATTTTACCAGTGTATCTAGACACTTCGGCCATTTTACCTGTGTAACTAGAAACATGGCCATTTTACCCGCTTGCCTAGACACTTCTGCCATTTTACCCGTGTACCTATATACTTCGGCCATTTTACCCGTGTACCTAGATACCGCGGCCATTTTACCCGTTTACCTAGACACTATGGCTGTTTTACCCGTTTACCTAGATACCTCGGTCATTTTACCTGTATATCTAGACACCTCGACCATTTTACCCGTTTACCTAGATACCTCGGCCATTTACCCGGGTTCCTAGACACATTGGCCATTTTACCCATGTATCTAGACACTTCGGCCATTTTATCCGTGTACCTAGGAACTTCTGCCATTTTACCCGTATCCCTAGGCCATGTTACCAGTGTATCTAGACACTTCGGCCATTTTACCTGTGTAAAAAACTTGATACATGGCCATTTTACCCGTTTGCCTAGACACTTCTGCCATTTTACCCGTGTACCTATATACTTCGGCCATATTACCCGTGTACCTAGATACCGCGGCCATTTTACCCGTTTACCTAGACACTATGGCTGTTTTACCCGTTTACCTAGATACCTCGGTCATTTTACCTGTATATCTAGACACCTCGACCATTTTACCCGTTTACCTAGATACCTCGGTCATCTTACCCGTATATCTAAACACATCGGCCATTGTACCCGTATATCTAGACACCTCGACCATTTTACCCGTGTACCTAGATACCTCGGTCATTTTACCCGTGTACCTAGATACCTCGGTCATTTTATCCGTGTACCTAGATACCTCGGCCATTTTACCCGTGTACCTAGATACCTCGGCCATTTTACACTTTTACCTAGATACATCGGCCATTTTACCCGTATACTTAGATACCTCTAGATACGTGTATCTAGACACTTCGGCCATTTTACACATTTACCTAGAAACTTCGGCCATTTTACCCATGTACCTCGTCCATTTTACCCGTGTACCTATATACCTCGGCCATTTACCCGGGTACCTAGACACATCGGCCATTTTACCCATGTATCTAGACACTTCGGCCATTTTATCCGTGTACCTAGGAACTTCTGCCATTTTACCCGTATCCCTAGGCCATTTTACCCGTGTATCTAGACACTTCGGCCATTTTACCTGTGTAACTAGAAACATGGCCATTTTACCCGTTTGCCTAGACACTTCTGCCATTTTACCCGTGTACCTATATACTTCGGCCATTTTACCCGTGTACCTAGATACCGCGGCCATTTTACCCGTTTACCTAGACACTATGGCTGTTTTACCCGTTTACCTAGATACCTCGGTCATCTTACCCGTATATCTAAACACATCGGCCATTGTACCCGTATATCTAGAAACCTCGACCATTTTACCCGTGTACCTAGATACCTCGGTCATTTTACCCGTGTACCTAGATACCTCGGTCATTTTACCCGTGTACCTAGATACCTCGGCCATTTTACCCGTGTACCTAGATACCTCGGCCATTTTACACTTTTACCTAGATACATCGGCCATTTTACCCGTATACTTAGATACTTCTAGATACGTGTATCTAGACACTTCGGCCATTTTACACATTTATCTAGAAACTTCGGCCATTTTACCCATGTACCTCGTCCATTTTACCCGTGTACCTATATACCTCGGCCATTTACCCGGGTACCTAGACACATCGGCCATTTTACCCATGTATCTAGACACTTCGGCCATTTTATCCGTGTACCTAGGAACATCTGCCATTTTACCCGTATCCCTAGGCCATTTTACCCGTGTATCTAGACACTTCGGCCATTTTACTGTGTAACTAGAAACATGGCCATTTTACCCGTTTGCCTAGACACTTCTGCCATTTTACCCGTGTACCTATATACTTCGGCCATTTTACCCGTGTACCTAGATACCGCGGCCATTTTACCCATTTACCTAGACACTATGGCTGTTTTACCCGTTTACCTAGATACCTCGGTCATTTTACCTGTATATCTAGACACCTCGACCATTTTACCCGTTTACCTAGATACCTCGGCCATTTACCCGGGTTCCTAGACACATTGGCCATTTTACCCATGTATCTAGACACTTCGGCCATTTTATCCGTGTACCTAGGAACTTCTGCCATTTTACCCGTATCTCTAGGCCATGTTACCAGTGTATCTAGACACTTCGGCCATTTTACCTGTGTAAAAAACTTGAAATATGGCCATTTTACCCGTTTGCCTAGACTCTTCTGCCATTTTAGCCGTGTACCTAGATACCTCGGTCATTTTACCCGTATATCTAAACACATCGGCCATTTTACCCGTATATCTAGACACCTCGACCATTTTACCCGTGTACCTAGATACCTCGGTCATTTTACCCGTGTACCTAGATACCTCGGCCATTTTACCCGTGTACCTAGATACTTCGGCCATTTTACACATTTACCTAGAAACTTCGGCCATTTTACACATGTACCTCGTCCATTTTACCCGTGTACCTATATACCTCGGCCATTTACCCGGGTACCTAGACACATCGGCCATTTTACCCATGTATCTAGACACTTCGGCCATTTTATCCGTGTACCTAGGAACTTCTGCCATTTTACCCGTATCCCTAGGCCATTTTACCCGTGTATCTAGACACTTCGGCCATTTTACCTGTGTAACTAGAAACATGGCCATTTTACCCGTTTGCCTAGACACTTCTGCCATTTTACCCGTGTACCTATATACTTCGGCCATTTTACCCGTGTACCTAGATACCGCGGCCATTTTACCCGTTTACCTAGACACTATGGCTGTTTTACCCGTTTACCTAGATACCTCGGTCATTTTACCTGTATATCTAGACACCTCGACCATTTTACCCGTTTACCTAGATACCTCGGTCATTTTACCCGTATATCTAAACACATCGGCCAGTTTACCCGTATATCTAGACACCTCGACCATTTTACCCGTGTAACTAGACACCTCGACCATTTTACCCGTGTACCTAGATACCTCGGCCATTTTACCCGTATACCTAGACACCTCGACCATTTTACCCGTGTACCTAGATACCTCGGCCATTTTAACCGTGTACCTAGATACCTCGGCCATTTTCCCCTTGTACCTAGATACCTCGGCCATTTTACCCGTGTACCTAGATACCTCGGCCATTTTACCCGTGTACCTAGATACCTCGGCCATTTTACCCGTATACCTAGATACCGCGGCCACTTTACCCGTGTACCTAGACACTTCGGCCATTTTACACGTGTACCTAGAAACTTCGGCTATTTTACCCGTAATCTTAGATACCTCGGCCAGTTTACCCGTGTTTCTAGAAGCTTCGGCACTTACCTCAGATACTTCGACTATTTTAATATTATATGTTTGGTTTTTATTGGATACTAGTGAATGTGATATTGGATTGATCTAGACATAGGTGGTGTTGAATATGTGATATTACAACAGTATGTGTGCCAAATTATGAACATTGTCCATTAATCGATTTCTAAAAGTATTTGAAATACAAAATCACACAATTTCGATAATAAGCCTAACCTGTTCTAAATTTAAAACATATCTTTAAGACATACTGGTTACATGTCGGAACACGTTAAGCGTTACGGGTTCACGTCGGGGTAAAGTCCCAATGAATGAGCGACTTTTGATGCCTCAGTATATAGTATGTTGTTGTTCCTAGTTCTGAATCAGTAATTCTGTGATATACAGTCTACATCCGTTATGTCAAAATCGGGTATGTCGAATTATCCGGTTATCTCGAAGTCGGATCAAAGTCCCGTGTCAGACACTATCATTTTACATATAACTGGATCTATTTATATCGCATTTCGTTAAGTCAAACTTCGGTTATGTATTTTGTTCTGTCCGACGGATTTCGACATAACAGATGTAGACTGTACGCGATTTATTAAACTGCCGGGTAATATTTATTATACCTTTATATTACATGTTCAACTATGTTCGAAAGTTCGATGTGAATTTCGAATGTTTCTTTTCTGGGACATTTCACCTTTATGTGATGGCATTAAGCTGCTTTTTGTTTCTTTATTTTGGGGGCTCAAAGTCCCAACAATAGTCCAGGCCATGTTTTTAATATGTTTGGCGAGGGAAAACCCTTAGTGCCCCTCGGAACAATGATTCATACACAGACGGTCATCCGGTTTCAACCATACATCTTCCGCAAGCTGGATAGCTTCCTCACCCCCAGTGGGATTTGAATAACCCAACTTTCCGATCTGCCGACCACCGTACCATCTCGCATACCTCCCGTTCCGAGGATCGAACCCGGGTTGAAATGGTTAGAAGTTATGTATGTTTAAACAAGCAATGTATATGTTACGATTATATGACTGGCAGTATTCATAATTTAAACAAACATCGTATATTAACATGTAGATCTAAGAGACAATAATAAGATAACCACATTAACTTCTACTGTTTATTTATGTACAGTCTACATCCGTTATGTCAAAGTCGGTTATGTCGAATTATCCGGTTAAAGATCGGGTCAAAGTCCCGTTTCAGACACTATCATTATACATATAACGAGCTCCTAGCCTTGAGCATTTGTATGCTGCCTTTAACGGATGTTCAATGAATTCCCTTAGTTGTGAGAATATGTAAGATGCTGGGTGCACATTTTGGCTTCAGATACATATACATTTTGAACCATTTTCTTTATTACTGTATAACTAACATTACGACAGTTTGGAAATATGAAATGGTAATTGCATTAGAAAACACATAGGACTATGTACATATGTGTACGTGAAATAAACACATGTTCTGTTCTATTGGTATAACATTGGCATTTAAGTATGCATTCAGTCTCATTAGCTGAAATTGTGCCCACCTATTTATGTCGGCCAGGTTGTTTCAGCTTTGGCATAAACTGTTCTGTTCATTAAAATGACAAACGGTTTACCTCAACACGTTCTGTAAACACGTATGTAATATTAGATAAAAAGTAGTCCAGTCATTATATATGGATGTAGGTATACATACTACCAGGGAGCATTCGTACTATATTTCAGTATTGCGTTACAGTACATCCAAGCAATATGTATACTATTTATTGACCTATTCAGTAGTATGCTATTTTTGAGCTCCTACATTCTCCCAGGCACGCAACCCACGAACGTCCCATATTTCCAAACCCGTTGCTGTTTAGCAAACACTAAGAAGCACGTACAATATAACAACTCTACAAGTTCTTTCACACAAGTCCCGCATTCTTCGCCATGCCGTAGAATACCCCACTCGTGTCTTGTAAGAGTGTTTTCGGAGAGTCAAACTCTATAATCAATCCAGCATCCAGAACCAATACTCTGCAAGAAAATGGAAACGGTTTTAAATTACAGCATTATCTCAACTATTTGTGGAACTCTACCCCTTACTTTATATGGTTTGATTTAGGTATATATGTACTATCTACATCCGTTATGTAGAATTCCGTCGGACCGAACAAAATACTTCGACATAACCGCAGATTGACGTAACGAAATTCGACATAAACTGAGCCAGTTTTATATGTAAAATGATAGTGTCTTAAACTGGACTTTGATCCGATTTCGAGATAACCGGATAATTCGACATAACCGCCTTTGATATAGCGGATGTAGACTGTAGTTACAATTTCCATATGGCGAGAAGAGTATATACACTGTTTGGATCAACGATATATGACATATTGTACTGATATAGGATCTTCAGGGTGTGTGTTTTACGTTTACTAATCGTCGCTACCGGTTACCCATATGAGCGACGCCTCCTGAAGAGATTAATCGTTTCAGATTTTTGGAGGACAGTGCAATGATACAAATAGAGACCCATTTCAGTGTCTCCTCTGGTTCTTTTACGTACACGGTGTAAGGCACCGACTGGAGACCTCGGTTTAAAGTCCCATCTGAAAGATTGTTAATTTTATTATGGTCAGATGGGGGATCGAACCTGCGATTCCTGGATTACCAATCTAAAGTGTTAACTACTGGACTACAGATCCGGCTGACCTCCTCAATTTAATGATCCATATATACTCAGTATAGATTATACAGCATGTCCGTGTAACTGGCAGCGTAATGTTACTACTGTAACTATAACAGTAAATGCTCCCTTTGTTATTACCATGATAACTGTTTATTTTACATACTTGTATAATGCACATACTATGGGGAAAGCACGGTATGGGTTGTACCGCCTATAAATAGCATGTACACGAAATATACATGAAAAAGAACATAAACCTTATAATAACACTTTTCTTTCATTTTTCATATACATATTCAATAACACGACGACACCGGCTGGAAGGGTTTTCGAAATCCCATTGATCACAACTTACAGACGATCAATGAAATAATACAATTTATCAAGCGCTCTCTTTATTCGACATAGTCGCCGACTGTCGACGCTATCGCTTGACTAAGTACAAGACAGCAGAAAATAATGCCCAAACGATAATGGAAAATTACAAGGGGAGGTAATTATTTTCGAACTTCGCAATTTATTATGTAATTACTGTGAGATATCTCCATATTTTAATCTATGATTGTTGATGCAGGTCAGTGATGGTAACGACAGAGTGCGGATTAGTATAACGATAGTGTGTCAATAAACAATGTTTTTCTGGATTGACGTGCTCTTGTCATGTTGATTATTGCTGAATTTGCACCATTTAAACCCATATGTTGGTAGGCTTACGTGCATAATGTGTTTATGACAGTAACACTTAGATATTTGGCGATTTCTGTCAAAATAAGTTGATTAAATTTGGATAATATATATTTCGGATATTACATGTTCTATGCATAGTTTGGTGATTTTACAGTACTGATTATATCCTATGTAATTCATGGGCTTGTATGACATTTATATAAACAAATGCATAGAACATTTGTTTTTGCTTATGTTGTTTTGTTTTTGTATAATTTTTATTTAAAAGCTTATTTACCTGTCATAATCCATGATGGTATTCAGTCTATGAGCAACCGTGAGTATTGTACAATCCTTAAACTGGGTTCGGATAGTGTCTGGAATATAAATATCCTCGTCTGCATCATACTATGACAACATGTAATGTTGCTTCATTACTCAATAATGCGACCAAAGGGTTGTATGTGTACATGTCTATCTATCTCTGAATACATGTCTATCCATCTATCTCTGAATACATGTCTATCCACCCATCTCTCTATCTCTGAATACATGTCTATCCATCTATCTATCTCTGAATACATGTCTATCCATCTATCTATCTCTGAATACTACAACTCCTGTGTTACTGGCAAGTTAGACCGTTGTGGCGGATAACTACAACACCCGTATTTCCTGTTTGACAACAAGAACTCAACTCCTAGACCTCCGGATGCGACTGACAACTTTCTCGCATATCACCATTTATCAGTTGTCCATGATAGGGAACGACTCTGCAGCCCTGATGATAGCGGTGAAAGGCGTGATCTAACTGAATGACAGACCGTTAGACCACTCTGTCTCGGAGGCACAGTAACATGTGTATTGCGTATCCACTGGATGCATTGGCAGGAATATACAACTATGTAGAATAATTGCGAATGCATATTTTAAAATTCATTCATCTTTCGAATTGAAGATTTAATTTCAATATATGCATACCATTAACCAGTCGCTGTCTGTCAATCAAACTAATCAATAATCCAATCAGAAATAGTTATGTCTGTCTTATTGGATGTCCGATTAGCGCAGTGATTAGCGCGCTCGCTTCTCAACAATGCAACCCGGGGTCGATCCTCGGATAGGAAAGAATGTGAACTATTACGGTGGTCGCCATATCTGGCAGGTGGGTTTTCTGTGGTACTCCGGTTTCCTCCCACACGAATGACCACATTTACGCTTTCATCCTCACCGACGAGAGTGATTATTATAAGTTGTTAAAACGTGATTCGCAATCGTTGTAAAATAAAAAAGTTTAAACCATATTTCCGTCTATCTGGAATCAAAGCATAGTATGTATTTTATGTTAAATATATTAAGTATGGCCATTTGAGATTAACCAGTGCGATTAGTTTGAATAGATATTTATAGATAATTAGATATACCTTGAATGAGATCGTCAGTTTCCATATCAACGGCGGCTGTTGCCTCGTCTAGAATCAAAACTCTTGTTTTGTGTAACATAGTTCTTGCCAGGCATACGAGCTGCCGCTGACCCACGCTAAAATGAAACGTTAAAGCTGCATGGAATTGTACGAAACAGGTACAAACAACATACTGTATGACATGCTACGATGTCCGCATCGTGCACGATATGGCATGAGTTCCACCTCCGTCATAACAACGGTCGTGTATCCTTAAACAATGAGAGACATCACTAATCTTCTATTACCTCCCTTGGCTGATAAAGTCTGATTTATTCCAACATGGGATTATGTCCATTTAGTTAGAATCCTTTGTTTTTACTGTTGTACCCTATGTTCCCTACCAGATGTTGCGGTTTGGTAATTGTGATTTTATCAAAATCGTGTTAATTCACTGATAGCATTGTTTTACAAATAAGTACACATTGCATATACTGTAGGAGATATGTCGAGATATAGTCATGTAATACTCATATATAACGCGATTGTGGGATAAATTGCTAGCATGTTGTGCAAAGGAAAAAACGATAAAAATAGAGGAAAACACGTAATAGGACCTACCTACTTTTAGGGTGTATTCAGGGGCAGTAACTGACAGATGTCTCTCATTGTAACAAACTGATGTAATAAAAGAGGTTTATTATGCACTTGCATTAGTGAGTTAACGTTCACTATTATGTTGTTATATCAACTATTTCCATGAATACGTTCTCGTTCTCTATTATTTGCTTAGTATATTCCAATGTGTGATTCTTTATAATAGAGGGTTTTCCAATAAATGGCATGTGGTAGCTTGACTTTGGAAAACTGTCGTTTCGGGGTGAAGTTTACGACAAGAGTGTCTGTAAGGCAGTGTGCGAGGGGGCATGTGATTTAGGGGTTTATGGGGGTAATGCCCATGGATAAGCTACCTAAGGATATATAGGTGGTGGAATAGTGAGTCTCAAAAATGTGGACATCGTGTACTGAACTTATTACGTGCATAATGTTGGAGAATCAGCATGGGCGATACTGATGCAAGAGTTTTTGTGTAACGAGATTACCAGAACTGCTAGGATAGAGACGAGGTTTAATATATCATGTTACATAATGTACATAATGCTATTGTTAATCAAACTATATATAAACACAACGTGACGTACTGATTATTGAGAACGCCACTATACGAGTTCATGAGCTCCCGGTGTCACATATTACGGGTGTCACTTGTCGTTGTGTGACACACTACACTAAAATCCACATTGTCTGTGCGCTCTTCCCATTGGAATGAGGTATCAAGATGGATTAGAATAATGTTGTAACAATCAACATAACATAACTATATGATTATAAACTAATAAGCTCAACGACTGCAAATGACCAACGCTACATATAGAAATATGCTAAAATACGCTACATCTGTTTGTCGGACTGCTAACACATCATTAAATATGTACACGTTTAACACACACGTGTTTGTATGTAATCAGTGATCAGGGCGAAATTGGCGAAACAGTCGCCCATCAGGGGGCTCCACTTCTTCCTAACATCACATTTCATTTTTACAATTTCCCTTTAAATTGTTGTCCAGTAGTATGATATATTGGCCATTGTAAAGCACTCCTATTGAAATGTTGAAGTTATCGTCATAATGTGTATTTTAACCCTGTGTTGATGAAGTTTATTAAATAATACCATATAAGGATGCACTTCCGCGCTTTCTCATTTCTCTCAAACATTCTGACCTAAGATGAGCCATGGTAATTAGCACACTCGTAAGCTGCTACTATGGTTAATCTGCATCGGTAGTTAGGTAGCACATTCACAAATATTCACAGTGCATCATATAGTAGCATACTGTATTTCGCATTTGCATTAGACACACGCGTATATTCATCTCAGACCTCCGTTAATATTTATCTCAAACATCCGTTAGGATTTACCTCAGACATCCGTTAGTATTTACCTCAAACATCCGTTAGTATTTACCTCAGACATCCATTAGTATTTACCTCAAACATCCGTTAGTATTTACCTCAGACATCCGTTAGTATTTACCTCAGACATCCGTTAGTATTTACCTCAAACATCCTTTATTATTTACCTCAAATATCCGTATTTACCATATATATCCGTTAGTATTTACCTCAGGTTCTGACCCCCTTCGCCACACTCGTAGTTTAAACCAGTGTCCATCCCGTTAACAAAATCCTTTAGATGTGCGCATTCCAATGCATACCATATATTCTCGTCATTGTATCGACCAAACGGGTCAAGGTTGCTTCTTAATGTACCAGAAAACAAGACAGGGTCCTGATAACAAAAAAGCAGCTCATATTAAAATAATTTGAATATTTTACTATTCCGACTTAATAATAGTTACTATAATGTATACTTGTGGAAGTCGTGATGGTGCTGTGGTAGCACGTTCGCTTCAGGTGCGAAAGGCCCGGAGTTCGAACCCCTGTTGGAGCCGTTACGATTGTGTTCTTAGGCAAGGCATTTAAATTCCAAGTTGGCTCTTCTCTCTCCCTAGTGTCGACGGAATACATCAGGAATGAAGTCTCGAGAGTGATTAGTATAAGTTGTAAGAACTTGTTTCGCAATCGAGCTAAATTAAATGTGTATAATAAAAAATAATATCTACTTATTTTATCATGGGCATAATTAGTTAGATAACTGAAATTGCAGTTAGAATTTCTTACTTGTGGTAGAATTGTCAATTTCGTCCTTAGATCATGTAGGCCTATCTTTGATATGTCCACACCGTCGATCAGTATAGAACCACCGGCAGATTCTATCAGTCGGAACAAAGAGAGAGCCAATGATGACTTTCCTGCACCTGTCCTACCAACAACCCCCACCTGAAACACAGCCATGTGGTATAAGTTACCCCCATCAAATGTTGACCAGTGAGATACACTGACCCATTATAAATCCTATTTTCAAATGTTGTATTTAATAGTCATACTGTGCATTTTAACCATATTTTGTTGATATTTATTAAATAACACCATTTAAGGAATTCATAAGGAACTATAATAGTACATTCTAAGAAACATCACATTAATTTGCAGTGTTTATTTTCATACATTAATTTGTTTTCCATTTTTAGGTGTACAATACTAGAAATATACGTGCATCGATTAACAACACAACAATAATTCTGAGAAATTTCTCGAATAAGTGTATCATAGCTACAGCTCGTATGTTATGTTGCTATAACTCTTGAGAAATATACAATCAAACCTGGCTTAAGCAGCTCTATACAGGTTGCCTGCTTAATGGAGGTGACCACACACGCATGTTTGACTATTACATATGTACAGCATAGCTGCCTATCTTATAGCTACCTATCTTATAGCTACCTATCTTATAGCTGCAGATCGTATTTTAGATCGCTACCTATCTTATTGTATTAATGAGAGCCAACTTCACCTTTTCGCCATCTGCTATCGAGCAGTTAATGCCTCTTAGAACTAAATCTAGGCCTTCTCTATAACGTGTCACATAGTTACGAAATTCAATCTTCCCGGACTTTGGCCAGTTGCTCGGTGGTTTAGCCGCTTCTAACACCCAGCCAGCCTACAGGTTAAAACAACTATTGATACAGTAATATATAAAACTCCAAGTATTTGAATACAAAATGCATAGTATTACAGCACAAATATGAACTCATTACCTCTGGGGATCTGGAATACTTTCAGGTGAAGAAGCTAACAAGCTGGCTTGCAGAATTTCGGTGGTTCTACGCCGGTGCCTGTCCATGCATGACATACTGCTGGGAGGGGCACCTGGGGTCTTTATTTATAGCTGGAGAAAGTGTGACTTTAACCCCCACACACAAACAGCTACAATGTATGTCCGTCCCTAAGCAGCAAATAATGGCCAGACAGGCATACAGACATAACTCACATCCTTAGCAACAGTTCAACACGATCCAGTCAACTTGTCTGTATCATTGCACTATCCTCCAATAATCTAAAATGACAAATCTCTTCAGGAGGCGTCGCTCATATGGGCAACCCGTAGCGACGATAAATAAACGCAAAACACAGACCAGAGGTAGAATGAAATCCAGTGTTAGACGCCATGCTGGATTAACAAGTTGATACATATTTTACCCGGAGAAATCCCACCTGCCCGGTCTGGCGATCACTGTACCATCTCACATTCCTCCCGTTCCGATGATTGAACACGGGTTGCATTGGTGAGAAATTAATTTTATGTAAGGACGTGATATAACCTCACTTGGCATTTCCACAAGTAGAAGGAAATCCAGTGTCAGACGCTGGATTAACAGGTAGATACATATTACCACAATAGTCATTACAAGTATTGTGTCTAGTCTTTGCGTATAATTGTTTGTTTGATTATCGGGGACTATTTACTGCAGCATTCGGATGATTTCCATGAGTTGTAATAAGGCTCAAAGTATACAGGCAAACAGAAAATATTATTTTCCCAACTTATGGTTACTATGATAATGTGATAAAAGAGATCTTAGTGGGAATACACTCTTGATGATTTCATACCATATTTTGTTAAATTCCTTTTGGAATGTTGCTATTAAGCTCAGCAAAGTCCTCGTTTAATAGCAACATTTGCTTCGTTTCATAACATATAGTACAATCTACATCCGTTATGTCGAATTCCGTCGAACCGATCAAAATACTTCAACATAACCGACGTTTGACGTAACGATATTCGATATGAACGGAGCCAGTTATATGTACAATGATAGTGTCTGAAACGGGACTTTGATCAGACTTCGAGATAACCTAAGTATTCGACATAACCGACTTTGATATAACTTGTTGTAGACTGTATGTACTCAACACTCATATCCTATTTAGGGGTTTTGTTCAGATCCTATATTCGAACTTAAATGATTTGCAATACAGACGTATTCTATATATACCTCTGATGGTAGTACTGTATATTCTGTCACCCTCTCTGCCGATACTACATTCATCTCCATCTCGCTGATTGCAAGCACGACCAGGTTTAACGTTATTGTGATCTAATCAAATACAGTCACATATAATCAAATACATTGAATTATCCATCAACATGTCACAATCATATACTCTTGCAATAATAATTTAAAATATTCAGCAATTAAACTCAATAACAAGCAGTACAACATTAATTATTATGTAATTTAAATTGTCAAAGTAGCATACACATTCTCTGACAAGTTGGTAAAAATCAATTCAACATCTGGTGTGAATCTGTCCTGGTTCGATATTCCAATTCTTAGTCTTAGTAAATAGTTCTCAATTTATATGTAATATATTTTTAGATTTAAAAGTTCCAGCGTACATAGTATTATTATTATTAAATTTTAAATGTTAACTATTAAGTCCACTGCCGAAATACACTGTACTATTAATATTTAGTATTAGTAATATTTTGTGGAAGTCGTGATGGTGCAGTGGATGCGCGTTCGCTTCAGGTGCGAAAGGTCCGGAGTTCGAGCCCCGCTGGAGCCGTTACGATTGTGCCCTTAGGCAAGGCATTTAAATTCCACGTTGCCTCTTCTCTCTCCCTCGTGGCGATGGATTCCATCAGGAATGAGGTCTCGAGAGTGATTTATATAAGTTGAAAGAACTTGTTTCGCAATCGAGCTAAAATAAATTTGTATAAACAATATTAATATTTGATCAAGGATCATGTGTGACCTACTTCATATGTTATATTGTTTGTTTGTATTTGATGAAATAAAAACTTCTTCTTATGGCCAAAAATATGTTAACATAAATTAATTATTAATAACCAAAAACATAATAGTACAAAACAGAGGAAACATAAGTATGCCTTAATAAGCACCTACTTAATGTAGTACCTGAACAGCGTATGTGATCGACAAAGCAACCTGTGCACCGTTTAATTCATCCGATACAAGTCCAAGTACGGTGGCTAATAGGGCAATTATATTTCCAAGTAATTCTAGCCGGATTCCAATCCATCTACAGAATAAACATCACATTTTATTCAGCATCGTATACATAATTGTACAATATTTACACTCATATTATAGGTGTTAAGCTTATATCGGCTGTCATTGAGATATCCATGGCCAAGCTGTAGTTTAATAAGGTTGTTGAATCACTTGCATATCACGGTTTTGTACGCATAAATATGTTATTTACAATACTTACACTTATAATGTATCTGTTACACTAAAGTCTCATATCCACATCGGCTGTCATTAAAATATCCATGGCCAAAATGTAAATGAGGCTGTTGAATCACTTGTAGATCACGTACGATTTATACTTCGAGTCTCACCATGTGTGTCGAATGATTTCAAGTGAAGAATGAGCAATATGCATATGTAGAGGTTTTAATATTTTCAAGTATTTATTTTCATTAGCTTTTAATATTTTCAAGCATTCATCTTCATTAGTTTTTAATATGTTCAAGCATTTATCTTCATTAGTTTTTAATATTTTCAGGCATTCATCTTCATTAGTTTTTAATATTTTCAGGCATTCATCTTCATTAGTATTTAATATGTTCAAGCATTTATCTTCATTAGTTTTTAATATTTTCAAGCATTCATCTTCATTAATTTTTAATATGTTCAAGCATTTATCTTCATTAGTGTTTAATATTTTCAAGCATTTATCTTCATTAGTTTTTAATATTTTCAAGCATTTATATTCATTAGTTTTACAGCTACATGAGTCCGAAGAACATCACAACGTCAAAATGGACATCAAAACAATATGGACACAAAATGCGTAAGTGTCTGTTCACGGCAGCGTTATACGGACTGACCACGTTGGGTTTAAGAGATTTGATCAGAACTAATTAGGTCACTCTTTATGAAGACATATATATATATATATACAACTATTTATCTTTAGAGGATGCAACAGATGCAATCAACATGACTTTATGAACGCACTATTTATTACCTTGCTCCTGTATTTGACGCATAGTAGAATTTAATGTTTGCATCCACCCTTTGTCTGGATTCCTGCACGAACCGATCTGCGCATCGGTATGCTCGGATCACCGCTGCACCAGTTATGGTCTCACTGGTAAAATAAAATAATGATAACATTCAAAATGAAATGATTTAGTGTACAATATAGCACACCCTACCATACACACATCTATTATGTTAAATGTATAGGGTGTGCGATATGATAATAGTGTTCAAATGCAGCATACCAAAACCCTAGAAACAAATGTTAATGCATAGGGTGTGCTATATCATAATAGTGTTTAAATTCAGCACATCAAAACCCTAGAAACAAATGTTAATGAATAGGGTGTGCGATATGATAGTAGTGTTAAAATGCAGCATATCAAAACCCTAGGAACAAATGTTAATGTATATGGTGTGCTATATCATAATAGGTGTGCGATATGATAATAGTGTTCAAATGCAGCACATCAAACCCCTAGAAACAAATGTTAATGTATAGGGTGTGCGATATGATAATAGTGTTCAAATTCAGCATATCAAAACCCTAGAAACAAATGTTAATGTATAGGGTGTACGATATAATAGTGTTCAAATTCAGCACATCAAAGCCCTACACAAATGTGGGCGCAACATTCAACACTATATGATCATAGTGTACAATTTTGTATACTTATAATACCTTATACACATCAGTTATATTAATGCATAAGGTGTGTATAATATAACCAAATATAGGTGGTTACGTTGCAAACGTCTTCTGCGACATCGAAGAAGAGTATGGTTGTCTTATTAATATGTGCCACAATCATTTTAGAAATGGAGTGCTTAAGAGCTGACACCAGCTTTTGAGCCATCAAGTTACATTGACAATAGGATTATATATTGACCGACGTACAATATACACTTTACTTACTTTTACAACGATTGCGAAACAAGCTGTAACAACTGATATTAATCAAGGTCGTTGGCAAGGATGAACGCATAGTTGCGGTCGTTCGTATGGAAGGAAACCGGAGTACCCGGAAAAAATCCACCTGTCAGATCTGGCGACCACCGTACCATCTCACATACTTCCTAGTCAGTGGATCGAACCCAGGTTGCATTGATGAGACGCGAGCGTGCTAACCACTGTGTTAATAGATTACCATGTCGACTCACTATGATGCCTTCCGGAGTGCACGCTGTGCAATTCCGTTATAAATATATCTGGGTTTACCATTTTTAAATATCTTATGGTCTTCAAACAATTATTCTTCACACTAGATTCTTACATTACCATGCCCAATATTCGACCGAAAGCTCAACGATGTCGCCGGTGCATGCAGAAGTCGTATTTCGGAACAGAATAATTAGCATTGCCAATGAAAAAGTTATTAAGAAATAAAGCGCGGTCGTGATTGGCTAAAGAAAATTGGATACAAACAAATAAAAGCCAGGGCAGGCCCCGTAAGCAGTTAACCAGTGATAAGCAATATGTGTGAGGTGCCTTGCTCACTAACATTACATACGTGGCCTGACCCAGTATCAACTCGGGGACCGTCTGATTCCAAATTAGACGTTATACCACGGACGCCACACAACCCTGGATAGCGATAGACACTATATTGATGGACAACAGATGGAAGGGCAACATTGGTTGGGTCAATGTGTTTACATAGGAGCCATCTAATATACAAGAGCACACATAAACAGAGTTATACACACCTGAAATGGTTATATATAGGTGAACGTTTAACGGATTCAGTACGCCGCATCTGTCTTGCTGTCGGTAAGTAGAATTTCTGAAACATTAGCAAAGATTATTTAAAGTCCTACCTATTGCCCTATATCAGCGACGGGCCAGTACTTGGTGCACCAACCTCCGTGAGATACTTCCAACATTTCATATAAAGCGACACTGTCTTAGTGGGACTCGAACCCGTGACAATCAGCGATGATAGGTTACAGTCGTATACAAGTCAGCTACCTTAACCACTTGATCACGGAGGAGGATCATTTAGAGAAGATCCTATCAATACCAGGTACCTTATTTCACATTAGTTTAGCATCCGTAGCCTAATGGACTGTGTGACAATTTGAATGAAGTCACCGTTTTCAAAGCACTTGTCCCCCACTGCTATATGTTCAAATCCCACTGGGGTGTAAATATTAGTTCATGTTCGGAAGCTATCTAGCTGGCATGCGGAATGTCGATGGTTCCACTTAGAAGCCCATTCGGTTTGAAAAAGTAACCGGAGATGACCCCAGGTATTCATTCACTAATAACAGATGGTGGATTGCTATATGACATAATATACTAGACTCTTGAGCATAGCATCATTAGAATGACATATTAAGAAACGTTTCGTATGTAGATTTTGTCTGGTTAACCTTTGAATTAATATATTCTACTATGCGTTCTATATTATTTATATGTTCTATCACGATGGCTCGGGGTCGAGGATTCCCAGCACTGTTTTGCCTTTTGGGATATCGAAACATTGCTTTGAAGTCTGGTTAACCTTTGTATTAATATAATATTATTCTACTACACGTTCTATATTATTTATATGTTCTATCACGATGGCTCGGGGTCGATGTTTCCCGGCAATGGTTTTGTCTTCGCTGTGAGCTGCGACCCTGATTCTGAGCTATTATGGTACTACGGTGTTTCTTGTCCGCTAACGTCATAGCAGAATTCACGTTATGCTTTTGAAATTGTTCATTTATATATTTGAGAACGCCATCATTGTGAAATATGTATATAATACGGTAATATTAATTTACATTATGTGCGTTGATTTGATTTTTACATTATTCTATCTTGTATATATATAAATCTATAAATAAACGAACATGTTTGGCAGATAATATTAAGTTGTAGCAGATGTAAATAGTTATATAGTCGCTATTGGTCCGTAAATGGTTGTGGAAGTCGTGATAGCGCAGTGGATCCGCGTTCGCTTCAGGTGCGAAAGGTCCGGAGTTCGAGCCCCGCTGGAGCCGTTACGATTGTACCCTTATGCAGCAAGACATTTATTTTCCACGTTGCCCCTTCTCTCTCCTTCGTGGGCAATTGATTCCATAAGGAATGAGGTATCGATAGTGATTAATATAAGTTGTAAGAACTTGTTTCTCAATCGAGCTAAAATAAATTTGTATAACTAAATGGTTGGAGATATGCTATTTCTCAGTCATTCCTCTAATATAATATGAAACATAAAGCATTTTCTACCAATGAAAATGTATCGTGTTCGTATGAAATGCAAAATAATACGTATAGCACGTATACAAGGTACATGTCCATATGAAACGTAATCTAATATTTACTACATACACTCTACATCCGTTATGTCAAAGTCGGTTATGTCGAATTATCCGGTTATTTCGATCTCAAAATCGGATCAAAGTCCCGTTTCAGACACTATCGTTTTACATATAACTGGATCTGTTTATATCGAATATCGTTAAGTCAAACTTAGATTATGTCGAAGTATTTTGTTCGGTCCGCCGGAATTCCACATAACGGATGTAGACTGTATAATACAAACTATTAAGCACAATACCAAGTGGCATGTGACTATATAAAAGAGTATCTCGAAATAGGAAATATAAATTACCACACACAAAAAGTAGATAATAGCGATAGGTATAATGGCTGCTATAAATATTGGTGTAGTGACGCCGACAACTACGACAACGGCTATAGTTGAAAATACCATAATGTTCCATAGTCGAAAGCTCTCGGGCAGTTTATTGTCCATGATATCTACATCACTCGAAAATCTTAAACAGAGTAATAGAACATACCTTTCATTGCATGTGACATTGTCAAGAACATGTCAGTGTATGCTTGAATTACACATGGCTGACTGCAATACTACTTAGAGAATAGGCAATGTGTAAAATATAATTCGATTAATCCATCAATTTAACTCTTCCACCGCCAATGTCGCATAAAAGTGACTGCAAAAACAAAGAAGAGAACCTGCTCAGACTGAACAGAAGGTACCGTCTGATCAGGCTATATGCTGAATGCTCTTCAGGCAGTGGAGCTGAAGCACCTGTCCGAATAGCAAACAACATAGATACTGATCAGATGCGGCGTTACGCTGCGGTTGATCTGTACCTATGTTGATTGCACTTGCTCTGAATTTATTCGGCGCCGAAAGAGTTAAGAACAATTGAAACAATATTTTCTGAGAAAACTCTAATGTGCGAATTGACAAAATGGAAATTATACTTTCTGAGAGAAAAAAACACACTAATGTGCGCGAATTGACAACATGGAAACTACTTTCGGAGAACAGACCAACGTGCAAACAGGCACAGTGGACAATTGTAATACTCCTTCCAGAGAACATACAAATGGGTGACTTGACAAAATGGAAACATACTTTCGGAGAACAGACTAATGAAATCAGTGACCGTAACATACTACTCGACATGAAATGCATACCTATTCATCATACGGCCTATTGGCGTCGTGTCGAAGAATGACATAGGTGACCGAAGAATACTCGTCAACATAGAGTTATGCAAAATACCGGACGCCCTCACCATACGCGTCAAAGCCATGTAGAACGATATATAAACAAATATTCCTGAAATATACACTCAACGAATTTCCTAACCTGATATTTTACAGTATTTGGAGCAAACTAATACTCAATATTAATATCATGTTATTTATTACATTTTTTATCACATATCTTTATGCAATGAATTGTTGTATACTCATCTGGAACAAAATGCATTAAGTGACAATATGAAACTAGTTGTGATTGATAGGTTAAGGACTAATTATATTGCATGTTGATTCCATGCAATTTATTGAGGCATATTATATCGTTGTTCAATGTTTCAGGGAATGTAAACTGTCTGTCGCTCAAATGGGAAACCGGTAGCGACGTTATATAAACTTAAATACAATATAAAAAGATATTCAATCAAACAGATTCTGATATATCGTTGCTTAATGTTTCAGAAAGGGCCTCCTTGTTAGATTATTACTTGCCTCCAAATATTGACCGATTAGCAATGTTGTTGGCTTAAACATATGTATTCCACTATATACATTCACAAAACAATACAATGTACACACAATCAAAGGGGTAAGCGGTATAGAGGACAGGATTAGAGTTTAATATTTCTCTCCTTGCAGTTCAAAATACACAGTAATATATTGGACGATGTGGAACTAGTACATGTATACCAAGTGTGCAATGTTGTTGAGTGTATAGGATACATTTCATTCGAGCCAGGGTACAATTTTGAACACCATCTTGTTTAAGATAACACTTAACTAGATCAGCTAAATTACATGTTAATACATTTTGTGTGTTTTACGTTTATTTATCGTCGCTAAAGGCTGCCCATATGAGCGACGCCTACTGAAGAGATCAGTAATTTTAGATTTTGGAGGATAGTGCAATGATACAGACAGAGACCCATTACAGAGTCTCCTCTGGTTCTTTTACGTGTACGGTGTAAAGCACCGACACGAGACCTCGGTTTAACGTCCCATCTGAAAGACTGTTAATGTTATTAGGGTCATATGGGGGATCGAACCTGCGATCCCTGGATTACCAGTCCAGCGTTTTATCACTGGACTACAGATCCGTCTGTGTTAATACATGGTTATGGCTTTATTTTTATAGTAAATTGTCAAAGTGCATGTGCGTCTATAAGAAAGCTATACCAATTATATCGAAACTATTAATAATCAATTAGCTGATTGTTCAAATTTTTAATGCAATAAGTCCGGCTTAGCTACTGGCTATGTAGATACGGTAGCTTATTGACGAGGAAGAATGGATCAGCGGACGGTTTAATGAACCAGGTCTCGAATTCTAAAGTCTTAGGTTTGCCGGTAATATGTATTAACCCTTTCCCTCATAGAAGCACTTCATGACGCCATTACCAATACGACATATATTGACAATTTAGTAGCCAAACCAATGTTCATAATAAAGGCCAAAAGTCCATGTAGTCGCAGTAATACCTATATAGGTGGGATTGATATGGCGACTATTTATCCACTGCATGATAGCTAAATGGCTGCCGTTTGTATCGAGATAGTATAGTATATTAACATAACTCTCTATTAAGGAAATGGTTAAGTTACATTGTAACTGAGTATTTATACTACAGATACGGAGCATGTGCTATACCTTGCAGAACACCCATTCCGAGATACATTAGTAGATAGCAGTTTATACCTTGCAGAACACCCATTCCTCGATACATTAGGAGATAGTAGTTTATACCTTGCAGAACACCTATTCCTCGCTACATTAGGATTAGATTAGGAGATACCTTGCAGAATACCCATTCCTCGATACATTAGGAGATATTATTTTATACCTTGCAGAACACCCATTCCTCGATACATTAGGAGATAGCAGTTTATACCTTGCAGAACACCCATTCCGAGATACATTAGTAGATAGTAGTTTATACCTTGCAGAACACCCATTCCGAGATACATTAGGAGATAGTATTTGTATTTGTTCTCGTATTCCAGCGTTCCAGATAGGCTGACATTCTTCAGGACCTCATCCTCAGTCCAGTACGTCAACCAGAAGTTAGAAAACACATTCAGACTCTGGAATACGCTCATGCACATAAAGACAACCACAATGGTGGAAACACCCATGGCTTTCATGTATGTCCATAGAACCGTCCCTTTTATCTGCAAAATAAATTTAAATACAATACAATTGAATGCTTTTCTTAAAACGTTTTTTTAAATGCGCATTAGATTAGTGGTTGTCTTGCTCTTCATTGTTGTATTCAACACTCTTTCAGTTATGATTTTCTAAATTATAATATATAAATAAATAATATATAGAGAGTGAACTAAGCTAAAAGTATATACATTGAGTGAACTCTACTTAATAAGTGGAACTGTCATGAGATATAGTATCTCCAACTAGATGTGATTTACATAATTAAATTGAAATCTAACTCTGAATACAAGGAACATTGGCTGTCTGATTAGTGTGGTGGTTAACTCGCTCGCTTCTCACCAATGCATCACGGGTTCGATCCTCGGACCGGGAAGTATGTGAGATGGTGTGTTTTCTCCGGGTACTCCGGTTTCCTCCACACGAATGCTCACATGTACGCTCTCATCCGCGCCAACGAGAGTGCTTAATATAAGTTGTTAAAGCTTGCTTCGCAATCGTTGTAAAATAAAAAGTTTAAACTTAAATACAACGAACACAAATATGTTTTCCAAAACTGGGCGAATACCGGAACATAATATCCAACACTTATATTACAGGTGCATATTTTTCAACACACTGCGATTAGTATATCACAACCATGCACACCAGTTACTACACCGTTCACTTTCGTCCGCGTGACCAGAGGCCTCGCCGGGGCGAACAACATGTTATGACAGAATTAAAACTGTTAACAAACCCCCAGAGTTCTGATAAGAAAACCTTCATCGTTAAATAAACATGAACAGATTACAACATACCGCTCCTTGTTGCGACATATTTAAAAATGTTAGCAAAGCCAGGGTTCTGATAAGAAAACCTTCATCGTTACATAAATATGAACAGATTACAACATACCGCCCCTTGTTGCGAAAGAATTAAAACTGTTAGCAAAGCCAGGGTTCTGATGAGAAAAACTTCATCGTTGCATAAACATGAACACATTATGACATACCGCCCCTTGTTGCGATGTTTCCTCGGCAGTAAGGCGACTCAGGTCATCTGCAGTAAGCATTGTAGAGTCCGTGTGCTTAGAGATAGACCTGGATGCAGTGAAAGCGCTGCTACGATGGGATCTTCGTCGTCTATAAGAATGAGAATAAGGAATATAAAAAAGTTTAAACTTTATTTATTTTACAACGATTGCATAACAAGTTTTAACAACATATATTAATCACTCTCGTTGGCGCGGATGAAAGCGTATATGTGGCCATTCGTGTGTGAGGAAACCGGAGTACCAGGAGTAAACCCACCTGTCCGATCTGGCGACCACCGTACCATCCCACGTACCTCCCTGTCCGAGGATCGAACCTGGGTTGCATTGGTGAAAAGCCAGCGATAAGGACTATACTCATTGATTATGTCTGCACAGTTAAATTTATGTTACAATGTGTAAAGGTCTTATATTATTAATTTAGTGAAAACAGACAGAAATATGTTGATATAATCAACATATTGAAAAGTGAAATAACTATTTGCATGCATATTTTAAACGTAAGAAAAACATAATATTATTTAGTAATCTTATATAATATAATATTATATATATACATATATGCATGTTGTATTATACATATACATTGAATTTGAATGTATGGTTGTTGATTTAATACATGCATGTTCTTGTATATATTTCTAAATAATGAATTGAATAAATTAATAATATATTAAAACAAAAAGATTATGGCGCTACAAAGTTAAGTTTACATTTATATGCTGATGGTCATGGCCTCGAGTCCCACTCAAACCGTGTCTCTTTATATGAACTGTTAATCCGCCTCGAGTATTATGTTTTAATCTTGTTAAATATTAAGACGTTTTTCAACAAATATTAACTAAATAGTTCGCCATTGAACAACACATATATACATTAAAGCATTCGCGTGAAAGGTCATTTCAAATAAACTATGTAACCTTCTCCACTGAATTCAATCAGTTATTAACATGTACTCTATATGACATATTTATATTTATTTGATAATTCACTGTTCGTCTATATCAAGCAGATATTGTCCTCATGGTCTTATTAGCCTAAATGAATCTAAAACTAAAACCTATATGAACTATTTACTAAATGTATATTTATTTGCTAAATTCAGTGTTCGTTTATATCAAGCAGATAGTGTACACATGGGCATTTTAGCTTAAAGGAATTGAAAAATAAAACCTTAAGCTTAACTATTCATTAAAAGAAATCGATAGATTAAATTGCATCGATACTCGATTGATCGACGTGAATGCAACAGCAATCTATACTTTAGCCCATTTCATTCTGGATACATTTAATGGCTTTTGCAAACAACATAGATCCAGATCAGCCACAGCGTGACGCTGCTTATGAAATTAAACTCACAGACGTCCACTGGTAGTGCATGCATCATCCTCGGATGTAATTCCTCCATCTGATTTCGGTTCATCAATCCGACTTCGTATTGCCTCTTTTATTTCTTGTACTATTGTAATAGGAAAGATACAGTATGCGCAATGTAAGTGTTATCATCTTACTGTAGCCTGGGTTCCAGTCTGTCGACTTGTCACTTTTTAACTTCTGGCAAAATGATATGATCAGAAACTCCATACGGCCCAATTAATAGTATCGGTGTTAAGATATATTTATTTGACTGACCAGGCAAAATATATCGACGCCTGTTCCCAGGCTAATCTTACTCAACCACATCCACAAAATGTATTGCATTACATATGACAACATATTAATAGCAAACAATACATGCAAACAGTACAATGGAAAGGCATGGATGTAGTTTCAACTTTCCAACTTTATTCAACAACTTAGGTTCATACACATAATGAACTGCAAATGCATGATATACTATAGCACATATTACATAATATCAGCATAATATCGATGGCGACTCCGAATATTGTTATAAAATCACATCATTTCCAGGAAACGGCAATACCAATTATACATGATTTTACGTTTCTTGAAAGTATAGGTATTGTGTAAGGTACAGAAGAGCATATCATTTATTGTTTGTAATTTCTTAAAGAACGCTATTTAATCATAAATGAAACGTTTAATTAATCACAGTTTATGAATCCCATGCAACGCTACTGTAATTCTAGTATATGTTATGAGTGATCACTCTGTTGACATAGCATAGAGGATATTTATGATTATTAGATTGGATTTTATTTCTAAATGTGTTTACCGAGTGGCGTTAGCCACGAGAATAAATACATATTTCGGTGATCACTTTTTCTTTATGCTTTCCAATGATATTGGCTAATATAATATTTGTTATCAAATTTAATTTATTTAACTGCCCCTGTCGGAGCCTCATTTCACTACAATACACAACCATACAACCCCATATGTTAGTGTGAAAGTTCGTAATAAGAAATAGTTCCTATATAATTTTCATGTTTGTTTCTGTTTACTGTAAAAATTAAAAACTACATACAAACAAATTCACTACAATATATTACTTTATAATTAACTGTTCATGATAGTCAGAAAATAGTTCAAATACAAAATGTACATCCAACCGCGGATGAATACGAAGTTAAACCAGTGACAAAGCAACTGCCGTTTTCCTGAAAGATAGCATCTGTCACTGAAAAAACGGTTCTACTCCTGGCTGGTCAGTACTGAAATGTACACTAACCTCAAACTACCTAAATATGTCCTAATACAAATAATACAATGGTACAGGTAATCCTCTCCCAACTCACTCTCTGGATCAATATCGTCATCGTCATCATCTAGTTGAAGATACTGATGTAGAAACTTGGCAAACGCCCCGTCGTGACATATCAGTTGCTCGTAAGACCCTACTTCGGATATGATGCCATCAATAAGGACTACAATTCTATCTACCATAGGTAACCAATGTACTCCGTGTGTTACCAGAATCCGCGTCTGAAATACCAATGGATGTAGAAATGACAAGAATTATTCTCCAAAGTACCTTAATTCACTTGATGGATGAAAAATGACAAGACTTAATCTCCAATGTTGCACCAATGAAGAAGAAATGACAATAATTAATTTCTAAAGGTATACCAATGAATGCATAAAGAAATCACAATAATTAATATCCAAATTTACACCAATGTATGCATAAAGAAATCACAATAATTAAACTCCAAAGTTACACTAATGAATGTAAGAAGAAATCTCAGGAATTAATCTCCAAAGTTACACCAATGAATGAATGAAGAAATGACATGACTTAATCTCCAAAGTTACACCAATGAATGCAATAAGAAATGACAATAATTAATATCCAAAGTTACACCAACGAATGCATGAAGAAATGACAAGACTTAATATCCAAAGTTACACCAATGAATGCAAGAAGAAATGACAAGAATTAATCTCCAAAGTTACACCAATGAATGCAAGCAAAATGACAAGAATTAATCTCCAAATGTTACACCAATGAATGCACGAAGAAATGACAAGAATTAATCGCCAAATGTTACACCAATGAATGCAAGAAGAAATGACAAGAATTAATCTCCAAAGGTTACACCAATGAATGCAAGAAGAAATGACAAGAATTAATCTCCAAATGTTACACCAATGAATGCAAGAAGGAATGTCAGGAATTAATCTCCAATGTTACACGAATGAATGCAAGAAGAAATGGCAAGAATTAATCTCCAAAGTTACACCAAATGAATGCATGAAGAAATGACAAGAATTAATTTCCAAAGTTACACCAATGAATGCAAGAAGGAATGTCAGGAATTAATCTCCAATGTTACACGAATGAATGCAAGAAGAAATGGCAAGAATTAATCTCCAAAGTTACACCAATGAATGCAAGAAGAAATGACAAGAATTAATCACCAACGTTACACCAATGAATGCATGAAGAAATGACAAGAATTAATCTCAAAAGTTACACGAATGAATGCATGAAGAAATGACAAGAATTAATATCCAAAGTTACACCAATGAATGCATGAAGAAATGACAAGACTTAATATCCAAAGTATGAAGAAATGACAAGACTTAATATCCAAAGTTACACCAATGAATGCAAGAAGAAATGTCAGGAATTAATCTCCAAAGTTACACCAACGAATGCATGAAGAAATGACAAGACTTAATCTCCAAAGTTACACCAATGAATGCACGAATAAATGTCAGGAATTAATCTCCAAAGTTACACCAATAAATGCAAGAAGAAATGACAAGAATTAATCTCCAAAGTTACACCAATGAATGCAAGAAGAAATGACAAGAATTAATATCCAAAGTTACCCCAATGAATGCAAGAAGAAATGACAAGAATTAATATCCAAAGTTACACCAATGAATGCAAGCAAAATGACAAGAATTAATCTCCAAATATCTCAGAAAGAATTTGTATCTGTCTAAGTGAGGATATCTCATTTATCTACAATGATGAATAGTCACTGTACAGTATTTCATGATTGTGGAGTCCGTGGCCCAATGGTAGAGCGTCGTATTTGGAATCGAACGGTCCGTGTACGATACTCAGTCAGGCCACGTATGTAGTGTCATTGAGCAAGGTGCCTCACACACACATTGCTTAGTACTGGTTAACCGGTATGGTCGGCTAAGCATGCCCAGGAAAACATATCTAGGTCCCCGCAAGGGGTTTGTCATTAATGGAACATACATACATGATTTGTGAATATATTTAGGAACAATACCTTGTGTTTTAATAGTCCTTCTTTGCCGATCACCTTCTGAAACAAATGTTTGCCGACGTGGGAATCTACGGCGCTGAGTGGGTCGTCCAGGAAGTATACGTCCGCATTATTGTAGACAGATCTCGCCAGGCTCACCCTTTGTTTCTGTCCACCGCTTATGTTTATTCCCTGTTAAAGACACATTTCAATAGAACTGTTGTTTAGAATGAATGATCTTTAAATAAGTGAAACTAGCTATGAAACATAACCCCTCAATGTATAATAGTAGTGACGGCAACGAGTATCATTTGATATTTGGTATTTATGGGGACAAACCAATATTATTTTATGCCTAAAATAGTTTCATGACAGAAAGCGATGCAACTCTGCGCCAATTGACGCTAGAAATGACACCAAAGACAGACGTAATAAATGATGCCAATAACAGCTTCGCGCTGACAACATTTCAATATGCAGCTGCCAGGTACCACTAGTGCAAACCAGTGAGAAATAAAACGTGTTCTTCCACTGTTTTCAATTAATGGAATAACACATTTTATGTCACTGATACATATATATTTAGTTTATACAAATTTATTTTAGCTCGATTGCGAAACAAGTTCTTACAACTTATATTAATAACTATAATATGTATATATTCGATAATAGTTGGTTTAATCATATTTATTCGACATTATATAACATAATTTACAACAATAATTGTGTACACAATAAATACAAGTTGATTGAAATGAAAGCTAAAAATGTATTGGAATTTTCTCCATAAAATATTTAACTATTCGATAATGACTGTAAAATTTAACTATTCAATAATGTGCAATTATTGTATTTTTTAATACAAGTTTATTTGAGCTCGATTGCGAAACAAGTCCATACAACTTATATTAATCACTCTTGAGACATCATTCCTGATGGAATACATCGCCACGAGGGGGGAGGGGGAAGAGGCAACGTGGAAATTAAATGCCTTGCCTAAGGGCACAATCATATCGGCTCCACGGGGCTCGAAATCCGGACCTTTCGCACCTATATATTTCATTGTAAAGCCAAAGAAAATATGTGTTATTCAACTGTTTTCAATCAGTGGGACAACACATTTAATTGTATCGATACATGTCTGTATGTCATAGCATAGTTGTGAATATTAATCATAATCTTACTGCTCCTTCTGAGGAAAATAATAATACACGAGACTTACATTGTATTTTACCTAATGACCACGTCGGAAGAAAAGGAATGACTGGATGTTGAATGGAATCAATATTTTATCTACCAATTTTAAATACACTATGTTCCGTAATAAAAGTGTCTGGTAATAAAAGTTGCGCTAATCTTAACGATATAATTATATGGTATAACCAACATAGTCGACTCTGTCTTGCGACTACCACACAAGCAGTACAACTTGTTCATATTGTAGTATTGATTGCGCAATGGTAGCGCCCAAGTTCATGCCCATATGTAGCCGTTACAATTGTGCCCATATGCAAGGCATTTAGAATAGATAACCACAATTAACGACATCAATTGGATTTAGCGGTTTCCGGTTACTTTACAGGCAATATTCGGATATGTTTGCCAGTATAGCGCTCACCTTTTCCCCTATTTCAGTCATGTCTCCACCTGCAAGTATCTCCAAGTCAGGTAGCAGAGCGCATGCCTCCAGCACCTTTCTGTATTTTCGTTCCTGGAATTTCTTGCCAAACAGTATATTATCTCGTAACGTCATGTTCTGAATCCATGCCTCTTGTGGAACATATGCTACTTTGCCCTGGATAAAATTAATATCCAAATATCCAATTACAGCCGTTATGCCATATATGACTGGAAACGGGCATTACCTGCACGGCTCCGTCGACTAGAAACGACCATTATCTGCACGCCTCAGTTGACTAGAAACGGACATTACCTGTACAGTTCCGACGACTAGAATTAATATCCAGTTACAATATATTTTTATTTAACCATATTTTATTGCAAATTAATAGTACATATGTCATACACATAAAGATACAATGCATGAAAATGGTTTGGGCCACAGTTTTTTTAACCACATTAGACAACGGCCCGCACCAGAAAGTCAAGCTAGCGTTTGATTAACTTCAATAACTGAGTGTCTTTCTTTAATCCATGTATCGTTTGTACCTCATGCTACATGACCTATTTTAAACTGGGGTATTCGTGACTGGGTGGTTAAGGTCGTTAACGTCAACTAACTTGGTGGAGGGATACCCAGGATGCCCTCCAATCAGAAGTGCTGGCAGGGACGGGCACCCGGCCTACCACAAGCCATATTGATAGCTTTCTCACATGAAACAATTCGACACTCACAATGGGGTTCTTATCTACAGCGGTGAAGGACAAGTGATTTGAAGTCGATGCCCGTAACCTCTCGGCCACTGGTGCCACTTTGTTAAGAATATAAGTTATGCATTGCATACAAAGTGCTATTAATAAATGAAGTTACATTAAGTTAGAATACAGTCCAACGTTGTATTCGTAAACATGTTGTCGTAATGTGCTTAAGATGGCCATATAACTAGTAACGTAGATGCCATACTGACTGTTTCAGGAAGTATTAACGAAATATCCAATGTTCCAAATGTAACCATTTATCCAGTTAAATTTAATATGAAATGTCAACACTAAATACCCGGAAGCTCATCGTGATGTTAGGTGGCATCGGTGGTTCGGTTTGCTGGTTAACTATTTAAGGAATAAATAGAGGGTTAATAGTTTACATCGGGGTATGAACTATATTGGGCGTGGTTAACGTGTGTGGAGGCCGAAAACCCACGATTCATTACATATACTTACATTAATTATTTTGTTCAATGACACAAAGAAAATATAGCACACCGTGCATTTAAAATGTTTTAGTCCATGATTTTCAACTTTCCGTGTGCCAGAACAGCGTAAACTGTAATACACGCCTTTTCTCGCACAGAACGCTGCCTAACACTGCGAATGCGCATGCCCGTAACTTCGAGTGTGCATGTCATTAGTTGATACAAACATAAATACGACATTGTATGCAATCAGAGCACATACGTTCATCGAAGGAAATGCAATAACGATGTAAATAGCAGGTATTAGGTAACCGTTTTTACAGTGTACTACTATATATATTACCTTTAATGTGACAGTTCCACTACGCCGCACCATCTCTCCCAAACAAGCAGATATCAGTGAAGACTTTCCGCTGCCAACTTGCCCCACAACTGCTATAAGTTCCCCTTCTCGCACTCGTAGGTTAATACTGGAGAAATAAACATGTTATAAATGCACCCATATATTACTGTTATAAATCCCCGCACCTGTTACCGTTTAAATGTTTATTTTTTGAGGCCCCAACAGTGGGCAACCCCGTTTATTTTTTTTAATGTAGCATATACATTGTCATAGATATCACATTCAACACATAGTAATTATACACAATGACCTTGATTTAACATAGTAGTCTATTTAATTTGAATATGTAAAGGGTTAATGAGTT
Organism: Archivesica marissinica; assembly: GCA_014843695.1. Classification (NCBI taxonomy): domain Eukaryota; kingdom Metazoa; phylum Mollusca; class Bivalvia; order Venerida; family Vesicomyidae; genus Archivesica; species Archivesica marissinica. Next base: position 34,688,812 of record CM026388.1, read on the forward strand.
GTCTCCCTTTACCAATAAAGAGATAAAAACCAAATCGTTTGTAATATTTTGATTTAAAATTTATAGAATATTGAAGTATTATATCCAAAACAAAGATACGTCTTCGAAAGAAAAGACAAGACTATAGTTTAGGTTTTAGTATTTTGTAGTACAATAGGCTAGCATAATGTTTAAGAGACTTTCATGTAAATTAAATAATATATCGAAAGCTGTAAGTTTTCATTTAAGAGCATGTATCAATAATACATATAAATGATTATTGAAATATACAATAACAGTATGATGCTGAGGTCAAAAGTTTACCTGGGTATAAATTATTCCTGCTCGGAAATAAAAACAGTATATTGATTGTAATGAATGTGAAATCAACAATAAGTCATGAATTGCTATTATACCGAAAGAAGAAAAAAAACAAGGTCATTCTCGAGAGACGAGGTCACTCTCGAAACAGTACAAATGTACTTTAGATAAACTGGAATGTGAAAAAAACTAGAATAGAAAGAAAAAAAAGAGTACATATACAAGGTAGAGAGAGTGGGCTATATATAGAGTCTGGTCCGCCTTTCACACAACACACCAACACTCTAGTTTCCATCTCCGGACAATACTGCAAATGCCTTCCAATTTTGTTCGAATTTATTCATTGCGTCATTTTTTCTAGCATTATATTTCTCTGTCTTTTAAAGAGATTTTATATCTGAATTTTCAAAGTTTGGATATTTGGAACAGAATTGTTCATTTTACTGTGATATATATGGTATTTTGCTGTCAAAATTATATTGTTGGTTGCAATATATAAACTATTATTGCCTAAAATAATATCATTTCTAGACCAGTTTGTAATTGAGTTTGGGCATTTTTCATTAATCCATCTCTTCACATATCCCCAAACATACTCAACAATATGACATTCCAAAAACAAATGCAGTAATGTTTCTGGGTGTAGATTACAGAATGTGCACTTATTGTCATTTCTAAGTCACATTTTCTGTAGAAGATAGTTTGTACCAATAATCCTATGATTGATTCTAAATTGGAACCATTGTAATTTTGGATTTTGTGTTAGTTTAAAGGGTAGTCTGTACACATTTCTCAAGTTAAAGTTATTTCCCAGGTTAAGTTCTGTTACCCATTTTCTATTAGAAATTGATAACGTTCCAGGGTTTGGGATGGAGTCATAGATCACTCTGCATCCCTTCTTGCATTTATTTATAATACTAACTGCTAGTGGCTTTATGGGATTTGGTTCATGATTTGGTTTGTGGGGAAATCTCATTCTGTTCAAAAAGTCTCTTATTGAATGTATTATATTATGATACTGCAAAAAATGTGTATGCACATTATATATTGTATTAAAATCATAATAGGAATAAAAATTACCATTTTTGTCAATCAAGTCATTTATTAATATTACACCTTTCTTTACATAATTTAAGTTGAGAAAACTTGTTCCACCAATTTTGAACTTATTATTGTGCTATATTGGTAATGAGAGAAATTCTTTCCAAGTTTCTGGTGGTTTATTCTCATTTAAAATGATATACCCATGAAAAACATCATACCAGAAATAATTTTGAACTGTATGAATTCTATTTTTTAAATAGTCCCCTCCAAAGGTGCCAACATTTGAGATGAAGGGGTACATTGTATTGACAAATTCAAAATATTGAGTATTGTATGCCATATATCTTCTAAGCCAAGTAACTTTTGAAGATAGCATAAACCCTTTTAAGTCTATCATTCTAAGTCCTCCTGAATCATCGGGGTGTGTCATAACTTTCCTTTTTATCTTGTCTGGTCCATCATTCCATATAAATTTAAAGAACATATTCTGTATATAATTAATTGTATCTGAACTTGGATTTGGTAAACCCATTATCAAATGATTAATCTTTGACATCGCTAGAGTTTTAACAACAACATGTTTTCCAATAGGACTGATAATTCCTTTAGACCACTGTTTAAAAAGTATTTTTATTTATTCGATTTTTGTGGCATAATTTATTTCAACTAGTTCTCTAAGATTTAGGGTAAAAATGATCCACAACAGTTTAAATTTAACCGATTCCCAATGCAAACCTAATTCAGGACAAAGTATAATGTTACTGTTTTTCATTGAACCAATCCATACTGCCTTTGTTTTTTCGATGTTTATAAATAGGCCAGAGATATTAGCATACAATTTTAAAACTTGCATTGTGTTTCTAAGTGATTTTTTTGTTCCATCTAAGAGTAATGTCGTGTCATCTGCATACTAATAATTCCGTACCATTTATCTTAATCCCTCCTATATCTTTATTTTGTTTAATTAAAATGGCTAATATTTCTGCGCAAATAATAAAAATATAAGGGGATAAGGGATCGCCCAGACGGCAACCGCGATTTATAGAAAACCAGTCTGATAGATGGCCATTGATTACAATACACGATTTAATATCGTTGTAAAAAAGCTTTATCCAGTTTATAAAATTGTTACCAAAGTTTAAAAATACTAAAACATTGTACATAAATTTCCATGACAGGGAATCGAAATCGGTTGCAAAATCAATTAGCAACAACATTCCCGGCTTGTGATAGATTTCTGTATGAAACATGATGTCGTAAATAACCCTAATATTGTCCCCTATAAAACGCCCACTCTGATCTGCACTTATTAATTTGGTTAAAACAGTTTTTAAACGGTTTGATATACTGGCAGAGGCAATCTTATATGAAACATTCAATAAAGAAATTGGACGCCAGTTTTTTAAAAATAATTTGTCTTTATCTCCTTTTGGTATACATGTTATAACAACCTTGCTTGAGAGTCACAGATAATTCCCCTGTATCAAATGCATAATTAATAGATCTGACCAAAAAATGACCCAAATCATTCCAGAAAAATTTGAAGAAGGATGCTGTAAATCCACTGCTTCCTGGAGAAGAACAAAATTAGACATTTGTTTGAGACTATTTAACATTTCTTGATTAAATTATATTCAATGCTATTGTTCATAATTTATCTTCCCGGTTACTGTTAATAGCTGCCCCATTAGCGCAGTGGTTAGTGCGCTCTCTTCTCACCAATTAATGCAACCTGGGTTCGATCCTCGGACCGGGACGTATGTTAGATAGTACGGTGGTCGCCAGCTCGGACAAGTGGGTTTTCTCCGGGTACTCCGGTTTTCTCCCACACGAATGATCACATTTACGCTTTCATCCGTGCCAACGAGAGTGATTACTATAAGTTGTTAAAGCTTGCTTCGCAATCGTTGTAAAATGGATAAAGATAAAACTGTTATTAAATATCCAAAAATGCATTCTAAGCGGATTTTTGTAAGTCAGCATTTTTGTAAGTCAGCATATTTGTAAGTCAGTATTTTTGTAAGTCAGAGATAGGACACCAAACGTTATTACGTCATTGGTGAATTTATATTTGTTAGTAGAATTTCCAAAAGAGACAGTTTTGGACTGTTTGTTTTCTACACTTTGCTTCAATTGTTTTGTTTGCTTTCGGGTTTGAATTCGCACACAGCGCTTAGGTCTCTTTTTTATTTTAAGTTTATTTTACGGTTGACCATTTGAATGACGGACAGTTTACCAACCAACACATTTCCTGGACAGGCTGCATTGGGTAACCAGTAATGGGTGCACAACCTCCATACAAAACTGCCAACTTTTTCATATAAAGAGACACGGTCTGAGCGGGGCTCAAACTAGTGACCATCGGTGATGATACATGATGTTACAGCGGTATACAAAGCAGCGACCGTAACCACTCCACCACGAAGGCGGACAGAGCTTAGGTCATAATGCAATTCTCAAACTAGTATTACTGGAGGAAGACCACACCCCTCTGACCTTCCAAGATGTGTAAATTCTTCATATGAAATAATAACGGATTTGAATCCATAGGATTAAGGGGAGGGTTAAGTGATTTCTAGTCAACGACAAATACAATATGAGCACAGAGGCCCATAGCCTGGCTTCCAGTCTGTCGATTTGTCACCAATTTACTTCTGGTAAAATTGTTGATATTATCAGAAACCCAAATACGGCCCAATTTTAATAATCTCGGTATTAAAATATATTTATATGACTGACCAGGCAAAATATAGCAATGCCTATTCCCAGGCTAGGAGAAATCGATTTTTGTACACATGTATATATTAAATGGTAATCTATATCAAACCATGAAATTGCTTTGGGACGTGCTACCATAAATATTATGTTAATATAATGCCTACTTAGTCAGGACTGGTTTTTGAATATCGTCATTCCAAGCAAAGTCTCCATTTTCAATAGCGACGGGATTATCTGTGAAGGAAGGACATGAGTATAGTCTTAGTACATAGTTGATGAAAATAAATATATACATAAATATATACAGTCTACATCCGTTATGTCAAAGTCGTTTATGTCGATTTTCTCCGGTTATCTCGAAGTCGGATCAAAGTCCTGTTTCAGGCACTATCATTTTACATATAACTGGCTCTGTTAATATCGAATTTCGTTAAGTCAAACTTCGGTTATGTCGAAGTATTTTGTTCGGTCCGACGGCATTCAACATAACGGATGTATTCTGTATAACACATGTAAAGAGAATATTGATATGATAACTTTTAGCCTACTATTGTAATATTTTATGTGCATGGTTGAAGTGAGAACACTAGTAATTTAATACTTTATTTTTGTACCTGCTTGCTTCACGATATTCACGTTGTCTGTCCTAATGTCGTCCGTCCAGAGGAATTCTTGTATTCTTCCAATAGAAACGTATCCCTAAATTTGAATTGAAATACGGGGTTAATATAATGTATCATACATTCTCTAGGTATTCAAACATCAATTTCATACTGCCGAACAATCAGCGACGATTATGATTAAAGGATCTACAAAGGAATAGCTAAAAGCAAACAGTCTAAAGGTTAGGAGTTAATGTACGAGTCCAGACTGCCAACAAAAGTCGGCAGACTGGGACCCGACTGTATGTGTTGGTAGACTGTTCCATAGCCTGATTGTCCTTGTGGGAAATGATGTGGCGTGGTATTGGTGGTTTGAATGTGGAATTAGATAGTTAAGATGTATTGTTGGTGTTAGTTGATGGTGATCTACAGCGACTAGTTAATTTCTTATTTGGTAAAACATTATCAATGAGGCTTGATTTCTTCTCTGTTCTAAAGTTTTCCCATTGAGGATGAACACCATTTGTGATACACTAATAGTGTTGTTGTAATTGTTAAGTATATATCGGGCTGTATATCTTTGGACCAAATCTAGTTCGTATGCAAGATTTATATTTGGATCAAACCACGATATAAATGTGCCATATACTCCCCCTCCAAATATACTCCAAATGTGTCTAAACACGCCTACAATATGATGCACATGTTCCCACAATAGATATACTCATACACGTGCATCTCTATTTATTTCAAGTAAGACGTTCAAACTAAAATAAAGTAAAATGTATGTTAGGTTGTTTTTTTCTAGAATGACAACATTGTCAAACCGAAGTTACCTGCATGGTTCCGCCGACTAGAAACGGACATCACCTGCACGGTTCAGTCAACTAGAAACGGACATTACCTGCACGATTCCGTCGAATAGAAACGGACATTACCTGCACGGTTCCGTCGACTAGAAACGGACATTAACTGCACGGTTCCGTAGAATTGAAACGGACATTACCTGCACGGTTGCGTTGACTAGAACCGGACATTACCTGCACGGTTCCGTCGAATAGAAACGGACATTACCTGCACGGTTCCGTCGACTAGAAACGAACATTACCTGCACGGTTCCGTCGACTTGAAACGGACATTACCTGCATGGTTGCGTTGACTAGAAACGGATATTACCTGCACGGTTCCGTCGAATAGAAACGGACATTACCTGCACGGTTCCGTCTACTATAAAAGGACATTACCTGCACGGTTCCGTCGACTAGAAACGGACATTACCTGGACGGCTCCGTTGACTAGAAACGGACATTACCTGCACGACTTCGTGGACTAGAAACGGACATTACCTGCACGACTTCATTGACTGGACACGGGCATTACCTGCACGACTCCGTGGACTAGAAACGGACATTACCTGCACGACTCCGTGGACTAGAAACGGACATTACCTGCACGACTTCATTGACTGGAAACGGACATTACCTGCACGACTTCATTGACTGGAAACGGACATTACCTGCACGACTCCGTGGACTAGAAACGGACATTACCTGCACGACCTCGTTGACTAGAAACGGACATTACCTGCACGACTTCATTGACTGGAAACGGGCATTACCTGCACGGCTCAGTTGACTAGAAACGGACATTACCTATACGGTTCCGTCGACTAGAAACGGACATTACCTGTACGGTTCCGTCGACTAGAAACGGACATTAACTGTACGACTTCGTTGACTAGAAGCGGACATTACCTGCACGACTACATTGACTAGAAACGGACATTACCTGTACGACTTCGTTATTCAGAAACAGACATTACCTGCACGAATTCGTTGACTAGAAACGGACATTACCTGCACGGTTCCGTTGACTAGAAATGGATATCACCTGCACGATTCATTTGAATAGAAACGGACATTACCTGGACGGCTCCGTTGACTAGAAACGGACATTACCTGCACGACTTCGTTGACTAGAAACGGACATTACCTGCACGGTAACTTCGACTAGAAACGGACATTACCTGCACGACTTCGTTGACCAGAAACGGACATTACCTGCTCGGTACCGTCGACTAGAAACGGACATTACCTGCACGACTTCGTTGACTAGAAACGGACATTACCTGCTCGGTACCGTCGACTAGAAACGGACATTACCTGCACAGCTCCGTTGACTAGAAACGGACATAGTGCAATTGGGTATCTGATGATGTTAATAATCGACAGGGCTGTGAAGGTTTCCTCTGCACCCAGAGAATGTGTGGGCGATGTCATTACGTAAATGAGAATCAACACAAAGTTTATCTGAAATGAAAACACAGTGCACAGAAATTGTGTGTGTTGTTTGCGTTTATTTAAGTCTCTACCAGTTTAGTTTAACCTATTTATTTTACAACGATTGCGAAGCAAGTTCTGGAAGTCGTGATAGAGCAGTGGATCCGCGTTCGCTTCAGGTGTGAAAGGTCCGGAGTTCGAGCCCCGCTGGAGCCGTTACGAGTGTGCCCTTAGGCATGGCATTTAAATTCCACGTTGCCTCGTCTCTCTCCCTCGGCGATGAATTCCATCAGGAATGAGGTCTCGAGAGTGATTAAGATAAGTTATAAGAATTGTTTCGCAATCGAGCTAAAATAAATTTGTATAAACTAAGCAAGTTCTAACAACTTATATTGATCACTCTCGTTGGTGCGGATGAAAGCGTATATGTGCTCATTCGAAAACCCACCTGTCCGATCTGGCGACCACCGTACCATCTCACATTCTTCCCGGTCCGAGTATCGAACCCGGTTGGCATTGGTGAGAAGCGAGCGCGCTAACCGCTACGCTAATCAGACAGACATGTGCCCATATCAGCGACGCCTCCTGGAGAGATTAGTCATTTTAGATTTCGGATGTTAGTGTAATGATACAGACAGAGACACATCTTTTATATGCACGGTGCAAAGCACTGACACGAGACCTCAGTTTAGAATCCCAACTGAAAGACTGTTAATATTATTAGGGCCAGACGGGATTTCGAATCTGCGATCCCTGGATTCGCGTTCAAACCTGGACCACGGACACGTCAGCAATTCTTCTAAATGTTATAATTTGAAATTAGGTTATTTTATGAGATGAAACTTATTTCACGTGAATTACCTCTTTATATTAATATCATTGATATGTTATTAGACAATCATATAATCTTTAGTTGTTTTTAAATGGTTTTAAAACAAGCTTAACCAACTTTTATTAATCACTCTCGTTGACGTGGATGAACGCGTATATGTGGTCATTCATGTGGGAGGGAACTGGAGAACCCGACGAAATCGCACATGTCCGATCGTACGACCACCGTACTATCTCAAACTTCCCTATCTGATGATTGAACCCGGGTTACATTAGTGAGAAACGAGTGTTCTAACCACTGCGCTAAACAGATATATATGATAGTTGTAAATGTTTCCGAAATCCGCGGAATTAACCAATTCCCACCTAGACATGGCACTGTTTATGCTCATGCAAGGAGTAAAGAGTAAATTTCCGGAGAAATGAAGCAACTACACATATACAGTCTACATACGTTATCTCAAAGTCGGTTATATCGAATTATACGGTCATGTCGAAGTCGGTTATGTCGAATTATACGGTTATCTCGAAGTCGGTTATGTCGAATTCTCCGGTTATCTCGAAGTCGGATCATGGTCCCGTTTCAGACACTATCATTTTACATATAACTTGATCTGTTTATATCGAATTTCTTTAAGTAAAACTTGGGTTATGTCGAATTATTTTGTTCGGTCCGCCGGAATTCGACAAAACAGATGTAGACTGTAAGTTTACTTACCATAAATGGACTATGTACGGAACACAGGATTGTAGTGGCCGAATACAGAGCATATGTCCATAGACAGTTGATTTCGGACTTGCGGATGGCTTGAATTCGTTTCATAAAGGAAGGTTCCCAAGCATACATTTTCAACACCTGTAAGGGGAATACTATGGAAGTAAATACAAGTTACCATAATGTATACATTCATACTATGATTGTTAAGATTTAGCTTACAATATATTATATTGTTAATTTATGACTGACTACTCAAATAGTTATGATCATCTGCACATTTAATCAGTAAATCACATCAGTATATCCTTCGAATATATAAACCACCGGGAAGTATGTGCGATGGTACGGTGGTCGCAAGATGGGACATGTGGGTGTTCTCCGGGTACTCCGGTTTCCTCCCACACTAATGACTACATTTAAGCTTCCATCCGCGCCAACGAGAGTGGTTAATATAAGCTGTTAAAACTGGCTTCGCAATCGTTGTAAAATAAATAAAGTCTAAACTTTGTTTTTCAACCACTACCATGTTAACCTAAATTTCAAATATACCACTTTAATCTTATAAACAACCACCTGAAAGGCTAAGAACTTCGCATTCAATCTAGACATTCACATTAATTATCATCAGAAAAGAATTATGCCTGCTAAAACATCACATTACATCACTTCCTAGTCGTCACCTTAATTCCACTAAACACTTCCTAGTCATCACCTTAATTCCACCGATCACTTCCTAGTCCTCACCTTAATTCCACTGATCACTTCCTAGTCCTCACCTTAATTCCACCGATCACTTCCTAGTCCTCACCTTAATTCCACTGATCACTTACTAGTCATCACCTTAATTCCTCTGATCACTTCCTAGTCCTCACCTTAATTCCACTGATCACTTCCTAGTCATCAACTTAATTCCACTGATCACTTCCTGGTCCTCACCTTAATTACACTGATCACTTCCTAGTCGTCACCTTAATTCCACTGATCACTTCATTGTCCTCACCTTAATTCCACTAAACACTTCCTAGTCCTCACCTTAATTCCACTGATCACTTCCTAGTCCTCACCTTAATTTCACGGATCACTTCCTAGTCATCACCTTAATTTCACTGATCACTTCCTATTCCTCACCTTAATTCCACTGATCACTTCCTAGTCCTCACCATAATTCCACTGATCACTTCCTAGTCATCACCTTAATTTCACTGATCACTTCCTAGTCATCACCTTAATTCCACCGATCACTTCCTAGTCCTCACCTTAATTCCACTGATCACTTCCTAGTCCTCACCTTAATTCCACCGATCACTTCCTAGTCCTCACCTTAATTCCACTGATCACTTACTAGTCATCACCTTAATTCCTCTGATCACTTCCTAGTCCTCACCTTAATTCCACTGATCACTTCCTAGTCATCAACTTATTTCCACTGATCACTTCCTGGTCCTCACCTTAATTACACTGATCACTTCCTAGTCGTCACCTTAATTCCACTGATCACTTCATTGTCCTCACCTTAATTCCACTAAACACTTCCTAGTCCTCACCTTAATTCCACTGATCACTTCCTAGTCCTCACCTTAATTTCACGGATCACTTCCTAGTCATCACCTTAATTTCACGGATCACTTCATAGTCCTCACCTTTATTCCACGGATCACTTCATTGTCCTCACCTTAATTTCACTGATCACTTACTAGTCCTCACCTTAATTCCACCGATCACTTACTAGTCCTCACCTTAATTCCACCGATCACTTACTAGTCCTCACCTTAATTCCACTGATCACTTCCTAGTCCTCACCTTAATTCCACTGATCACTTCCTATTCCTCACATTAATTCCACCGATCACTTCATAGTCATCACCTTAATTCCAACGATCGCTTACTAGTCCTCACCTTAATTCCACTGATCACTTCGTTTAGGATTTTGATTCTGTTTCCTTTCAATCGAAGTAATTCCTTTTGTATATTGTACAGTTTAGTACCGATGAAGCCAACAGTAGACAGGACGATGAGTATCACAGCCAACGCACCGAGACTTGCCACGCCTGCAATATTGTATGTGCATGCCATGTGTGGTGCAGATAGATCGGAACGCGTATTTCAGGAAAGCATTAGTTTAAACATACTGTATTGCCAATAAAAGTACATACACAATCATATAATACACCACAAACAACAGCATGGCAACACCATGGTAACCACAGGGCAACACCATGGCAACACCAGGGCACCACCGTGGCAATATCATATCAACAGTATGGCAAATGTGCTATAAGTGGTCGATTTAATCCACAAAAAGGGTTGGGTCAATAGTTCTTAAAGCAATAGATTCGACCATTCTTCTCAATTGGTGGGTTATTGTTTACATTTACATAGTGGCAGAGTAGATATATTCCATGGCAATATAATGCATAGTAAGCAGTATTACAATACATTAGAAAATATCATGTATAAGTGTTGTACATGTATTCTAAACAAAAATGACAGTTGTAAATAATCATGTACATGCTAGACAAGAAACATAGGGATCAGTAATGCAATACACGTAGTTACAATGTAGCGTTAATGTAACGAACACCGGGCTTTTGTACACGAAGCGAACGCGCTACTACAGCGCCATCACGACTTTCGCAAATAAGGAATATTAATATAGCTCAAATGGAGCTACGACGATGGTGATATGTATGACCCGTTCTAAAATGATACCACAGCTGACCTATTTTTTTTTTTTTTTTTTTTTTTTTATCATATCCCACAGCTGACCTACTGCGATGATAATATAACTGTACAAACCCATCAGATCCCACAGCTGACCTACTGCGATGATAATAAAACTGTACAAACCCATCAGATCCCACAGCTGACCTACTGCGATGATAATAAAACTGTACAAACCCATCAGATCCCACAGCTGACCTACTGCGATGATAATAAAATTGTACAAACCCATCAGATCCCACAGCTGAGCTACTGCGATGATGAGAATGATGAATATGCAAACGATATAGAAAGAAAACATGAAAGAGTCTTGGATTCTCTGACAGTCCACGCTCATCAGGTTCACTATCTCCCCTACAGTGGTAGATTTCAGTCCGCTTCTGTTCATATTGATAGCCTGCAATTGATGCATATGCCTATTGATAGTTGTAGAGTATACGATATGTCAAGGCAACATTTGACAGGGCACTAACGTAGATTATACGATATGAACAACATTTGACAGGGCACTAAAGTAGATTATACGATATGTCAATACAACATTTGACAGGGCACTAACGTAGATTATACGATATGAACTTACATTGTCAATACAACATTTGACAAACAGGGCATTAAAGTAGATTATACGATATGTCAATACAATATTTGACAAACAGGGCATTAAAGTTCTAAAATACCAACGTCAGTTAATAACAATAGTTGTTGTTTCCTTTATCGACAGTCATTGGTGATATTATTGTGATCCTGTATGTGCTTTACGTTTATTTTTCGTCGCTACCGGTTGCCAGTTATATGTAAAAGTAGTGTCTGTAACGGAACTGTGATCCTATTTCGAGATAACCGGAGAATTCGACATAACTAACTTTGACATAACGGATGTAGACTGTAACTGTATGTGAATCAATCAAATAGCCTTATTGTATAACACGATTGGCTCATTTAGTTTCCAACTTACCTCTGGCTCTACTCTTAAGTTTCACATACCTCGTACCTTAGTTTAGATCGCTTCAGAAAATTATAACATATAAATCTCACTATAAAACATTTGGTATTATGCTATAAAACATTCTATATGTGTTCATACAATACAATGTTTTGTATTTGCATATTTGTATACTATCACCTTCTTGTAGATCAAACAAATCAGCGCGGCTTTAATTTTCAATCCGAGTGTCATCATGTGATGGAAAGACACGTGATACATGAACGAGTTGATACACAATGCTATAAATTGTAACACTGCGTAGAGATATCCCTTCCACTCAGCTTCCGTTGGACCTTCGCTCTCGATCATTTGAATGATATACCTGAAGCATAAGATTATCAATGAAAATCCTATCTTACACTTATACACACACATCTTCTTTTTCTTTTAGGATTTCCAATGATTTTGGCTAATATAATATTTGTTTTCAAATTGTATTCATTTTAACTGCCCTGTCGGGAGCCTCATTGCACTACAATACACAACCGCAAATGTGTGTGTAGACCGAAGGCATCCAAGCTAACTATAAACACGCCCATATTATGTTTTAAATGACACAAAGAAAATATAGCATACTTTGCATTTGAAATGTGTTTAGTCCATATTTGCATCCTACCGTGTGCCGGAACAGGTAGATATATCTTTCTTGGAAAAACATAAGTTATAAGACGCGCCCGTTCTCGCGTTAAACGCTGCCTAACACTGCAAATGCGCATGTCCGTAACTTGGTGTATCATTAGTTTTCAGAACTCTACACATTATTTAGTTTACAACGATTGCGAACCAAATTCTAACAACTTCTAATCACATCTAGTTTGGTCATTCGTGTGGGAGGAAACAAGAGTACCCGGGGAAAACCCACCTGTCCGACCTGGCGACCACCGTAAATCTCCCATTACTTATTTCTAATAAGCGTAAGCCTTATAATGTCTCAGAATGCACCCACAGCGATATAGAGTTTCAAAATAGTCAGGGGACAATCGCATCCCTATTCTAACCGTGCATACACATATACCAAGCCAAAGCCACGCCGCGCCCATGTATGTTTACGTTTAGTTATCGTCGCTACAGGTTGCCCATATGAGCAACGCCTCCTGAAGAGATTAGTCATTTTAGACTTTGGAGGATAGTGCAATAGTCCCATTCCAGTCTCCTCTTGTTCGTTTGCCTGCACGGTGTAAAGCATCGACGCGAGACCTCGATTTAAAGTTTCATTTGAGACTGTGAATATTATTAGGGTCAGGCGAGGAGTCCCATACCAGAATCTCCTCTGGTTCACCGTTTACGTACACGGTGCAAAGCACTGACGCCGCGAGCCTCGGTTTAAAATCCCAAGTGAAATATTGTTAATAGTATTACTGTCAGACGGGGGATCGAACCTGCGATCCATGAATGCGCAGTCCAACATGTTAACTACTTGACATCTTGCCCTAGGCAGGCTATTGAATTACATTTATAAATTATATGTATAGCACAATATTAACAATGTCATGTACATACATAGTACACAATAAACAACAGCTGACATAATATACGATAAATATACACATAATTTATAAATTAATAATTTATGCAACATACTTACATTGCATATTTGTTTGAGATTACTCGTGTTTCTATTAAAAACAAGGTTGTTTATGCTGAAAACAAATGGTGTATTTTATAAAAGGGACGTAACCGAGTATTCTGTAACTAGTTTATATGTGGTTTATTTATCCAATTATATGGCACAGAGATAAATTAATATGATTGCAAATGTAAAGTTTTACTTCTCTGCATATTATACCATTATTTACAAATGGTATATTAATTATTATTATACAAAGGCGTCGGAGCAGGGGCCATAGGCCCCAATATTTTGATACTTGTGGAAGTTATGTCCGCGGCCTCAATATTTTGGCAAGCCGGGTGTATTTATATTTTATACGTATGGAATTTATACGCCACATTGCAAGTGACGGCTACGTATATCTACGCTCGGTTCCTACACACTGTATGCAGTGTGGGTATTAAAATCGCTTTTAACAGTATCTATATCTCAAAATATGCCAGCGGGAGCATGCATGCTTCCGGACCCGCTCACAGACTCGGGCCCTCAAAATCCGCGGGGCCCAATGTCAGCTGGCTTTCGACGCGCCTGTGATAATATTAAGTGAAGTTACGTTTATATTTAACTTGATTTCTTAGAACAACACCATAGCATTTACTTTTAAATATTTGCATCGCTATTGCATTTCCTTCCATCAACGTATGTGCCCTGATTGTATGCAATTTCGTGTGAGGGTTCCCAACTAATGATATGCCGCTGACATGCGCACTCGAGGCGAGGCGATGGGCATTCGCATTATTAGGCAAGTTCGTCGCGATTAAAAAAAGGCGTGTCTTACAGCTTACGCTGTTCCAAGGATATATTTACCTGTTCCAGGACACGGTAAGTTGCAAATCTGGATTAAAAACATTTTAAATACAAAGTTTGCTATATTTGCGTTTTGTCACTGACAAGAATGCCTCCACACACTTTAACCACACCCACTATAGTTCATAGTTCATACCCCGGATGGAAACCATTAACCCGCGACTCATTCCTTAAATTAATGACCGATGGTACCTAACCTAGTCAATCAATGTCGAGCCCCGCTATAGCCGTTACGGTTGTACCATTAGGCAAGGCATTTAAATTCCACGTTGCCTCTTTTCTCTCCCTCGTGGCGAATGATTCCAGCAGGAATGAGGTCTCAAGAGTGATTAATATAAGTTATATGGACTTGTTTCGCAATCGAGCTAAAATAAATTTGTAATAAAAAAATACAATAATTGCCATATTACAGTCATTATTGAATAGTTAAATTGTACAGTCATTATCGAATAGTTAAATATTACAGTCATTATCGAATAGTTAAATATTTTATGGAGAAAAATCCAATAAGTATTTAGCTTTCATTTCAATCCACTTGTATTTATTGTGTACATAATTATTGTTGTAAATTATTTTATATAATGTCGAATAAATATGCTTAAACCAATTAGTACAGTTATTATCGAATAGCTAAATATTTTGTGGAGAGAAATCCAATAAGTTTTTAGCTTTCATTTCAATCCACATGTATTTATTGTGTACACAATTATTGTTGTAAATTATGTTATATAATGTCGAATACATATGTTTAAACCAACTAATACAGTTAGTATCGAATATATACAGTTATTATACAATAATAGGCTGTGTCCGTTTTGTGATATTGCTACTATTGAAAATGAGATGCATGTAATATTGAATTGTCCAGTTTCAAATGATTTCAGACAAGATTTATTCCCAAAGTCATATGCATGTAATATCAATTTCTACTCAATATCCAATTATGATAATTATTGTTTCCTGTTTTCAAACCAAGATATGATTCGTAATTGTGCCAAACCCTGTTTTCTTATTCTACAGAGGCGTCAGTGTTTTAGAGCAGATTTTAATATACGACTAGCAGAGATATTGCAGCTTTATCCCTAACACAATGTGATAAATGAGTGTATATAATTTTGTTCAATCCTTTTAACTCCATGTTGGAATGGCATTGTACTTTTATTATACAATAAACAGTAAAATATACATGTAATATTATTGAAAATACTGTACGTACAATGATGAGTTGTAAAAAAAATATGTTTAATTAAGATTACTACTACTACTAGTTAAATATTACACAGTTATTATCTAATATTTAATATTACACAATTATTATCGAAAATTTAAATATTACAGTTATTATATAATATTTAAATATTACACAGTTATTATCGAAAATTTAAATATTACAGTTATTATATAATATTTAAATATTACACAGTTATTATCGAATATTTAAATATTACAGTTATTATGTAATATCTAAATATTACACAGTTATGATCGAATATTTAAATAGTGTAGTTATTACCCAATGTTCCAGTTATTATCGAATAGTTAAATGTTCCATTTAGTAACGAATAGTTCAGCTGTTATTGTATAGCAACATATTGCAGTTATTATCGAAATTTGACATATTATAGTTAATACCTAATTGTTATATCATACAGTCAAAATACACATACCTCAAGATAATTGGTTGCACAAGCCATATCAGTTCTGACCACGCCATGTATGCCGTCGCTTCAAACCAAACCGGCACAAATGTTCGATATAGAGTTTTGTACAGACTTGGCTTCACGTTACTTGGCTCTGTCGGATATGTAGATTGTAAATAATAAAAATAAAAGTTCAATTAATATTAGGATGACCTACCTTAAAATGATCGGTTGCAATAACCACAAAGCTTGAGCCAGTGCTTGGTACGACGTGGCTTCACACCAAACCCACCGAAATGTTGTTAATAATGTTCTGTACAAGCTTGGGTTCAGTCTATTGGAGGTTTCTGTTGGATATTGTAGTACTTAAAATGTGATATAAAGATTACATTAGATACTTGTTTGTGAATCAAGCTTGTGCTCCATTTCCAAACGTTCAAAACGCCGGAAGAATTAATGAGCTTTGCATGTATTCTGCTTAATGCAGCAAACATATATTTTCTTATATGTACACACGTCATGATTAGCGATTTTGAATGTGTAGGTAGGGTTAATAAATTCAGTAGCAAAGGATGAGATTTTGAAGAGGAATCTATAGATTTATGAAAGTCGTGATAGCGCAGTAGTAGCGCGTTCGCGTTCGCTTCAGACCTGTTGGAGCCGTTACGATTGTGCCCTTAGGCAAGGCATGTAAATTCCACGTTGCCTCTTCTCTCTCCCTTCTGGCGATGGATTCCATCAGGAATGAGGTCTCGAGTTTAATATAACAACATGGGATTTGGAAATTATGAATCTGAGAACGTCAATCGTGCTCTTTGGGGCATTTATATTTACGTTTTATTTTCAGAGATCTGAATTTGACTTTTTATATTGTGCAGAATGTATGTGATCTCCAAGTTGACAACCCAAGCGAACTATTGGGTAATTTAGTGCAATGGGTGAAGGATTATCGTCTTCACTCATGATAGTAAAGTCCATAATTCTAAAATGTGTAGCGAAGAAGTAACGCTCAATATCAAAGTGCACACTATGTTATGGTGTCAGTAATATGTATGTGGTTAACACGTTGGACTGGTAATCGAGGTATCGCAGGTTCTATACCCCGTCTGACCCTAGTAAAATTAACAGTCTTTCAGATGGGACGCTAAACCGAAGTCTCGTGTTGGTGCTGTACACCGTGCACGTAAAAGAACCAGAGGAGACTCTGGAATGGGTCTTTGTCTGTATCATTGCACTTTCCTCCAAAAATCTAAAATGATTAATCTCTCCAGGAGGCGTTGTTCATATGGGCAACCGGTAGCGACGATAAATAAAAGTAAAACACGTATGGTACCTGGACTTGATGCGTCTGTTGTTCCAGAATAACGATATTTTCCACTTGCTTGTAGCGGCGTCTCCTCTGTTACCGTTCCATAGTGTGGCTTAATGCGACCATTGGCTGTCTTTCTATTATTTAGGTAGACGTTTTCATTATTACGCCGTTTCAGCATATTTCTTGCAAACAAAATATACAGCACAATGTTATTATAATACTTTGAAAACAATATGCTATTTGTTTTTGCTATGACATGATATGTTGCTTTTGTTAACAAGCGCTCGATTCAAGGCAATGCCATCTATAGCCGCTATATATACAGTCAACGTACATCCGCTATGTCGAATTCCGTCGGACCGAACAAAAGACTTAAGACATAATCGAATTTTGACTTCGATAACGAAATTCGATATAAACGGAGCCAGTTATATATAACATGATATTGTCTGAAACGGGACTTTGATCCGACTTCTAGATAACCGAATAATTCGACATTACCGACTTTGACATTTAATAAATTTTAGTTTAATAATATTTTATTGCAATTCAATAGTAAATATGTCATACACATAAAAGTACAATACTAGCATGAACATATAAATGGTTTGGGCCACAGGTTTAGACAATATTAGACAATGGCCCGCAACCAGAATGTGCTAATAATTGTATATATCATCGACTCCTCGTCAATCAGGGGGGCGACGCCTCCATTAGTATAATTATGTCGGACAGTGTGAGATACATCAAGGGATCATATTCCAGAAGCAGCCCTTGTTACATTACATGTTTTTACAGGTCACTGTCAATTTGCAATTATTAGGTTCGTCCGAAAAGGATCGGTACTAGTGAGAGCGAAGAGGCAATGTGGAAATTAAATGCCTTGCCTAAGGGCACAGTCGTAATATCGACAGCTGGGCTCGAACTCTGGGCCGTTCGCACCTGAGGCGAATGGTTAGGTGACTATTAGCTTATACTAGTAGCTTGAGGTGCAACTTTACCCGGTCAGCTAACAAAACGAGTTGTATACCAAAATGTTTGTAAATGTCTGAAGTTTGTCACACATGCGGCATCAATTGGCATAAATCGTGGCGTTCGGAGATATCCAAGATGCACTACGACTCACGTTCTTCACAATGCGTTTGCTAAATGTATAAACTAACAGCAGAGCGTTCCTTTCTCTCTCTTAATCCAGGGATCGCAAGTTCGATCCCCCACCTGACCCTAATAAAATTAACAGTCTTTCAGATGGGATGTTAAACCGAGGTCTCGTGTCAGTGCTGTGCACCGTGCACGTAAAAGAACCAGCTAAGACTCTGGAATGGGTTTCTGTCTGTATCATTGTACTATCATCAACAAATCTAAAATTACCAATCTCTTCAGGAGGCGTCGCTCATATGGGCAACCAGTAGTGATGATAAATAAACTCAAAACACACACCTTTCTCTCTCACATCGGTTAATTTCGTCTTTCCATGCCTCTTCTAGCAGAGGACCGAGGTGATCCGCTTTCAGCCGGCTGGTTTGGTCCCAGAAATCAGCCGCATTGAATTTACCCTTATAACATTTAACTAAGACTCTGAAACGATGAATGGAGTATATCGCATCAATGGTACGAGGGGTTTCTTAGTCAGGATCTGAGAACTAGGTAAGTCGTTCATATCGCGGTAATTTATATATAGATCGTAAGCTAACAATCTAATGTCAAACAGACCCTCCCCCTAGCAGGCAGTACGGATGGACGGGAAACCAGATAGAACCACCAACCTTCCACTGAAGTAAAAACATAGCCCCCTGGGAACAGGCTTCCACTGTTTGAAGTCAACA
Source organism: Archivesica marissinica (assembly GCA_014843695.1). Classification (NCBI taxonomy): domain Eukaryota; kingdom Metazoa; phylum Mollusca; class Bivalvia; order Venerida; family Vesicomyidae; genus Archivesica; species Archivesica marissinica. The sequence continues at coordinate 34,708,207 of CM026388.1, forward strand.
GCATTAAGCTCGCAGATACAGGCACACCAACGTGTTTCTTTAATTTCGCATACGACTCGGCTGGGATTCGGACGCCTTTGTCGTGGTGCAGGCAACTGTGTCGTGTGGGTAATGTTTTCCCACATTTTCAGCTGTTAGTCCAACCACGAGTGAGTAGGGACTCGCATCGTTTGATGTAGAGTTTGGAGGTTCTCCCCAGTACGTTTTGGAAGCACCAAGGCATATGTGCGGGATTTCTTGTGTATATATTGTACTTAATTACAGTCTACATCCGTTTTGTCGAATTCCGTCGGACCGAACAAAAATACTTCGACATAACCGAAGTTTGACATAAAGAGATTCGATATAAACAGATCCAGTTATATGTAAAATGATAGTGTGTGAAACGGCACTTTGATCCGACTTCGAGATAACCAGACAAATTCGACAAATGTAGACTGTAGATTGAAAACTAGGCGACACTCATATATTGATTTGAATTATAGCAATAATATGAAATTAGGGCTTCATAACGTGGATATTCGAAGTTTAAATTTTAACAAATTAATCGCCATAAGGCAGACATCGGCAGATTAAGGGGATTCATACGCACCCATCATACCCCACTGTGTATGGGCCTATTTACTTACGGAGTTAACCAATCGTAGAATACCCGTCGTAGAACTGACGCGTTCTCATCTGGACAAGGGTTCTGAAATTGACAAGAATGTTCGCTAGAAAAACATATAATAGTGTCAGTGGAACACACGTGATCAGACGGGTAAGTAATCCAGTCGTTAATACAGGGTGGAAGTCGTGATACCGCAGTGGTAGCGCAGTGCTAGAGCGTTCGTTCAGGTGCTATAGGCCCTGAATTCGTTCCTCACTGTAGCCGTTGCGAGTGTGCCCTTAGACAAGGCATTTAAATTCCACGTTCCCTCTTCTCTCTCCCTCGTGGCGGCGATGGATTCCATCAGGAATGAGATCTCGATAGTGATTAATATAAGTTGTAAGAACTTGTTTCGCAATCGAGCTAACATAATGTTGTATTAACACATTGTTGCTATGTATCTTTTTTCCCTAACAGGGCCTGGACCCAAAATTCCTGGATAAAGATTTTTCTCTGTTGATTATTTATCTATCGGACATATATAATGTAATCCAGGTGGTTATGAAGATCTCACCTTTGGGCAATTTGAAATATTCAAGATTTTCAAAATGGCCACCAATCTGAAAATGGCTTAACAATATATTTGCTAATAAGACATGTACAGTTAATAGTTATGCATAGACCCAAATAGTATACATACATTCTATAATAAATAATTATAGAAGAAAAACATTTAATAATGTGGGTCAATTGGCAGATGCTGCCATGATAATCAAAATGGGCGCCACTTGGATATCATTATATATGTCCCATATATAAATACCAAGAGAAAATAAAGCCATTGTTTCACTGCCGGACTATAATACACGTATTCCTGTGTTATATCTTGAAATAAAATATTGTTTAAATTAACACGTTGGACTGGGAATCCAGGGATCGCAGGTTCGTTTCCCCGTCTGACCCTAATAATATTAATAGTTTTTTCAAATGGGACTTTATATAAAAATCAAGAGGAAAAAAACTTTATCCGGGGAATTTCAGATTATGGTGAAAACAGTTATTTCACTGCCGGACTATCACACATTCCTGTGTTATATCTTATTCTTGAAATAAAATAGTGTTTATATTAACACGTTGGACAGGGAATCCATGGATCGCAGGTTCGTTCCACCGTCTGACACTAATAATATTAATAGTATTTCATTTGGGACTTTAAACCGAGGTCACGTGTCGTTGATATACACCGTGCACGTGCACCTGGCTTGGGTCTCTGTCTGTAACATTACACTATCCTCCAAACATCAAAACATGACTAATCTCTTCATGAGGCGTCGCTCATATGGGGCAACTGGTAGCTACGATAAATAAACGTAAAACAAACAATTATATATGAAGATAAATTTATAAAGAAAGAAATGGGGTTACCATCTATAAATAAAGAAATATATGTATCTGGCATTAACCGTTTAGACTGACAATCCAGGGATCGCAGGTTCGACCCCCGTCTGACCCTAACAATAGTCCCAGTCTCAGATGAAACTTTAAATCGAGGTCTCGTGTCGATTCTTTACACCGTGTACGCAACCCATACCCAGCTTTCACGCCAATTCAGCTGGCTTATTGATGCGGCTTATCTCCCTTGAAAATGACCCGAAAACCAATATTGATTGTCTTATCGGCAACTTTTTGAGCAATAGTTTATATAGGGAAATTATTTTCAATCGTTTATTTAGAAGAGACCTTTTAATTTTTATAAATGTTAACTCCTATGGCGATAAAGTTTAATTTGTTCTCTTTAATGTGATATAAAAATGGTTGTTCTAAGAGGAAAACTTATTGCTTCCCTATTAGATTTAAATGTATCACTGATACTTATATATTTGTATACAGTGAATTGTCAAATCGTTAATATTGTGATTTTTAGAGGTACATAATTCATCTTTCCCATAAAATGAGAACTTTTTAACTCCTATCATGGTAAAGTATATGTTACTGACAATATTGTGTAGTTTTCATATTTTACATTAAATAATATCTTTTTGCTTCCCTGTGATGCTTAAGTTAGGAAAGTTAAAGAAATCACATATTTTGTTCATCCATAGTTAAATTACATTACACCAGGAATCTAGATATATACGTCAATCAAAAAGATCCTGATTGCATTTACTTTTTACGGGGATCTAATGTCTTTGATAATTAAATGTACTAATTTGATGTCAGTTTTTTAAACAAGATATGATTATAACAATTAAAGGTTAATATAGCATGTTGCTAATTATAATATTATCTCGCGTTCTTTCATCTTTCTTTTAAGGTTTGTTTTCATTAATAGTCATGTTGCTAAATGCCTTTGTTGATTAGCTTTGTGTGAGAAGTTTACAAGTTTTTATTTTTTAATTCATCTAGGCTAAAAAGCCCACGAGGACAATATATGCATGATATAGACGAACATTGATTAAACTCAATAGAGAAGCTTACATAATTATAATAATAATAAGTATAAATTCATGCAATATGACTTTGAGAAGCATGCATACATAACGGCAACATATTATTTTTAAAGAATGAGTTTAGTTTGACATGTTACTTTGTACATTGGTGTCACTTTCATGCAAATTGACAATGTTTTAATGATGTATATTAAAATTTCACAAGTGTTGGTCGATATTTCAGGGGGGCTGGGGGGTCCCGCCACTATATTTTTTGTTTAATGTGTTTGATATTTACATATATGGTTATAACATGTACATTGAAGAATCTACTGTTGATCAATAGTTCTTTTATTTAAAAATGAACTATATTCTCAGAAATAATGAAGTTCGTACGTCTCCTATTCCGTGGTTACACTTTGGGCAAATGCGTAAATGCGTAGATTTACCGGGACTCTGTTCCAATTTCTCAATTGGGAATCTCTAATTCCTACTTTTAAATTTAATAATATATTTTAAATAATTAGGAGGCATATATTTTATGTAATTTCAAAATTCAAAATTGTGTTTAAAAATAATCTTGGCAATTACTATAATTGTCAATGCCACGTTTTATTTCGTGAGTTTCCCAACTGTAACTAATTGCATATCATGTTATTTATATTTCTATTGTGTACACACATTGTCATGTATTCCTCTCCTAGTTACCTATAATTGATTCGTTTATATAAAGTGCACAGTACTGTTGAACAATTGTATTACTGGTCATTAAATAATATGCCCCAGGCTGTGCGATGCATCATATCTTATTGGTTTTTATTGCCTGTGTATTAAAACTTTGCAATATACAACGACAATACATTTATCGCATTAAACAACATACCATTATTACTTGGGCACCAATGTTTTACGGCTGACTGGTTGATCAAACTTACAGGTACATGTAAATCAAGCTTGAGAAATACATACATATTCGCAATACATACCTGTTTTAATTTTAAGTAGTGAAAGACGATACAGTCCTAATAAATCTATTTAAAGTGTTTTATTTTTTATTTTAAGAGTAATTCCTAAATTAAATAATAACAGTAAGAACGTGTGTCTTTATAACCATATAGATACTCTCCCTTCATGGTGATGGATTATACCGGGAATGAGGTATCGAGAGTGTTTGTTTCGCAATCGAGCAAAAACAAGTCGTATTAACTAACACTGAATGATATAATATTTAAACATGTACATTGTATATTTCATTCCATTGGTAATTTCAATTGATTATAAATCAATGACAATAAACAGATTGTGACTGAATTCGGCCGAATAAATTAATACCAGTGTTATAATTGCATTGGTAAATCGAACTGATTATAAATCATGGTAATAAACAGAGTGTGCATAGAACATGAGGCATGTTGTGCAATACAATAGTTATTCTAGTGTTGTAAAAGTTTGCCCTCTTTAACTACATCTGCGAATATCTATATTTCAGATAATTTGTTTTTACAAATCCACAAAAACAATTAACGGTATGCGTTAGATATGCTTAATCTATCTACCAGAGGGCAGCAATTGTCCCTCATTACAATGTTTATACGTCACGCCTCAACATACTGCAGGTTATACACGTGTATGACCATTCCCGTCTTCGGTAACAGTTGACTGATTTCAATGTCAGCAATTATCAGGGAAAGGCAGCCCAATCTAAGAGAGATAATCGAGAAATCAAATCAAGCGCAAATTGGACTGATAAACAAGGGAGATAAAACCCGATATTTATCCATAAAAGCTGGACATGCGAACAAGAGGAGACCCTTGAATGGGTCTATGTCTGTATCATTGAACTATCCAAGGAATATAATGACTATTCTCTTCAGGAGGCGTTGCTTATATGAGCAACCTGTAGCCACACGTCTATCTATCTTGATTGCGTATTTTTTCAACAATGTTCACGTACAATAACATTGTTATAAATGATGAATTTCTTTATTCTGAACAACTTGACATGTAATACTGAATTTGTGACTCTACAGCTATTATATATGGTGGACGAATCCAGGGTACCTGACCTGCATGGACTGGCACGCATGTTGAACCACCGACATTCCTCACTCGAAAGAATTTGATACCCATAGCGGTGATGGGTAAGTGATTTGAAATCAAAGTATGTCTAATTAGCGCAGTGGTTAGCGCGCTCGCTTCTCATCAATGTAACCCGTGTTCGACTGGTGAGTTTCCTTCGGGTGCTCCGGTTTCCGACCACACGAATGACAACATAATTATACGCTTTCGTCCGCGCCAACGAGAGTGATTAATATAAGTTGTTAAAACTTTCTTTGCAAATCGTGTAAAATAAATAAAGTTTAAAGTAAAATACGACATTCACCCCTAGGCTATGCATGCCACGTATAGAACAGGAGTATGACGTTGACATAATTATATGCTTACATCGTCATCCAATTCGTAGTACCCTTGCACGGAATATTGCTCTGCGAAGGAGTGCAATATAAGCTGTAAGCACAACAGAGCGAAATAAACGTAGAATACAACGTCTTCCCCGCAGGTGCCCTGCAATTACAAATAATAATAGGCTAGTACACGAATAGTTAGTTCACATCCAGTCATACCTGTCTTAAGCAGCCAGCCAATGAAATCACAGAAAATGGTTGCTTAGCACATGTGAATGTATAATAAACACTGTATACTTATATTCACTTACAACAGAACATAACATTAATCCAAGAGTTAACTAAACCTCTAGTGTCTTCTCGTGGGATATTTACAGTCAAACCTGCCTCAAACAGCCAGCCAAGGGAGTCAGAGAAAGTGACTGCCTAGCACATGTGGCTGCTTAATAGAGGTCAAATATATACTAAATCAACCGATGGGAATCTAGAAACTGGCGGCTTAATACAGGTTGGCTTCTTAATGGGTGTGACCACTAACACAGGTTTGACTGTACACACATATAGTACAAACTAGCATACAGTTTACAAATATCATGACAAATATATTATACAAGATGGTGAGCTAATGTTTCGAAAAGAATGGGGTTTTGTCCAGGTGTTGTATCATGGAATGTAACCGGTCCAGTGGTTGGGCCAATCCATACCTACGAGATAGTACATGTATCCACGTTACTGGAGCCGTTACCATTGTGCCCAAGGCATTTAAATTCCAGGTTGCCTCTTCTCTCTCCCTTGTGGCGATGTATTCCACCAGGAATGAGGTCTCTAGATTGATTAATATAAGTTGAAAGAACACGTTTCGCAATCGAGCTAAACTAAATTTTTATAAACTAGTACTATTAAGGGAATGATGATGAAATTCCTATCACAAACAGACGGATCTGTAGTCCAACCTGTGAAATAGGGATCTCATGTTCGATCCCCCGTCTGACCCTAATACAATTAACAGTCTTTCAGATGGGATTTAAACCGCGGTATCGTGTCGGTGCTTTACACAGTGCACATACAAGAAACAAAGGAGATCCTGGGATGGGTCTCTGTCTGTATCATTGCACTATCATCCAAAAATCTAAATTGACTAATCTCTTCAGTCGCTCATATGTGCAACCGGTAGCTACGATAAATAAACGTAAAACACACAAGCCTATCACTACTCTAGACTGAATTGGTGTAAAACTGTGTTGCCACACATCAGCAGTAGCCATTACTAAAACACATTTGGCCGATCTAGATTACGGACAAGTCATTATATGTCAATACTAGTAATGAATTGAGATCCAGGCAGCGATATCGATAATCAATTAGGACCAATATGGCATAATATAATCCCCATATAGTTATATGTTATACAGTCAAACCTCTACAGAGCAAACACCATCCGGATACACCCAATATTGGTTGTAAAGAGGTTGTTGTTCTAGGGAGGTTCAACTTTTTGAAGTTTGAAAATGAGGGAAGTCAGATTTGCCAGTTATGATTGCTCATACTGAGATTATTGGTCCAGATATGGTCCTAGATTAGATAATTACTGTTTATTGAAAATTGAAAGGAACAATTGGCGATTATTTGAGTCTGATGACACATACATGTACGGACTGTTTCTTTTTTCAGCCACATTTTTGTCTGTTCTTGGGAGGTTTTCTGCATCGCTGGGTGGGAAATTGAATGTCGTTGTTTGTTGTTAGGAGGTGTCGTTCATGAGAGGTGAAATTGTATTAAAATGCAACGGGTGGGAATAAAGGTGACGTTATAAATAACTTGTCGCTCATGGGAGGTGACGTTTGGGGAGGTGTTACTGTATAATTAACCTGTCGGGGCCTTCAAATATCATAATCAGTTAGAACAGTTACATGTGGCACGAGGAACGTCATCATAAGTAGTATAAGAATATATTGTTCCTTTCATCAGTGTACATCACTTGATGAAGAGCCCACGTTCCACACCGGGGATGACAAAATAATGCTCTGGTGCGGGTCGTTGTCTAATGTTGCTAAAACGTATGGCACAAACCATTTGTATGTTTATGCTATGTGTTGTATCTTTATGTGTATGACATAAACATGTTTATGTACTATAGATTAGCAATAAAATATGGTTAAATAAATACTTATGAAACTTTTTTTGAGGCTTCATATACAAAATGTGATTGCGTTAAAATGATTTTCGAAATGTTGCTATTAACAATATAATGATATACGTGTACCTCTCTCTGCGAATGCGTATACAGTTGAAATAGCTCACATGCAATTAGAGCAAGCCAGAACACGAACGGCACACCGGACGTTTTAACTCCCCTAATGCGTTGTATTTGCTGCAACAGTATTGTCCAAAGCTGAAATTAATAACGTAAAACATTAGTTTAATAATATTGTATTGCATTAAATACACATATACACCAGTACAAAGATTGACAAATGAAAACAAATGGGTTAGTTAGTTTAATCATATTTTATTTGCTATTTGCATTTACATTACATACCTAATCATGTTAGTAGATGGCGTGGATGCCTTCGACCTCCACACACTTTAACCACCACGCGTAACATTTTATACAGCTACCTAACACGCTGTACCAAAATCACCATCAGATATATAACACCATTTGATAATTTCAATTTAATCTTCTCTACATACAATTGATAATTCCTATCTATATCTCTAATAACACTAACACTAAAGTGACCAAGCAAAGAAAGAGCTGAATAGTTAGTGAACCGACGTGAGACTCGAACCCACGACCTCTCGAACACTGGCTGGACACTGGCCGGACAGCTCTACCAACTGAGCTAGCCGGGCCGATGTTCTACCAACGCCGAAATACACTACACTCTTCCCCCTTTTATTCTTTAGGAGCCGCACTCCGATCCCTGGAGCCGCACATATACTTCTTTGCCTGTACCATATATCCCGACATGGGACTCGAACCGACATCCTCCCGAAAACTAGTCAGACAGCTCTACCAACTGAGCTAATCGGGCCGATATTCTACCCACGCCTGGATACACTACAACATTGTAACATTGGAAACCTTTTAATCACATGTATATCTACCATCAGTCTAACACTCTTATTTTCATTGCATGCAATTGTATGTGTATTATTATGATGGTGAGCTGTATAATGCGTACGTCTAATAAACCATATTATATATATGTTCTGTTCTGTTATTAAAGTTATGCTACTGTTCAAAATGACTGTAGTTATTTATAAATCGTCACTATCATGTCTCTAAGTAATAAAAAGAAAAGTTCCAATGTATTCGAGTGTATATACTCGTATTACTATGACAGGCGTCCGGCTCTCTCCCTCTCTCTCTCTCACCCTCTCCCTTCTCTCTCTTTCTCTTCTTCTCTTCCTCTCTCTCTCTGTCTCTTTCTTTCTCTCTCTCTCTCTATCTCTCTCCTCTCTTCTTCTCTTCCTCTCTCTCCCCTCTCTTCTTCTCTCCTCTCTCTCTCCTCACTCTCTTCGTCTCTTACTCACTCTTCTCTCCTCTCTATTCTATCCTCTATCTTCTCTCCTCTCTCTTCTCTCTATCTTCCCTCCTCACTATCTCCTATCTCCCTCTCTCTCTCTCTTTCTCTTCTTCTCTTCCTCTCTCTCTCTTTCTCTCTCCCCTCTCTTCCTCTCTTCCAATCTCCCTCCTCTCTTCTTCTCCCCTCTCTCTCCGCACTATCTTCGTCTCTTCCTCACTCTTCTCTCCTCTCTATTCTCTCCTCTCGTCTCTCCTCTCTCTTATCTCTATCTTCTATCCTCATTCTCTCCTCATTCTAGTCTCACTCTATCTCTTCTCTCATCTCTCTCTCTCTCTTCTCTTCTCTCCTCTCTCTTTCTCTTCTCTCTCTCCCTATTTCTACTCAATCTCTCTCTCTACGTAGCTCCGTTCATCTGTTGACATTTGTTGTTGTTTGTTCGGGTTTTACGCCTTCATCAGTACCATATTGAGCAGGCTCCAGCAGTTAACCAGTACTAGGTGCACAAACCTCCGTCAGAAACTGCCAACGTTTTCGTATAGAGACACTGTCTTGTGAGCGGGGCTCGTAATAAGTGACCATCAATGATGATAGGTTACAGTGGTATACAAGTCAGCGACCGTAACCATTTGACCATGGAAGCGGACTAGGAAGCATTGTGGGATATATTGTGACGTTATCTAGATAGAGTCCCCTCGAGTCTATTCAGAACTAGATGAGTAAACTGTGCGTCAGTTATTGGTGTGTGTGTGTTTTACGTTTATTTATCGTCGCTACCGGTTGCCCATATGAGCGACACCTCCTGAATATATTAGTAATTTTAGATTTGTGGAGGATAGTGCAATGATACAGACAGAGACGCATTCCAGAGTCTCTCCTGGTTCATTTACGTGCACGGTGTATATCACCGACACGAGACCTCGATTTAAAGTCTCACCTGAAAGACTGTTAATTTTACTAGGGTCAGTGACTGTATTACAAGTCCAACATGTTATCCATAGGACTACATATCTGTCTGTTCAGTTATTGGTACAAACATGGTATTACATACAATATAAATGGTATGGATGGTTTTATTGACATTAAATTTAGTATCTGCATTCTGAATGATAATGCTGTTTAAGGATCAATGACGTCATTTATTATGTTAAGTATATGACATTTTCACACATCTGTGTTTGTGTTTTTCATATTGTGATTTAGAAAATAAACTGCGGCTCACGGTTTACTCAAGCATGGCACAGCCGACACTAATGGGAATACTGATGGAAGTCGTGATAGCACAGTGGATGCGCGTTCGCTTCAGGTGCGAATGGTCCGAAGTTCGAGCCCCACTGGAGCCGTTACGATTGTGCCATTAGGCAAGGCATTTAAATTCCACGTTGCCTCTTCTCTCTCCCTCGTGGCGATGGATTCCATCAGGAATGAGGTCTCGAGAATAATTTATATAAGTTGAAATAACTTGTTTCGCAATCGAGCTAAAATAAATGTGTATAACTAATGGGAATAGTAGAAAGGACAGTGTATAAAAATGAATGTTATTATTGAAAGGTCCGAATCTATTTCCTGTTGGTGTTGGTTGTGTTAGTGAGTATGTAGATTACATATTTGGCTAGGGAATGCCGACGGTGAGTTATAAATGTCAGGGTTGCATCTCAAATGGTATGGATGGAGGGAAGACCGAACCATTACTTACACATGTAATGAATTTTAGACCAGTTGCCGTATACGACGCTGTAGATATAGCTGCGCCGGAACTGCACGCGTAGCCGTCATGTTCTTGGAATATAAGCTGCAGAACTACCATACATATTATGAGGAACGAAGTCACCTGTAATGCAGTATGGGATATTATCTAATTATACGGTTTGACGTTACATGCAATGCATTATGGGACAAAATGCAAAACATAAGGATCGACATCAACTGCAATGCATTATGGGACAAATAAAAACCAAAAAGCATCGACGTAACTTGTTAACGACGTAATGCATTATGTTCGATCCTCGGACCGGGAAGTACGTGAGATGATACGGTGGTCGCCATATCGGACAGGTGGGTTTTCTCCGGGTAGTCCGGTTTCCTCTCACACGAATGACCACATTTACGTTCTATTCCGCGCCAACGAGAGTTATTAATATAAGTTGTTAAAACTTGCTTCGCAAATAAAGTTAAAAAGTAATGCAAGGTAGCATAAAATACAAAGAATAAGGATCGACATCACCTGCAAAGTAATATGGGGAAAAAACAAAACGTAATGATCCGAGTTGGAATAGACGGGGGCCTAGTTCGATAATATGTCATGTCACATATGTAGTGTCATTGAGCAAGGCACCTCACGCACATTGCTTTTTTGTCGAAGGTTGCCTAATAAAACATGTCTAAGTCCCCGCAATGGGTTTGACATAAACGGAACATACAGAAGGATCGATGAGACAAAATAAAAACCATAAGCATCGACGTAACTTGTAATGCATCATAGGACAATATAAAAAACATAAGGATCGACATGTAATGCATTATGGGACAAAATAAAAACCATAAGCATCGACGTAACTTGTAATGCATCATAGGACAATATAAAAAACATAAGGATCGACATGTAATGCATTATGGGACAAAATAAAAACCATAAGCATCGACGTAACTTGTAATGCATCATAGGACAATATAAAAAACATAAGGATCGACATGTAATGCATTATGGGACAAAATAAAAACCATAAGCATCGACGTAACTTGTAATGCATCATAGGACAATATAAAAAACATAAGGATCGACATGTAATGCATTATGGGACAAAATAAAAACCATAAGCATCGACGTAACTTGTAATGCATCATAGGACAATATAAAAAACATAAGGATCGACATGTAATGCATTATGGGACAAAATAAAAACCATAAGCATCGACGTAACTTGTAATGCATCATAGGACATAATATAAAACATAAGCATCGACGTAACTTGTAATGCATTATAGGACATAATATAAAACATAAGCATCGACGTAACTTGTAATGCATTATGGGACAAAATATAAAACATAAGGATCGACGTAACTTGTAATGCATTATAGGACATAATATAAAACGTAAGGATCGACGTAACTTGTAATGCATTATAGGACATAATATAAAACATAATCATCGACGTAACTTGTAATGCATTATGGGACATAATATAAAACATAAGCATCGACGTAACTTGTAATGCATTATGGGACATAATATAAAACATAAGCATCGACGTAACTTGTAATGCATTATAGGACATAATATAAAACATAAGGATCGACGTAACTTGTAATGCATTATGGGACAAAATATAAAACATAAGGATCGACGTAACTTGTAATGCATTATGGGACAAAATATAAAACATAAGCACCGACGTAACTTGTAATGCATTATGGGACATAATATAAAACATAAGCATCGACGTAACTTGTAATGCATTATGGGACAAAATATAAAACATAAGCACCGACGTAACTTGTAATGCATTATAGGACATAATATAAAACATAAGCATCGACGTAACTTGTAATGCATTATAGGACATAATATAAAACATAAGCATCGACGTAACTTGTAATGCATTATAGGACAACATATAAAACATAAGGATCGACGTAACTTGTAATGCATTATGGGACAAAATATAAAACATAAGGATCGACGTAACTTGTAATGCATTATGGGACAAAATATAAAACATAAGGATCGACGTAGCTTGTAATGCATTATGGGACACAATATAAAACATACGGATCGATGTAACATGTAATGCATTACGGGACAACATATAAAACATAAGCATCGACGTAACTTGTAATGCATTATGGGACAATATAAAAAACATAAGGATCGACGTAACTTGTAATGCATTATTGGACAAAATATAAAACATAAGGATCGACGTAGCTTGTAATGCATTATGGGATAAAATATAAAACATAAGGATCGACGTAAATTGTAATGCATTATAGGACAAAATATAAAACATAAGGATCGACGTAACTTGTAATGCATTATGGGACAAAATATAAAACATAAGGATCGACGTAACTTGTAATGCATTATGGGACAAAATATAAAACATAAGGATCGACGTAGCTTGTAATGCATTATGGGACAAAATATAAAACATACGGATCGATGTAACATGTAATGCATTATGGGACACAATAAAACACATACTGATCGACATCAGCTGCTTTGCATTACAGGACAAAATAAAAAATACGTTGCATGGGCAGCTGCGCTTGCACTTGAAAGGAAGCAACATGGCGGCATATCACAGACAGATCTGTAGCCCAGTGGTAACACACTGGACAGGTAATCGCGGGATCGCAGGTTCGATTCCCCGTCTGACGCTAATAAAATTAACAGTCTTCCAGATGGGACGTTAAACCGATGCCTCGTGTCGGTGCATTACACCGTGCACATAAAAAAACCAGAGGAGACGCTCAAATGGATATCTATCTGTATCATTGCACTATCCTCCAAAATCTAAAATGACTAATCTCGTCAGGAGGCGTCGCTCATATTGGCAACCGGTAGCGACGATACATAAACGAAACACACACACACGGCTGGCAAAATAACAAAGTAAATATTATGATATACTCACAACTTTTACTGAGCATAGTTTTGAAATCGGCAAAGGTGTTAAGCGTTTTCCTGTGTGTATATACGCTAGGAATCCAGGGGACATGATCCATATATAGGCGCACGGACCCCACACGAGTACCGTGTCTAGAAAACATGCTGAAAATACTGGTTTGGCGATGTCAATTGTCGCGGTATCCTGTGTAATATATATAACCAACTCGCTAACACATACTTATTAAGTGTAGGTACATCTCAAGAATGCTAGAGTGGTTAGTTTAAACATATTGTATTCAGTTCATTCAATATATATATACAGTATACAATAAACAGGATATTTGAAATGGATTGGAAAACAAGCTGAGAGCTTAATTATATGTAAATTCCATTCCATGCGGATGTAACAGTATAAAGTTGTTAGCATTGAGAGCGGTTAGTGAGACATGACGGGCATTATCTTAAGTTCTTTAGCCCCGAGTGGTCCTGGGTGTATGCATGCGTACTTGTGATGCGCAGGTTCGATCCCCCGTCTGACCCTAATAAAATTAAAAGTATTTCAGATTAGACTTTAAACCGAGGTCTCGTGTCGGTGCTTTACACCGTGCACGTAAAAGAACCAGATGCGACCCTGTAATGGGTATCTGTCTGTATCATTGCACAATCCTCCAAAAATCTAAAATGACTAATCTCTTCAGGAGGCGTCGCTCATATGGGCAACCGGTAGCGATGATAAATAAACGTTAAACACACAAACTATTGGAATGAAATGTGCAAAAGTACAGTTTATGCCATGGCTTTGGCAAAATACGATCTACATATATGTCATGTGTGCAAAAGTTGTGGTATTGCTACGCGTGTTGTTAATAATGTAATTTTGAGAGGAAGTCGTGATAGCGCATTGTATACATGTTAGCTTCAGGTGTGAAAGGTATGGAGTTCGAGCCAAGCTGGCGCCGTTACGATTGTACACATAGGCAATGCATTTAAATTCCACGTTGCCTCTTCTCTCTCCCTCGTGGCGATGGATTCCATCAGGAATGAGATCTCGATGATGATTAATATAATTTGAAAGGGCTTGTTTCGCAATCGAGCTAAACTAATTTGTATAAACTAATAATGTAATTAGATCTGTCACAAAGAACAGAGTGAGTTCTCAATGCCTTATAAACCAAATGCACAGATATTCCAGGAATATTCCAGGAATTCACGTCTTTAAGGAGTGCTCTCTCTCTACATGTAAGGAGTGTTCTCTCTACATGTAAGGAGTACTCTACTCTCTCTCTACTTGTAAGGAGTGCTCTCTCTACATGTAAGGAGTGCTCTCTCTTTTTCTACATGTAAGGAATGCTCTCTTTCTACATGTAAGGAGTGCTCTCTCTCTACATGTAATGAGTGCTCTCTCTCTACATGTAATGAGTGCTCTCTCTCTACATGTAAGGAGTGCTCTCTCTCTCTCAATGTAAGGAGTGCTCTCTCTCTACATGTAAGGAGTGCTCTCTCTCTACATGTAGGGAGTGCTCTCTCTCTACATGTAAGGAGTGCTCTCTCTACATGTAAGGAGTGCTCTCTCTACATGGAAGGAGTGATATCTCTCTACATGTAAGGAATGCTCTCTCTACATGTAAGAAGTGCTCTCTATCTACATGTAAGGAGTGCTCTCTCTACATGGAAGGAGTGATATCTCTCTCTACATGTAAGGAATGCTCTCTCTACATGTAAGGAGTGCTCTCTCTACATTTAAGGAGTGCTCCCTCTCTACATGTAAGGAGTGCTCTCTCTACATGTAAGGAGTGCTCTCTCTCTCTACATGTAAGGAGTGCTCTCTCTCTACATGTAAGGAGTGCTCTCTCTCTACATGTAAGGAGTGCGCTCTCTCTATGTGTAAGGAGTGCTCGCTCTCTACATGTAAGGAGTCCCTTCTTTCTACGTGCACCGTGGAGCATCCGTGATGCACAGGATACGGTGTCGCCTCGTAGCCGAGATGATGCGAGTCGAACCCCGCTAAAACCATAATGGTAATTTCCTTAGGCAAGCAATTTAAATATGGAGAGGTTGTGGGTTCGAACCTCGTCATAACAACAATGGTAATTTCCTTAGGCAAGCAATTTAAATCTCGAGAGGTTATGGGTTCGAACCTCGTAATAACCACAATGGTAATTTCCTTAGACAAGCTATTTAAATCCACATTGCCACTTATCTCTGTCTAATGGCGATGGATTCCATTAGGAATGAGGTATCGAAAGCGATTAAACTATTGGTGTAAGCAATATTTTAGACACTAAAACTACACACATCTCTGTGTTCTCCCTTTGTGTTGTTCTTGTCATACCGTAATCTATTTCTGAGACTTAGGAAAACGGGTACTTACCCACAAGGCAACTCCGCCACAGAAATCGTGCACAATATCAATTGAACTGTTCGTAGTCGCTGCCATAATGTCGTGCCATGTGTTAGATTGAATTAATCCAACTGCTCGTTATCTAAATAACTTTATCAGTGTCGAATTTATTAAATTATTATGTTAGTTGTTTCTTTCTCCAAACGTTTTTTTCTAGACATTGGAAATAAGCTTATTACTAAATTATATAAGCATTTATGTTTATACCTCAATACAGATGTCCACACAACAACTTTAAGAATTAAAACATATATACTGACAGCATAAAAAAGTGTGCACTTTTATATTGACCTTTACTTTTTCGTTACAAATTTTGGAATTATGGATTTTACTATCATGAGTGAAGAAAATAATCCTTCACACATTGCACTAATTTACCCACTATTTCGCACAGTTTGATTTACCAATATTTGTTTTCTAAAAGGATCGTATATGTTTTCCCATAGACAAGCAATTTAAATCTCGAGAGGTTGTGGGTTCAAACCTCGTCATAGCAACAATGTTAATTTCAATGGATATAGTGTTTGCCTCTAAGACAATTGCACATGTTCTGTTTGGTAGTAGTATGTATTGTATATAATTAAAAATATATTCCAATATATGCAGCTAAATAGTCGAAACTCAATGACAAAAACGATAGTTGATCAGCCCTATTTTTGAACAGATATTTTAATTAATTTCCAGCTTCCCAAGAAGAACACTCCATGACTGTGGAGTGTGCAGACAAGTGCATGGCAGAAGTCAAGACTAACTATTAAATAGATAGTTCATCTCGGCGAGTGTGACAGTGGATATTGTCAACCCGAGGGAAATATTAATACAGTTTACCTATAAGTAAGTGTATTTTTAATACAGTTTAGTTTAATCATATGTTATTGCTTATTTATATACAATACAATTACAAATATAAACATGGTAAATATATAAGCAAACTGATACAACTGCAATGCTATGCTTATACTTGCACAGTGCAAGAATAAAATCTAGAAGCAAATGGGTTGGGCAACAGGTTTTACCAACATTAGCGAGTGTCCTCCACAGATTTTTAATACAGTTGCTATTTGGTGTCATTATATATTAATATATATATAATAGTGTACACACCTATCGATCCGTTGACAATTACGGCAGTATAGTTTAATAATATTTCATTGCATTATATACACATATACAACAATACAAAGATTGACACACACCTGAAAGCAAGTTAGGCCACAAGTTCTATAAACATTAGTAATTGGCCCTCCCCAGTAAAATTAAACAAAGCGATGAAACGGCATTATAAGAAGTTATAGAGAGAGGATGTATCACTGCATATGATGTTCTTACTAGAGGATAATTATTTAACATGGCTCGCTTAATAGCAAAACTTCCAAAACTCGTTTCATAAAATATGGTATGAAATCACAACTTGTGTAAGATCCTGTATATATGTATAATATATACTTATATATTATGTATTCCGTATTTCACATATAATGCCCTGTCTATACAATGCTCTATCAGTTGAATGTTAACATGTATATTATATAGTACTGCAAAGCTATTGTACGTGTTATGATTAAGTATAGTTAATTATCATATTCCGTGACGATCGTTGTTTTGAAGATTGATTAATGCTAGCACATGTATATAATTCAGTCCCGTATGCAGGACTTTTTGGGTGCGTAATATATCGACGGGCCGAAAGTTCGGCGTTGCTAGGGAGTCCGGGAGCATGCCCCATTCAATACTTCAATATCAGAGATGCGTTTTCATGCATTCTGGGAAATATATTTTATCTGTATTTGCCTCAGAATAGGGATAGAGAAAATAAGAAATAGTGGATAATGAACCTTAAATAGATATACGACTGCAGAATATAACCATAGCTATAACATTAACCATAACTATACAATTTAACCATAACTATAATATTAACCATAACTATAATATTAACCATAACTATAATATTAACCATTACTATAACATTAACTATAACATTAACCATAACTATAACATTAACCATAACTATAACATTAACTATAACATTAGCCATAACTATAACATTAACCATAACGATAACATTGACCATAACTATAACATTAACCATAACTATAACATTAACCATAACTATAACATTGACCATAACTATAACATTAACCATAACTATAACATTAACTATAACTATAACATTAACCATAACTATAACATTAACCATGACTATAGCATTAACCATGACTATAGCATTAACCATAGCTATAACATTAACTATAGCTATAACATTAACTATAGCCATAACATTGACCATAGCTATAACATTAACCATAACTATACTATTTTAACATTTATGTCCTGATCAAGCGGACCTCGGAGGAAAAACGGGGGTGCGTACGCACCCGTCGCATCCCCCCTGCCTACGGGCCTGTAGTTATATAATATTCACATACATGTCTCAAGCTGAACTCTCCTATAAGAACGGGAACATTATCTACAGTCAAACCAGTCTTGGAAGTCGTTGTAGCTCAGTCGTAGCGCGTTCGTTTCATGTGCGTAAAGTCCTGAGTTCGAGCCCCGCTGGAGCAGTTCCGATTGTGCCCCTTTAAGCAATGCATTTAAATTCCACATGCATCTTTCTCTCTCCCTCGTGGCGATGGATTCTACCAGGAATGAGGTCTCGAGAATGATTAATATAGTTATAAGAACTTGTTTCTTTCATAGAGATTTAGGTTAATATACTATTATATCTCCAAACAAACGATAGCCATTTAGCTATCATGCAGTGGATAAGTAGTCGCCATATCTATCCCACCTCCATAGATATTACTGGGACTACATGAGATTTAGGTTAATATACTATTATATCTCCAAACAAACGATAGCCATTTAGCTATCATGCAGTGGATAAGTAGTGGCCATATCTATCCCACATCCATAGATATTACTGGGACTACATAGAGATTTAGGTTAATATACTATTATATCTCCAAACAAACGACAGCCATTTAGCTATCATGCAGTGGATAAGTAGTGGCCATATCTATTCCACCTCCATAGATATTACCGGGACAACATGAGATTCTGGCCTTTGTTATGAACATTGGTTTGGCTACTACATTGTCAATGTATGTCGTATTGGTAATGGCGTCAAATAGTGCTTCTATGAGGGAAAGGGTTTATGAACATTGGTTTGGCTACTATATTGCCAATGTATGTTGTATTGGTAATGACGTCAAATAGTGTTCCTATGAGGGAAAGGGTTTATGAACATTGGTTTGGCTACTACATTGTCAATGTATGTCGTATTGGTAATGGCGTCAAATAGTGCTTCTATGAGGGAAAGGGTTTATGAACATTGGTTTGGCTACTACATTGTCAATGTATGTCGTATTGGTAATGGCGTCAAATAGTGCTTCTATGAGGGAAAGGGTTAAGCAGCCAGGCGTGGGAATAAGAGAAAGTGACTTCTTAGTACGGGTAGATGGTTGGCTTCTTATTACAGGTGACAACTCAAGTGTGACTGTATACAAAGGCCGCAATTAGTCTATTCATTTCAAGCTTGTCTTTAAATTAATGAAATTGTTATCAAGGGATACTACCCATGATGTCTAATGTATAGAAATACCACAAATCAGAGTTGTCTGGTGATGACGGAAGGTGTTATTCTTACATCCAAATTCTATATTTAGATCTCTACCAAATATTAACATGGAAGGATTATTTTTGGTTTTTAAGAACACTATGATACACTATATGCTTGACACTATATATACACAATATTACACCATTCCAAGCCAAGTTCAAAAATGACACCCCGTCACTATCAAGTCCTATATATATAGGATTTCTTTAAATTGTGAGTGTAAACAGGCGAAGGTAGACGTCCAGACGACCATCGTTTGATAGACAGATGATTGCTGCGGAGAACTCAAATAGTGGATTTACAAGTAGGTTTAGATACTGACATATTACAGCCGTTGGATGTGTAGCACACAGTTTGTTTACACAGTTTGTTTACATTTGCGACATGGTTATCGTTCAGTATAATTTATAGCCTTGATAGTGACGGTTGTCATTTTAAAACTTGCTTGGAATGGCGTAACAAATGTATGCATAGTGGCTATAAATATGTTATGTTATCATATTTAATGCAATAAATAAATTGAATAGAATTGAATTTACATGGACTAGGAATCAGGAGATTCAGTGAAAAGAGTGCTGCTATGATTTTATTACGTCACTAAGCTTTATTATATGACGTCACCAATTACGCTAAAAGCTTCATTATATGACGTCACCAATTACGCCACTAAGCTTCATTATATGACGTCACCAATTACGCCACTAAGCTTCATTATATAACGTCACCAATTACGCCAATAAGCTTCATTATATGACATCATTAATCAAGAAAGTGTGCACGGTTACTCAATTAGTACAGGTGTATTGTCATTACAGGACTCGCTCCGTGTACACGAGTATGCGCAGAAGACGTATCCACATGGTGATTAATCGAATAATAAATTGTACTAAGCTAAACACTGTCTGGTGTATTTAGACTGTGGCAACAACTCATTGCTATGTGCTTCAAAGTACAAACACTTGCAAGTCAGTATATGCATGTTCAAAATGAGAGGGGAGTGGGTCTCCATAGCCGAGTGGCTAAAGTCGTTGACTTCATTACACTTTCCAATCAACACTGTAGGTTCGAATCCCAATTGGTATATCGAATTCATTCATGTGAGGAAGCAATCCAGCTGGCTTGCGAACGGTCAGTGGTTCAATCCGAGTGTCCGTCCGTCCGTGTCTGATGTACTGTACGAATGGGCACCAGTTGTCTTCCTCCATCAATAATATCTGAAGAGACGCCATATGACCTAATCTGACCTAAACTGTTGGTGCGACTTTAAACCACGACAAACAAACAAACTGTTCAAATTGAATGTCGCAATTTCTATAGAGGATGTTATCCTGCACATTTACTTGCTACAGACATATCTGTAGTCCAGTGGTAAAACGCTGGACTTGTATTCCAGGGATCGCAGGTTCGATCCTCCGTCTGACCCTAATACAATTAACAGTCTTTCAGATGGGACTTTAATCCGAGGTCTCGTGTCGGTACCATGCACGTAAATTAATCAGAGGATACTCTGGAATGGGTCTCTGTCTGTATTGTATCCCATTGCACTATCCTCCAAAAATATAAAATGACTAATCTGTTCAGGAGACGTCGCTCATACGGGCAACTGGTAGCGACGATAAATACACGTAAAACACATATGTTCTTGCTACAAAACAATTATTACACATTCAAGTGTGTCTTTAAAAAAATCCAACAAAATAGTTTCAATGTTTATTCTTGAATAAACGTATTATACAATAATCTTATTTTGACGAGTATGCTGTTATGAGGTAAATTTTTATGTCATCTCCATAGCTCTGTTATACATTATATATCCTTTATGTAGAATTCCACAGGACCGAACACAATAATTCGACATAACCGAAGTTTGACTTAACGAAATTCGATATAAACGAGGCCAGTTATATGTACAATGATAATGTCTGAAACGTGACTTTGATGATCTGACTTCCAGATAACCGGATAATTCGACATAACCAATTTCGACATATCGGATGTAGACTGTATTTACATTAGCTATTGCATTTCCTTAAATTATCTGATTGTATCCATAGTATACTGGTATTAGGTAAATATGTGTGTCTTCTCCATAGCTCTGTTCCTCATATCATTGTACAATCTACATCTGTTATGTCGAATTCCGCCGGACCGAACAAACTACTCCGACATAACCGAAGTTTGACTTAGCGAAATTAGATATAAACGGGGCCAGTTATATCCATAGTGTCTGAAACGTGACTTTGATTCGACTTCGTGATAACCGGATAATTCGACATATCCGACGTGGACATAGCGGATGTAGACTGTATTTATATTTCCGTAAATACTCTGATTGTATCCATAGATTGCAATACACACATTTTAACTATTTATTGTGGAAGTCGTGGCAGCTTCAGGTGCGAACGGTCCGGAGTTCGAGCCCCACTGGAGCCGTTCCGATTGTGCCCATAGGCAAGGCATTTAAATTCCACGTTGCCACTTCTCTCTCCCTCGTGGCGATGGATTCCATCAGGAATGAGGTCTCGAGGGTGATTAATATAAGTTGTAACAACTTGTTTCGCTAACATAAATTTGTATATACTATTTATCCTGTTTTCAAGAAGTGTTTTTTACACTTTATATTGATAATATTTGTGCACGTGTCACCAACGAGATAGATGGAGTTTCCGATTCAGTGAGATATCTTCAGCTGAAAAGAAACAGGAAACATAATTATTCATAGTGATCATATAGTGTTCTATTTTGGAAAAGACAGACAGACAGACAGACAGACAGACAGACAGACAGACAGACAGACAGACAGACAGACAGACAGACAGACAGACAGACAGACAGACAGACAGACAGACAGACAGACAGACAACAGACAGACAGACAGACAGACAGACAGACAGACAGACAGACAGACAGACAGACAGACAGACAGACAGACAGACAGACAGACAGACAGACAGACAGACAGACAGACAGACAGACAGACAGACAGACAGACAGACAGACAGACAGACAGACAGACAGACAGACAGACAGACAGACAGACAGACAGACAGACAGACAGACAGACAGACAGACAGACAGACAGACAGACAGACAGACAGACAGACAGACAGACAGACAGACAGACAGACAGACAGACAGACAGACAGACAGACAGACAGACAGACAGACAGACAGACAGACAGACAGACAGACAGACAGACAGCAGGCAGGCAGGCAGACAGACAGACAGAGACTAATGGTTCAGTCAGTGATTAAGCGCTATTAATAAGCTCCTAACCCTAATGCATTAGACACATTTCAACAGTTTCCAAATGTCCGGACGGACTTACCAACATTGAGGTTTTTAAGCTAAACTATGGGTGCTTAAGGCTACTAATAAATGTGGCTGTCCAATTATCGCAGTGGTTAGTGCGCTCGCTTCTCACCAATGTAACCCGGTTTCGATCCTCGGACCGGGAAGTATGTGATATGGTACGGTGGTCGCCAGATCCGACAGGTAGGTTTTCTACGTGTACACCGGTTTCCTCCCACACGAATGACGACATTTACGCTTTCATCCGCGCCAACGAGAGTGATTAATATAAGTTGTTAAAGCATATTGTAAAATAAATAAAGTTTAAACTTATTTATATATGTATGCATGTATTGTATATGTATGCATGTATTGTATATGTATGTATTGTATATGTATGCATGTATTGTATATGTATGCATGTATTGTATTGTATGCATGTATGTATAGTATGTATTGTATATGTATGCATGTATTGTATATGTATGCATGTATTGTATATGTATGCATGTATTGTATATGTATGCATGTATTGTATATGTATGCATGTATTGTTATGTATGTATAGCATGTATTGTATATGTATGTATGTATTGTATATGTATGCATGTATTGTATATGTATGCATGTATTGTATATGTATGTATTTGTATATGTATGCATGTATTGTATATGTATGCATGTATTGTATATGTATGCATGTATATATATAGCATGTATTGTATATGTATGCATGTATTGTATATGTATGCATGTATTGTATATGTATGCATGTATTGTATATGTATGCATGTATTGTATATGTATGCATGTATTGTATATGTATGCATGTATTGTATATGTATGCATGTATTGTATATGTATGCATGTATTGTATATGTATGCATGTATTGTATATGTATGCATGTATTGTATATGTATGCATGTATTGTATATGTATGCATGTATTGTATATGTATGCATGTATTGTATATGTATGCATGTATTGTATATGTATGCATGTATTGTATATATATGCATGTATTGTATATGTATGCATGTATTGTATATGTATGCATGTATTATATATGTATGCATGTATATATATATGCATGTATTGTACATGTATGCATGTATTGTATATGTATGCATGTATTGTATATGTATGCATGTATTTTATATGTATTGCTATGTTCATGTTCTATCATTTAACATCATGAGCCTTATTGACTTGATGGAATATAGTGTTCTCCTAACAAACGTAATAAATAACAATTAGTGTGTGAGCACTGACGGACGGACGGACGGACGGACCAATGGGTGGACTGACAAGACATGACAGGATGGACGGACGAATGGACACACTACGTCAAAATAGAGTCAAATAATTACTATTTTCAATTTTGTTCTCGTTTTGAAAATACTGTTTGGAGTATCCCTGCCAATGATGTATTGTTCCTCTTCATTCCGGATAAACTGTTATAGAACTGTTCCTGTGCGTCCATCATGCGTCTCTTGCGTCTGGATGTTAGCGTTTCCTCCTTGAAATATGCTATCTGTGCAGCCCACAATATTATCTGCGTTACTTTCTGTCTACAATTTGATTGAACACAATTGTAAAAACGCATGCCTAATAAACATTTCGTGACGTCATTACGTCGAGTATATGACGTCATATGTCCACATATGGTATGATATGATAAACTTCAGCTGTTCGGGTCATGAACATTGGGTAATCTATGACCAGGCTGTCCGATTAGCGCAGTGGTTAGCACGCTCGCTTCTCACTAATGCAACCCGGGTTCGATCCTCGCACCGGGAATTATGTGAGATGGTACGGTGGTCGCTAGATCGGACAAGTGGGTTTTCTCCGGGTACTCCGGTTTCCTCCCACACGAATGACCACATATACCTTTTCATCCGCACCAACGAAAGTGATTAATATAAGTTGTTAGAACTTGCTTCGCAATCGTTGTAAAATAAATAATATTTAGATCTAAGACCAGCATTCAAGTGATTAACAATAGTGTCAAGTATTTCTCAAATCTCTCTAGAACTGTGTAGCTACGTGTACGTTCTATGCACTAACCACTTAAAGACATATCCCTGATTGTTTAACTGATTAATAAAAACAGTTATCGGGAGTTATCGTACACTTATCGTACACTTATCGTACATTTATCGTACACTTATCATACACTTATCATACACTTATCGTACACATATCGTACACTTATCGTACACCTATCGTACACTTATCGTACACTTATCATACACTTATCATACACTTATCGTACACTTATCGTACACTTATCATACACTTATCGTACACTTACCGTACATTTATCGTACACTTATCGTACACTTTTATACGTTACAACACCAGTATTAAACGTGTAGCTAACAATACAACGTTATCACAGACGGATCTGTAGTCCAGTGGTTAACACGCTGGACTGGTAATCCAGAGATTGCAGGTTCGATCACCCCGTCTGACCCTAATAAAATTAACAGTCTTTCAGATAGGACTTTAAGCCGAGGTCTCGTGTCGGTGCTGTACACCGTGCACGTAACAGAACCAGAGGAGACTCTGGAATGAGTCTCTGTCTGTATCATTGCACTATCCTCCAAACAATCTAAAATGACTAATCTCTTCAGGGGGTTCGCTCATATGGGCAACCGGTAGCGACGATAAATAAAGGTAAAACACACACGGGTGTCAGTGCATGTATATATAGTCATCAATCATGGTATTCCTTTGCAATTATCTTGCCTGAGACTATGAGTACAGTACATGCCATTGAACAAAACTTTAAACCAAGCACCTACTTTTTGCGATGATTCTTTTCAGTTATGTCCTCTGTATCCAGTACAGTAGTTGTCTGTAATCGGAACAATAGAGTATGTTACATTTTCTCTTCTTTTTTTTTTTAACCCTAACCGTATGATAGAACACGAACGATATTGTTCTTTATAGCTCGCCTCCGCCGAGGCATTTGGGCGACTGGGTATGATAGAACACGAACGATATATTGTTCTTTATAGCTCGCCTCCACCGAGGAATTTGGGCGACTGGGTATGATAGAACACGAACGATATATTGTTCTTTATAGCTCGCCTCCGCCGAGGAATTTGGGCGACTGGGATTGATAGAACAAAGATATCCATGGTTAAGTTATAATATGTGGTGGTATGCTTTTACAATGACATACGCTATGTTTATGCTTTATATTAAAATCTGTTAAGCAAAAAATAACTGTGACGCGATTTATCATAAGGGACCGACCCACTGGGCGAATTTTATTTCTTTAGAATTATGGGGTTTTTCAGTCATTTCATTAAGCGATTTTCAATCTTTAAGCTAATTCCGTTTAGATTATTTGTTTGTAAAAATGAATGTTAAACCTACATGTATAGCGCGAACATTGCCGATTTTGATTGCGTGACGAAACTTTAGACGTCATTTCTCAGGAGCTAGAAGGTTCAAACCTCGTCGGGGGTTCGTTCTGACATGGCTGGTTGGTGAGCCGCAAGCTAGGTAAATAATGGTTACCGATTGCCTACCAGCCTGGCGCCTGGCCTACACGGATATGATTCGGAAAAGTCTGATGTTCATAAAAAGGGCGTCTCATAAGTCAGTAATTGGCTTGACACTATAGATAGATAGTTTATTTTTAAAGTTCAAACTGTACATACAATTAATACAAAACAATACATAACAACAGCCAGCCTCCTGTGCTTACGTAGCCTGGGAAAAGGGGTCGATATATTTTGCCTGGTCAGTCAAATCAATATATTTTAACACTGAGACCATTAATTGGGCTGTATTGAGCTTCTGATAATATCAACCAGAAGTTAAAAAGTGCAAACATCGACATACTGGAACCCAGGCTAGGGCTTACGATGCACTAACATGTAATATCATAATCAGTACAATGAATGAGCAAAAATAAATCAGTTTGTAGTTCCTTTAAACATGACGCAACGAGTATTATTAGCTTAGATGAACATATAATTGAATGAGCAAATGTAATTTTGGGAAGTTATACATCTGCTATACTGAAGAATAAACAAGTTAAACATACACGTGTGGGTTTGGATGGCATTCGGAACCAAATATAAACAAACTAGTAACCAACCAATTAATGACTGCACAGACGGATCTATAGTCCAGTTGTTAACACATTGGACTCGTAATCAAGGGATCGCAGGTTCGATCCCCCGTCTGACCCTAATACTAGTAACAGTCTTTGAGATAGGACTTTAAACCGACGTCTCGTGTCGGTGTTTTACACCGTGCACGTAAAAGAACCAGATGAGACTCTGGAATGGGTCTCTGTCTGTATCATTGCACTATCCTCACGAGGACATCATAAACAAACATTTTTCTTTACTTTTATTTTTATAAATGAAAATACTGTATGTTTTTCTTTTTCACAGTGTATTGTAATAGGAAACCGAGGAAATTTAGGGGGGATCCGTGGATATGTTTCCCCTTAAAAGTGTTGGGGTATAATTGCAATTTCCTGCGTTTTCTGATTTTAGACGTATAAGACAGTTCAGCTCTCGAGCAGTCAATATGTTATACAGAAAAGAGATATTTTTAGGCATTTTATTTAATTAATTTTTTGCTTTGGAAATTTTAACCGAGGCAACTGCCTCGGTGTGCCTCAGTGTGGCTACGTGCCTTATCGGTACCAGTATATAATTATAGATACTAAACAGAACCAGTCCAAATTGAACCAATTTTAAGCAATTAAGGTTTATCAAACATGCTAGATTTCAAGAATTAAACATTCAACATCTATCTAGCATGCACAGTTTGTTTACTTCTTCGCTTGTTCATGTTTTTCGCCTGCATCATCATCATTTTGTGCTATATCGCCGGAGGGCAGATTACCTAACAACACATTTCCTGGGCAGACTCCAGCGGTTAACAAGTACTTGGTGTACCAACCTTCGTAAGAAACTGCTATTTTTTCATTTAAATGAGACACTGCCTGAGCGGTGATCGAACCAGTGACCATCAGTGATGATAGGTTACAGTTGTCTACAAGTCAGCGACCTTAACAACTCGACCACGGAGGCGGACCATCAGTGATGATAGGTTACAGTTGTCTACAAGTCAGCGACCTTAACCACTCGACCACGGAGGCGGACCATCAGTGATGATAGGTTACAGTTTTCTACAAGTCAGCGACCTTAACCACTCGACCACGGAGGCGGACCATCAGTGATGATATGTTACAGTTGTCTACAAGTCAGCGACCTTAACCACTCGACCACGAGGGCGGACCATCAGTGATGATAGGTTACAGTTGTCTACAAGTCAGCGACCGTAACCACTCGACCACGAAGGCGGACCATCAGTGATGATAGGTTACAGTTGTCTACAAGTCAGCGACCTTAACCACTCGACCACGGAGGCGGACTATCAGTGATGATAGGTTACAGTTGTCTACAAGTCAGCGACCTTAACCACTCGACCACGGAGGCGGACTAGCATACAAAGTAGTTCGTTTAATTGGATTAAAATTTAAACGTATTAAAGATACTCCCATACATCCGTTATGCCGAATTCCGTCGGACCAAACACAATACTTTGTCATAAGTATGCCTCGTGAAACGGGCCCCGGGATACCAGGATAAAACAATGTAAAGCGGTTAGTAAATAGTGTTATTCAGTAGTTTTATACCATCGCATCTAATAAGAGACATCTCTAATGTTCTATTACCTCCCTTGGCAGATTAATTCTCATTTATTCCAAAATGTGAATAGGTCATTTTAGTTAGAATCCTTTGTTTTTACTGTTGTTCCCCTAGCAAGATGTTGCTGTATGATAAACATTTTAATGTGATTTTATCAAAATCTTGTTAATTAACTGATAACATTCTTTTACAAATAAGTACCCATTGCATATACTGTAGGAGATCTGAGATATAGTAATTTAATAGTAATAATAATTTAATTTGCTAGCATATTGTGCAAAGGAAACAACGATGAAAACAGAGAAAACATTTAATTGTACCTATCTTCTTTATGAGTATTCAGGGGCAGTAACTCTATGATGTCTCTCATTGCTAAAATTAATGTGTATAAAACAAAGAAAATTTAACTGTAAACTATACTTACAACTTCCGGTGCGACAGTGGTACCTGTAAAATATACACGTTAGTATAGCATAGTTGTCACGTATACCGTGACGTGCTATTCGTGACAGACATTGATGAACATTTCATACATACATGTAGGTTGTTCGATTTAATTCAGGGTTCGCAGGTTCGATCCCCAGTCTGACCGTAATAAAATTAACAGTCTTTCAGATGGGACTTTAAACCGAGGTCATGGGTCAGTGCTTTACACCATCCAAGTAAACGAACCAGAGGAGACTTTGGAATGGATCTCCGTCTGTATCATTGCACTATCCCCCAAACATCTAAAATGACTAACCCCAATAGGAGGGTTCGCTCATATGGGGAACCGGTAGCGACGATAAATAAATGTGAAACATAAGCTGTTGGATTTGCGCAGTGGTTGTCACGCCCTAGTTTGACCAATCATCTGACCGGGATTGTGGGTTTACTCCGGGTACTCCGGTTTCCACTCACACGAAGGTCCACATATACGCTGTCATCCGCGCCAACTAGAGTGGTTGCAAATGTTTGTTTCACAATCCATGCAAATTACATAATGTTGCTACTATTGCCACAATTAAAATGATGTGTGTTTGTAATGTGCCAACCTGAGTCGGGTATGTATGCAGGTGCGAAAGGCCTGGAGTTCGAGCCCCGCTGGAGTCGTTATGAGTGTACCATTAGGCAAGGCATTTAAATTCCGCATGCATCTTCGTGGCGATGGATTCCATCAGGAATGCGGTCTCGAGAGCGATTAATATAGGTTATAAGAACTTGTTTTGCAATCGAGTTAGATTTATGTTTATAAACTAATTTAGTAACTTTATAGTTATACTGCTAAAATATCAGTGTATGCTATGACCAACCTTGTCAAAATAAGAGTATGTATGTTCAAGTACATTAACACTGTTATAATTCCTTGAATAGAAAATCTTAAATATGTCTTAACACCTCTTGACGCCATTATCAATAAGACATACATCGACAATGTAGTAGCCAAACCAATGTTCATTAACCCATTCCCTCATAGAAGCACCTCTTGACGTCAGTACCAATACGACATGCATTGACAATGTAGTAGCCAAACCAATGTTCATTAACCCATTCCCTCATAGAAGCGCCTCTTGACGTCATTACCAATATGACATACATTGACAATGTAGTAGCCAAACCAATGTTCATTAACCCTTCCCCTCATAGAAGCACATATTGACGCCATTACCAATACGACATACATTGACAATGTAGTAGCCAAACCAATGTTCATAATTAAGGCCAGAATCACATGTAGTCCCAATAATATCTATGGAGGTGGGATAGATTTGGCGACTACTTATCCACTGCATGATAGCTAAATGGCTGTCGTTTGTATTGAAATATAATAGTATATTAACCTAAATCTCTATGAAGGAAAGGGTTAAGCAGCCAGCCAAGGGGATCGCAGAGAGTGTTATTTGCCTACACTAATACAATCTACAACCCAGTTTGATACGCTGTGTTTTCCAGTCTGATATAAAGTTAGCTGTTCTATATCACCTTTTCTTGTTTCTTGTTTCTTATCGTAGTTTAATCAACTCCTGAGAAAATAACTCATGCGCACTCGGTGCTAGTTTGTTTACTTCCTGTGTAGTTCCAATGTGTCAAATTTAATAGATAACAGATTTGTGTAGTTTCGTGGTATACGTGGTATCGACCTGAAATAACTTGATTTAATATCAGCCTGAACCCGAAGATATGAATTTGAACATTTAATAACCGAATTCCTGCTCTCTGTTATCCATTTAATTACTTAAAAAGATACACGAAAACTATTTAAATTTATTAAATTGATAACATAGAGCAGGAATTCGGTTATTAAATGTTCAAATTCATATATTCTGTCTCAAGCTGATATCAAGTGTGCTCGGGTGGATACCTATGCTAATATGTATAGTTCCAATGTGTCAAATTTGATAGATAACAGATGTGTGTAGTTTCGTGGTATACGTGGGATCGACCCGATGTAACTTGATTTAATATCAGCCTGACACCGAATTCCTGCTCTGTTATCCATTTAATTACTTAAAAAGATACACGAAAACTATTTTAATTTATTAAATGGATAGTTTCCTCGGGTCGATACCTATGCTGATATGAATAATAATATTGTTGATCGTTCAGCTTGAGTTGTTAATTCGTACGCGTCCGATATCCAAACCATGTTGTATTTGCCAATGAATAACTGAATGACAAAGATACTAGAGGACATAGAAAAACGCACACCTACATTATATGATTATTATTACATGGACACGAAATACGAAGGATTCCATCAAAGATATATCACATCTTTATTACAAAACACAAACTGAACAATTACAAATGTTCCAAAATGTTTAAAACTATGTATTTATATAGTTATTGTTTATCATGTAAAACACACTTATCCGAAGTGTGTGTTTTCTATGTCCTCGAGTATATTATTTATTAAGTAACTTACCTATTGAGGGCGAGCTTGTTGTCAGAGTATCAGTTATGTTTTCCATGACGCACAGTTCAGTCTTTGGAAATTGCTCACAGTCTAAACTATCTGGCCAATGAAACCCAAACTCCTGCATCATATCGTCACATCCAGCTTTTGCACGAATGCACAACTCCCTGCATGGGGGGATTGCGTATTCTAGTACGGTACATACCGGCACGTACACGGTACACAGGAAATATCGCAGATATCTACTACACTGAACCTTGACTAGTGGATAGTACTGGTGAATCTATAAATAACCTAAAATAATGTAATGTTTATTGGCATTAAATAGCAAAAGCACATGTATAGCAACACATGATGAAGTTTGACAAATAGTGAAATACATGATACAGCTTTCTGAGAAGTTTGACAAATAGTGAAATACATGATACAAAAAGTTTGACAAATAGTGAAATACATAATACAGTTTTCTGAGAAGTTTGACAAATAGTGAAATACATGATACAGTTTTCTGAGAAGTTTGACAACTAGTGAAATACATGATACAGTTGTCTGAGAAGTTTCAATATATCAGTTAACAACTAGTTGATGAAAAAGTACAATAAGTGTCAGATGATATATAATTACTGCACTGTTCGTGTATGTATGTACTACCTAGATGGTTTCTTAATCGAAAAACAAAAACGATATATTTCGCGAGATTGTTAACATTGTTTACGGATTTATATGACATTAGGTTTTCGAATTTGTAAATATTTGGCCATCTGCAATAATATGGTTTCATAAAATCGTTACGTAAGTGTCTACATTTCGAACATATAAGTAAAAAGTGATATTTGTTTTCAATTACGTTCATCGAACAGTTGACGCATTTTCGATCATTCCTTGATTCATTAATAAATAAAAACAGACACATTGTAAGATATAAGCGTTAGACAGCTCATCGATACAGTGGTTAACATGCTTGAGGGCGATTCCAGAGATCGCATATCCGATGCTCACCCTAATAATATTAACATTCTTTCAGATGGGACTATAAACCGATGTCTCATGTAGCTGTGCAATATAGTTTAAATGGCGTGTACAGCAATCAAAGATGCTACAGCAATTATAGCCTCATCTGTGTCTAGAATATTCCTCCAGAAAATAATATACTCATACACGGAAGTCGCGATCTAGCACAGTGCTAGCACTTTCGCATGTGTGAACTGTCAGGAGATCGCGCCCAATTGTAGGCAAGGCATTTAAATCCCACATTGCCTCGTCTCCCCTGGTGATGGAGAGAGGAGAGGTAATGTGGATTTAAGTCTGCTGGAAGTCGTGATAGCGCAGTGTTAGAGCGTTTGCTTCAGGTACGAAATACGAGTTCGCGCCCAGTTGTAGCCGTTACGATAGTGCCCTTAGGCTAGGCATTTAATATCCACATCGCCTCGTCTCCCCCCCGTCGTGTGGATGGATTCCACCAGGAGTGCGGTATCTAGAGTGATTAATATAGGTTGTAAGAACTTGCTTCGTAATCGAACTAAAATAAATTTGTATAAATAAATATACCAATTTCGCTTTGCTCAACCTCTGGGAGCAGCAAAGTACCGGTAGTCGAAACTCCTGAGCCAAAATGCTGCTCTATAAGTCACAAGGGAGAAAACAATGCTCTAAAGCTTATTAAAGTCTGTTATCGAAGTGATTTTGCTTCATTTTGGTGTTCATTATAGAACAAATTAACCTGCTAATGTAACTGCGACCGATAGGCTTTCTAGCTACCAGCAACAGCCACTAGCTGGACAACTTGTTTAGCAATCGAGCTAAAATAAATGTGTTTAAACTAACCTCCGGTGCAGCGTCACCCTGTGTTTGATGATTCAGGAGATTCGGCATGCTGGTTTGGTTATACGGCATATCCTGGCACATTGGGACGTCTATTGGTTCGCACTTTCCTCTAAGAGAGCCACGTCTGTCTCTACCTAAAACTTCCCTGCACTTAATGAACCGTAGACTGCATAACAGAATGCATAATATTCCAAATGCGAATCTCGACATCATGATCTAGTTGAAAAGAACACTAAATACATATCGTAAGTATTAGTTCAACTAGAACTAAATCGTTATTGTTAGTTCAAATATAACTATTGTATACATATATATATATTGCTTAAATAGCTACACTGTAACCGCATGCAACGTGGGCAAATCCAGTGAGTAAACTGGCTAGTTCTGGAATAGTTTTAAAAATAACTAGGTCGTCTGTTTTCATCGCGGAAACCAAACACGTGTATCAATTAAGTACAACAGACAAACAGGTCTGGCTTCTAATGAAAACATGTCGAGTTAGATAAAGCGTTCCAGTGTGATGCGATTTACAGTAACAACAACAACAACAAAACGTGTTCTGTAAATCATTTAAAATTTCCTTTAACTTTCCAGTTCACGAACGTTTTGGAAATGTTCCATATTTATGACCATCTGTGTTTGCATCTGGGTTAAATGTATTTAGACAAATACAGATTATATGTTATCGACATACAATCAAACTTGCTCGCGAGAAGAGTCTAACAAGAGTCACTTGTATTAAGAGACCAGTTTACCAGTTCCTGTATTAAGACAGTTCCTGCTTAGAGACCGTTTTTGTCCTTCTCGTTGGTGGTATATGCTGACATAATTCATAATGTGCGTCAGGTTCGATCCCCCGTCTGACCCTAATGATAGTAACAGTATTTCAGCCGATATCTCGTGTCGGTGCTTAACACCGTGAACGTAAGCGAACCAGCGGATACTCTGGAATGGGTATCTGTCTGTATCATTGCACTATCCTCGGGTTAGATTTCCTTATCTGCAAGTATTGGAGGTGCTAGATTCACATTATATTGTATTGCATTCTAACTGATGCCACTACGTATTGTAAATACCATAACGAATTGA
Organism: Archivesica marissinica; assembly: GCA_014843695.1. Taxonomy (NCBI): domain Eukaryota; kingdom Metazoa; phylum Mollusca; class Bivalvia; order Venerida; family Vesicomyidae; genus Archivesica; species Archivesica marissinica. Next base: position 34,742,584 of record CM026388.1, read on the forward strand.
ATCGCATCTATTATAGTGCGTGCCATCACGTATCATATATTGAATGGAACCACATCGATTACGTAAATATCGTACTGGATTGAAACGCATCGATTATAGTGTGTGTCATCACGTATCATATTGAATTGAAACGCATAAATTATAATGCGTGCCATCACTTAAATATCATATTTAATTGAAACGCATCGATCATAGTGCGTGCCGTCACGTAAGTATCATATTAAATTGAAACGCATCAATCACAGTGCGTGTCATCACGTAAATATCATAATTAATGAATTGATACGCATCGACCATAGTGCGTGCTGTCACGTAAATATCATATCGAATTGAAACGCATCGATCATAGTGCGTGCCGTCACGTAAATATCATATTGAATTGAAACGCATCGATTATAGTGCATAACATCACGTAAATATCATATTAAATTGAACCACATCGATGATAGTACTTGCCATCACGTAAGCATCATATTGAATTGAAACGCATCGAATATAGTGCGTGCCATCACGTAAATATCATATTAAATTGAACCACATCGATTATAGTGCGTGCCATCACGTAAGTATAATATTAAATTGAAACGCATCGATGCTAGTGCGCGCCATCACTTAAATATCATACTGATTCGAAACGCATCGATCATAGTGCGTATCATCACGTACATATATTGAATTGAACCACATCGATTATAGTGCGTGCCATCACGTAAATATCATACTGAATTCAAAGGCATTGTATTGGATGCCATTATGTATATACCGTATTGAATTGCAAGATATGCTTTCACTTCGATGTCCGTATGATTCTTAGTGGCGTTTGTTATAGTTGTAATTTCCTTCGCTAGCCCTGTGGAACTGAATGTTTGAGAGAGTACTGGCTGTAGCAAACCAACGGTAGCGGCGCAGAAAACTGTGTATAGACCCTGGAAATCCCGAGAACTATTGTTAGAAACACCCATAGTTAGTACATCTATTTTTTTAGAAACATCCAATCGGCATGACTTATAATGACCTATGTATCGTCTAATTGTTTGTTACCGATAAACATTGGTGGTCATGTGACATCGATTTGGCCAATCATGTGCCATGGGGAGATGGGGTAGCATGTCTGTATCTAATATTAATTAATGAATAACGTTCAACCTTTAGCCAACATAGCCTTTATAAATATGACAGATATAAGTGTGACAATGTTGGTTGAGTGTTCTACATTTATAAACTATCAAAAGAATATTCAATGATTATTTATTATAGACATTTATCAGTGAAATAAAATGTGTTATTCTACTTGTTGAAAGCAGTGGAATAACAAATTACATTTATTCTCACTGCTGTGTACGTTCGGTACCTAGCCGCTGCAAGTTGAGATTTTGTCAACGCGAACGTTATCGGATTCACAGGCGTCATGATTCACAGGCGCCAATGAAAGTGATTAATATAGGTTGTTAAAACTTGCTTCGCAATCATTGTAAATATAAATAAAGTTTAAAGTTTAATCTTTCAATGTTCAGTCGGTGAAATATAATTCGCACATACACTGATCCGAAATAAGCAAAGTAAACAAATGTTCTTTTATTATTTTTATTTTCTTGATAATTATACAATTATATATAATAATAATACACATGCTTAAATAATTATAATGTTGTAGGATACCAACTATATTGATAATACAAAGTTATAGTTATTGAAAATGAACGACTGAAGGATTGTTTGGTGGTGGCCATCTCCATCCAGACAGTATCATCACAATTTACCTGAATGTCTAGAGCTCTATTGCTGCAAATAAACGTTTAGTTTATACAATATATATACGAAACGCCAATGGACAAACCAGTTTGCAACGCCAATGGACACACCTGCTCGCAGCGCCAATGGACAAATCTGCTCGCAGCGCCAATGAACAAACCTGCTCGCAGCGCCAATGGACAAACCTGCTCGCAGCGCCAATGGACAAACCAGCTCGCAGCGCCAATGGACAAACCTGCTTGCAGCGTCAATGGACAAACCTGCTCACAACGCCAATGGACAAACCTGCTCGCAGCGCCAATGGACAAACCTGCTCGCAGCGCCAATGAACAAACCTGCTCGCAGCACCACTGAACAAACCTGCTCGCAACGCCAATGGACAAACCTGGTCGCAACGCCAATGGACAAACCTGCTCGCAGCGCCAATGAACAAACCTGCTCGCAGCGCCAATGAACAAACCTGCTCGCAGCACCAATGAACAAACCTGCTCGCTCGCAACGCCAATGGACAAACCTGCTCGCAGCGCCAATGAACAAACATGCTGGCTCGCAACGCCAATGGACAAACCTGCTCGCAGCGCCAATGACCAAACCTGCTCGCAGCGCCAATGAACAAACCTGCTCGCAGCACCAATGAACAACCTGCCGCTCGCAACGCCAATGGACAAACCTGCTCGCAGCACCAATGAACAAACCTGCTCGCAGCGCCAATGAACAAACCTGCTAGCAGCGCCAATGGACAAACCTGCTCGCAGCGCCAATGGACAAACCTGCTCGCAGCGCCAATGGACACATCTGCTCGCAGCGCCAATGAACAAACCTGCTCGCAGCGCCAATGGACAAACCTGCTCGCAGCGCCAATGGACAAACCTGCTCGCAGCGCCAATGGACAAACCTGCTCGCAACGCCACTGGATAAACCTGCACCCAAAGCCAATGGACAAATCGGCTCGCAACTTCAATGGACAAACATGTGAGCAGCGCTAATGAACAAACCTGAGCAGTGGATACGGATATTGAGTCTCGCCAGAACCACGATGTGTTTGGCCTTAGTCAATATACTTAAATTCACATCATGACGACGGCTTCGAGAGCGCTTATACTAATGATATAATAACTTATATCGAAATGCAACTACATGAAAATTGAATCAACAAATCAATTAATTTATGTCGGCCTCCGCTGTCGAGTGAATAAGATCGCTGATGTGCATGTCACTATTAGCATTGATGGTCACAGGTTCGACCGTATCTCTTTATATGAAAATATGGCGGTTTTATTACAGAGGTTGGTGTACCAAACGATATATTCCACAATGGTGCTGATGAAGGCGTACAGTCCGAACACATACACACACATTTTTACTCAAATAAGTCAAGTTAATATTAATAACTCTGCAAAGTGTTAGTACTATTTGCATCGCTATTGCATTTCCTTCGATGACCGTATTTGCCCTGATTGCATACATGTTCGTAATATGGTTGCCAACTAATGATATGCAACTGACATGCGGAGGGCCGTAACTAATGTTGTTAACACTTGTGGCCCAACCCATTTGCTTAAACATATAATGACAATCCTTGAGCAAACAATGCCACGAATCATGCATTATGGATAGTTATACAAGTTTGTTCATTTGTTTTGTATTGTACATTGTATATATAGAATGCAATAAAATATGATTAAACTAAACTGACATGCTCATTCGAAATGACAGGCATGCGTATTCGCAGTGCTAGGTAGCGTTTGTCTCGAGAAAAAGCGAGTCTTACAGTTTACACTGTTCCAATGATGTTCTATTTACCTGTTGCGGTACACGGTAGGTAGGTTGCGAATCTGGACTAAACCTATTTTAAATTCAAAATGTGCTATATTTTCTTTGTGTCATTTAAAAGATTAATTAATGTAAATATAAGTAATGAAGCTTTAATAGTTTTCATCGGGGCATGAACTACACTGGGCGTGCTTAATGTTAGCGTGGAGGCCTTCGGTCTCCACACACATTAAGCACGCCCAATGTAGTTCATACCGCGATGGAAACGGTTAATCCTTGTTGAAATAACTCCAAAGTAACCATAGTGAATAGTGACTAAGTGAAATCAATAAGGACTGTATGGTAATCGGCACGGTGATACAATGCAATGCTTGTTTGTATTCATGAATAATTAAACTCTGTTTCAGCCAGGTACAACATGAGAACTCTAAGTTTCGAACGCTTCGTTTTCTATATGTTTGCGCTGCCAACGACCACGTGATTCATAGTAGGCTTCCACATCGCCATTCCCATGAGGTCATTGCACTCCTCTACCTGAAGGTATATAGAACAGAGCCACAGTCATGTACATGTGAGGTATGTTGTTTATTAATAAGAGCCGAGTTTATAACCAATGATGTAGTCAGAGTCAGTTAATGCCCATGAATACTCCTAAACGTAGGTTGCTCCTCTTAATTCGTTTCCTCTGTTTTTATCGTTGTTTCCTTTGCACCATATGCTATATATTTGCATCCGTTTTCTCATCTTGTAATTATTAAATTATTAAATCCCGAAACATAGCACATAGTGCATCCAGTGTAAAAAAGTGATTATCATTTATTAAACATGATTTTAATAAAAATTACTTTTATCCTATCCGCAACATCTGGAATACTAATAACCTATAAGTATGCTCTTTTGTAAAATTCCATGTCACTGCCTGTTTCTACTGTTTAATTGCTATAAACATGTGTCTGTTTTATGCAATAAACTTATTGTATTGTATTGTATTGTATTGGTTAGAAAACAACAGTGAAAGAAAGGATTCCAACTAAAAAGAGCAATATACATTTCGGGATAAATCGGACTTTATCTATAAAAGGGAGGTAATAGTAAACCCAGTAATGTCCCTTGTTGTGCAAAATCTAGATTTCCCATTAACCGTTATACCAGATTAATTGACGAGTGTATTAAGCCAATGTTTCAACGGGATGACCCGAATTTATAAAGGTAATACAAATATCCACGACATATATATGTTAAACATTTCATAATGTTTTAATGTACATGTGTATTGATCTCCCAATGACAAACACAGATTACACCTGACCTACCCTGATAGATTGTCTATGTAAACATAATAGTCGTAAATAATGTGAATTGCATCTATGCAGGCAGTCAAGCTGTTGTTTCCTTCAGTTAAGTTATGGAGGGTTCATTTGCGTACAACAATCCTCTACACACATCTAACTGATGTCGTACCAACTTTACTATACGAGTCAAATCGTGCAGTTTCGAATTAAGCACATATGGTATGCATGGCCATCTGCTGGAACATGTACGTCTATACTGGAGATTAAAATGAACGTGTTCATGAATATAGTCCTCTTTAGTATGCAATAATTGCTGTATAAAAGCGTGACTATTGAGAAATGCGTATCTCCATGATAGTACAAACATACATATTAGCATACTACGCCGAGATGAATTGTATAATTAATGTTACCATTCATGCATAATTAAGGTCTGATTATGAGCATAAGTTGTACTATTAAACTTTATTTATTTTACAACAATTGCGAAGCAACTTCTAACAACTTATAATAATCACTATCGTTGGTGCGGATGAAAGCGCAAATGTGGTCATTCGTGTGGTAGGAAACGGGAGTACCCGGAGAAAACCCACCTGTCCGATCTGGCGACCACGGTATCATCCCACAGACTTTCCGGTCCGAGGATAGATCCCGGGGTGCATTGGTGAGAAGCGAGCAAGCTAACAGCTGCACTAATCGTACAGCCATGTGTACTATTATCATTTTAGATGGCGTTCTATTTAGATTATATTTATTTCGTTAACGTTTCTATTATAGCTGGATGGTTTAACAGAGAACCAAATTATATGGATTTGTAAAGGTTTATTTGCATCACCAACTACACGGATGTTTACTGTGTGTCTTACATTTTATGTATTGTCGCTACCGGTTGCCCATATGAGAGACGACTCCTGAAGATATTAGTCATTTTAGATTATGGAGGATAGTGCAATGATACAGACAGAGACCCATTCCAGAGTCTCCTGTGGTTCATTTACGTACACGGTGTAAAGCACTGACACGAGACCTCGGTTTAACGTCCCATCTGAAAGACTGTTAATTGAGAGTCAGACGGGGGATCGAACCTGCGATCCATGGATTACCAGTCCAGCGTGTTACCACTGGACTACAGATCCGTCTGGATGTTTAATTCTAGAAGATGGTGCTATAAGTAACTCCTTTTGGAGAGTACTGTCTGTAGGACCACTAATACCAATAATATCCAGTAATATAGTGTAGACTTGGAGAATAGTTCTTTCAGTTGGAACATTAATACTATAATTTATTTCCGTTGCCTAGTGGTTAAGGCGTCCGCCTACGGAGCGGGAGGTCGAACGTTCGAACCTCGTTAGGAGTTCGATCTGATACGGCCGGTTGGTGAGTCGCCAGCTAATTAAATAATGGTTACCGATTGCCTACCAGTCTGGCGCCTGGCCTACAAGCATAGGATTCGGGAAGTACTGAATAACAGATATTCATAAAAAAGGTGTCTCATAAGTCAGTAATGGCTGACCCTAAATATGGGTGACACTATAATAAACAAACATTAGTAATTCATCAACTACAGAGTTATTGGTTATTTTGTTCAGAGATTTGTCGAGTTGTTTAGGTCGCTGACTTGTAGACCACCGTAATCTATCATCACTGATGGTCACTGGTTCGAGCGCCACTCAGACCGTGTCGTTTATATGAAAAACTTGGCTGTTTCTAACGAAGGTTGGTGCACCAAGTACTGATTAACCGTTGGAGCCTGCCCAGGAAAAGATTTGTTAGATAAACTGTCCACCGACGTTATAACCCAAAATGGTGCTGATGAGGGCGTGAAACCCCGACAAAACAAACAAACGTAATTGAATACTCGAACTAGCAGGGTGAAACTACAGAAGAAGAACCTGTAGTCTACCATATCCTATATACACAAGACCGAGCGATGAACTTATTGTCAGGGTCATTAATGTAGAAACATATCCGCTACATGAAACATAAATTTAATATAAAGAGGATTTTTATTTGCTTCAGTGTTACAGTCTTTATTACAAAGCACAAACTAAACAACTAAACAATTTCAATTTGTTTTAGTAAGATAACATTAACTATAACTATAACATTAACCATAACTATAACATTAACCATAACTATAACATTAACCATAACTATAACATTAACCATAACTATAACATTAACTATAACTATAATATTAACTATAACTATAACATTAACCATAACTATAACATTAACCATAACGATAACATTGACCATAACTATAACATTAACTATAACATTAACCATAACTATAACATTAACCATAACTATAACATTAACCATAACTATAACATTAACCATAACTATAACATTAACCATAACGATAACATTGACCATAACTATAACATTAACCATAACTATAACATTAACTATAACATTAACCATAACTAAAACATTAACTATAGCTATAACATAACAAACAAACCATAACTATAACATTAACCATAACTATAACATTAACCATAACTATAACATTAACCATAACTATAACATTAACCATAACTATAACATTAACCATAACTATAACATTAACTATAACATTAACCATAACTATAACATTAACCATAACTATAACATTAACCATAACTATAATATTAACCATAACTATAACATTAACCATAACTATAACATTAACCATAACTATAACATTAACTATAACATTAACCATAACTAAAACATTAACTATAGCTATAACATTAACTATAACATTAACCATAACTATAACATTAACCATAACTATAACATTAACCATAACTATAACATTAACCATAACTATAACATTAACCATAACTATAACATTAACTATAACATTAACCATAACTATAACATTAACCATAACTATAACATTAACCATAACTATAATATTAACCATAACTATAACATTAACCATAACTATAACATTAACCATAACTATAACATTAACTATAACATTAACCATAACTAAAACATTAACTATAGCTATAACATTAACTATAACATTAACCATAACTATAACATTAACCATAACTATAACATTAACCATAACTATAACATTAACCATAACTATAACATTAACCATAACTATAACATTAACTATAACATTAACCATAACTATAACATTAACCATAACTATAACATTAACCATAACTATAATATTAACCATAACTATAACATTAACCATAACTATAACATTAACTATAGCTATAACATTAACCATAACTATAACTATAGCATCAACTATAACTATAACATTAACTATAACTATGATATTTTAACATTTACGTTCTGATCGAGCGGACCTCGGAGGAAAAATGGGGGTGCGTACGCACCCGTCGCATCCCCCCTGCCTACGGGTCTGTAGTTATATAATATTCACATACATGTCTCAATCTGAACTCTCCTATAAGAACGGGAACACTATCTACAGTCAAACCAGTCTTGGAAGTCGTTGTAGCTCAGTGGTAGCGCGTTCGTTTCATGTGCGTAAGGTCCTGAGTTCGAGCCCCACTGGAGCAGTTCCAATTGTGCCCCTTTAGGCAATGCATTTAAATTCCACAATCCCCTTTCTCACTCACTCCCTCGTGGTGATGGATTCCACAAGGAATGAGGTCTCGAGAATGATTAATATAGTTATAAGAACCTGTCTTAACCCTTTCTTTCATAGAGATTTAGGTTAATATACTATTATATCTCCATACAAACGATAGCCATTTAGCTATCATGCAGTGGATAAGTAGTGGCCATATCTATCCCACCTCCATAGATATTACTGGGACTACATGATATTCTGGCCTTTGTTATGAACATTGGTTTGGCTACTACATTGTCAATGTATGTCGTATTGGTAATGGCGTCAAATAGTGCTTCTATGATGGAAAGGGTTTATGAACATTGGTTTGGCTACTACATTGTCAATGGTTGTCGTATTGGTAATGGCGTCAAATAGTGTTTCTATGAAGGAAATGGTTAAGCAGCCAGGCATGGGAATAAGAGAAAGCTTAGTATGGGTAGATGAGTATTGTGAAGTTTGAAACTGGTTGGCTTCTTATTACAGGTGACAACTCAAGTGTGACTGTATGCAAAGGCCGCAATTAGTCTATTCATTTCAGGCTTGTCTTTAAATTAATGAAATTGTTATCAAGGGATACTACCCATGATGTCTAATGTGTAGAAATAACATAAATCAGAGTTGTCTGCCGATGACGGAATGTGTTATTCCTACATCCAAATTCTATATTTAGATCTATACTAAATTTTAACATGGAAGGATTATTTTTGGTTTTTAAGAACACTATGATACACTATATGCTTGACACTATATATACACAATATTACGCCATTCTAAGCCAAGTTAAAAAATGACACCCCGTCACTATAAAGGCCTATATATATAGGATGTTTTTTAATTGTGAGTGTAAACAGGCGAAGGTAGACGTCCAGACGACCATCGTTTGATAGACAAATGATTGCTGTGGAGAACTCAAATAGTGGATTTACAAGTAGGTTTAGATACTGGCATATTACGGCAGTTGGATGTGTAGCACACAGTTTGTTTACATTTACAAGTAGGTTTAGATACTGGCATATTACAGCAGTTGGATGTGTAGCACACAGTTTGTTTACATTTACAAGTAGGTTTAGATACTGGCATATTACGGCAGTTGAATGTGTAGCACACAGTTTGTTTACATTTACAAGTAGGTTTAGATACTGGCATATTACGGCAGTTGAATGTGTAGCACACGGTTTATTTATATTTGCGACATGGTTATCGTTCAGTATAATTTATAGCCTTGATAGTGACGGTTGTCATTTTTAAACTTGCTTGGAATGGCGTAACAAATGCATGTATAGTGGCTATAAATATGTTATGTTATCATATTTAATGCAATAAATAAATTGAATAGAATTGAATTTACATGCACTAGGAATCAGGAGATTCAGTGAAAAGATTGCTGCTATGATTTTATTACGTCACTAAGCTTCATTATATGACGTCACCAATTACGCCACTAAGCTTCATTATATGACGTCACCAATTACGCCACTAAGCTTCATTATATGACGTCATCAATTAAGAAAGTGTGCACGGTTACTCAATTAGTACAGGTGTATTGTCATTACAGGACTCGCTCCGTGTACACGAGTATGCGCGGAAGACCTATCCACATGGTGATTAATCGAATATTATATTGTACTAAACTAAACACTGTCTGGTGTATTTAGACTGTAGCAACAACTCATTGCTATGTGCTTCAAAGTACAACACTTGCAAGTTATTATATACCTGTTCAAAATGAGAGGGGAGTGAGTCTCCATAGCCGAGTGGTTAAAGTCGTTGACTTCATAACACTTTCCAATCAACGCTGTAGGTTCAAATCCCAATTGGTATATCGAATTCATTCATGTGAGGAGGCAATCCAGCTGGCTTGCGAACGGTCAGTGGTTCAATCCGAGTGTCCGTCCGTGTCTGATGTACTGTTCGAATGGGCACCCATTGTCTTCCTACATCAATATTAGCTGAAGAGTCGCCATATGACCTAATCTGACCTAAACTGTTGGTGCGACTTTAAACCACGACAAACAAACAAACTGTTCAAAATTAATGTCACACTTTCTATGCAGGATGTTATCATGCACATTTACTTGCTACAGACATATATGTAGTCCAGTGGTAAAACGCTGGACTTGTAATCCAGAGATCGCAGGTTCGATCCTCCGTCTGACCCTAATAAGATTAACAGTCTTTCAGATGGGACTTTAATCCGAGGTCTCGTGTCGGTTCTTTACACCGTGCACGTAAAAGAACCAGAGGAGACTCTGGAATGGGTCTCTATCTGTATCATTGCACTATCCTCCAAAAATCTACAATGACTAATCTGTTCAGGAGACGTCGGTCATACGGGCAACCGGTAGCGACGATAAATACACGTAAAACACATATGTATTTGCAACGAAACCATTATTACACATTCAAGTGTGTCTTTAATAAAATCCAACAAAATACTTTCAATGTTTATTCTTGAAAAAACGTATTATACAATAATCTTATTTTGACTTGTATGCTGTTATTATGTCTTCTCCATAGCTCTGTTATACAATATATATCCTCTATATCGAATTCCACAGGACTGAAAACAATAATTCGAGATAATCGAAGTTTGACTGAACGAAATAAACGAGGCCAGTTATATGTACAATGATAATGTCTGAAACGTGACTTTGATTTGACTTCGAGATAACCGGATAATTCGACATAACCGATTTCGACATATCGGATGTAGACTGTATTTACATTAGCTATTGCATTTCCTTAAATTCTCTGATTGTATCCATAGTATACTGGTATTAGGTAAATATGTGTGTCTTCTCCATAGCTCTGTTCCTCATATCATTGTACAATCTACATCTGTTATGTCGAATTCCGCCGGACCGAACAAAATACTTCGACATAACCGAAGTTTGACTTAACGAAATTAGATATAAACGAGGCCAGATATATCCATAGTGTCTGAAACGTGACTTTGATTCGACTTCGTGGTAACCGGATAATTCGACATATCCGACGTGGACATATGGACGGATGTATTTATATTTCCTTAAATACTCTGATTGTATCCATAGATTGCAATACATACATTTTAACTATTTATTGTGGAAGTCGTGACAGTGCAGTGGATGCGCGTTCGCTTCAGGAGCGAAAGGTCCGGAGTTCGAGCTCGCTGGAGCCGTTCCGATTGTGCCCATAGGCAAGGCATTTAAATTCCACGTTGCCACTTCTCTCTCCCTCGTGGCGATGGATTCCATCAGGAATGAGGTCTCGAGGGTGATTAATATAAGTTGTAAGAACTTGTTTCGCAATCGAGCTAACATAAATTTGTATATAATATTATACTATTTATCCTGTTTTCAAGTGTTTTTTACACTTTATATTGATAATATTTGTGCACGTGTCACCAACAAGATAGATGGAGTTTCCGATTCAGGGAGATATCTTCAGCTGAAAAGAAACAGGAAACATATTCATAGTGATCATATAGTATTCTATTTTGGAAAAGACAGACAGACAGACGGACGGACGGACGGACCAACATTTCATCGAGTATTCTATTTTGGAAAAGACAGATATACAGACGGACAGACGTACCAACATTGAGGTGTTGGTCTAAACTAATGGTTCAGTCAGTGTTTAAGCGTTAATAAGTTCCTAACCCTAATGCTTTAGGCAAGCTTCAACTGTTTACAAATGTCCTGACGGACGTACCAACATTGACGTTTTTAAGCTAAACTATGGGTGCTTAAGGCTACTAATAAATGTGGATGTCCAATTAGCGCAGTGGTTAGCGCGCTCGCTTCTCACCAAGGTAACCCGGGTTCGATCCTCTGACCGGGAAGTATGTGAGCCAACGAGAGTGATTAATATAAGTTGTTAAAACTTGCTTCGCAATCATTGTAAAAAAAAAGAGACAAATAATTACTATTTTAAATTTTATTCTCGTTTTGAAAATACTTTTTGGAGTATCTCTGACAATGATGTATTGTTCCTCTTCATTCCGGATACACTGTTATAGAACTGTTCCTGCGCGTCCATCATGCGTCTCTTGCGTCTTGATGTCAACGCTTCCTCCTTGAAATATTCTATCTGTGCAGCCCACAGCATTCTCTGCGTTACTTTCTGTCTACAATTTGATTGAACAGAATGGTAAAAACGCATGCCTAATACACATTTCGTGACGTCATTACGTCGAGTATATGACGTCATAATATGTCCACATATGGTATGATATGATAACATTCAGCTGTTCGGGTCATGAACATTGGGTAATCTGTGACCGATTAGCGCAGTGGTTAGCGCGCTCGCTAATGCAACCCGGGTTCGATCCTCGCACCGGGAAGTATGTGAGATGGTACGGTGATCGCCAGATCGGACAGGCGGGTTTTCTCCGGGTACTCCGGTTTCCTCCCACACGAATGACCACATATACCTTTTCATCCGCGCCAACGAAAGTGATTAATATAAGTTGTTAGAACTTGCTTCGCAATCGTTGTAAAATAAAGTTTAAATGTATCACCAGCATTAACAATAGTGTCAAGTATTTCCCAAAACTCCCTAAAACTGTGTAGCTACGTGCACGTTCTATGCACTATCCAGCTTAACGACATATCCCTGCTCAAACATATTGTCACAATTTATAAAAACCGTTATCGGGTGTTAAACGTGTAGCTAACAATACAACGTTCTTACAGACGGATCTGTAGTCCAGTGGTTAACACGCTGGACTGGTAAACCAGGGATCGCAGGTTCGATCACCCCGTCTGACCCTAATAAAATTAACAGTCTTTCAGATAGGACTTTAAGCCGAGGTCTCGGGTCGGTGCTGTACACCGTGCACGTAACAGAACCAGAGGAGACTCTAGAATGAGTCTCTGTCTGTATCATTGCACTATCCTCCAAACAATCTAAAATGACTAATCTCTTCAGGGGGTCGCTCATATGGGCAACCGGTAGCGACTATAAATAAAGGTAAAACACACACTGGTGTCAGTGCATGTAGATATAGTCATCAATCATGGTATTCCTTTGCAATTATCTTGCCTGAGAATATGAGTACAGTACATGCCAATGAACAAAACTCTAAACTAAGCACCTACTTTTTGCGACGTTTCTTTTCAGTACTGTCCTCTGTATCCAGTACAGTTACTGTAGTTGTCTGTAATCGGAACAATACAGTATGTTACATTTTCTCTATGATAGAATACGAACGATACATTGTTCTTTATAGCTCGCCCCCGCCGAGGAATTTGGGCGACTGGGAATGATAGAACAAAGATATCCATGGTTAAGTTATAATATGTGGTGGTATGCTTTTACAATAACATACGCTATGTTTATGCTTTATATTAAAATCTGTTAAGCAAAAAATAACTGTGACGCGATTTATCATAAGGGACCGACCCACTGGGCGAATTTTATTTCTTTAGAATTATGGGTTTTTTTCAGTCATTTCATTAAGCGATTTTCAATCTTTAAGGTAATTCTGTTTAGATTATATGTTTGTAAAAATGAATGTTAAACCTACATGTATAGCGCGAACATTGACGATTTTGATTGCATGACGAAACTTTAGACGTCATTTCTCAGGAGCTAGAAGGTTCAAACCTCGTCGGGGGTTCGTTTTGACATGGCCGGTTGGTTAGCCGCAAGCTAGGTAAATAATGGTTACCGATTGCCTACCAGCCTGGCGCCTGGCCTACACGGATATGATTCGGAGAAGTCTGATGTTCATAAAAAGGGCGTCTCAAACTGTACATACAATTAATACAAAACAATACATAACAATAGCCAGCCTACAGGAGGCTATACGTAGACTGGGAAAAGGCGTCGATATATTTTGCCTGGTCAGTCAAATCAATATATTTTAACACTGAGACCATTAATTGGGCCGTATTGAGCTTCTGGTAATATCAACCAGAAGTTAAAAAGTGCAAACATCGACACACTGGAACCCAGGCTAGGGCTTACGATGCACTAACATGTAATATAATAATCAGTACAATACATAACAACGGCCCGCCTCATGTGCTTACGATGCACTAACACGTAATATCATAACCAGTACAATATATAACAACAGCCAGCCTCCTGGGCGTACGATGCACTAACACGTAATATCATAATCAGTACAATACATAACAACAGCCAGCCTCCTGGGCTTACGATGC
>CM026388.1:34758144-34785644 GCA_014843695.1 Archivesica marissinica
CACTAACATGTAATATCATAATCAGTACAATACATAACAACAACCAGCCTCCTGGGCGTACGATGCACTAACATGCAATATCATAATCAGTACAATACATAACAACAGCCAGCCTTCTGGGCTTATGATGCACTAATATGTAATATCATAATCAGTACAATACATAACAACAGCCAGCCTCATGTGCTTACGATGCACTAACACGTAATATCATAATCAGTACAATACATAACAACAGAGAGCCTCCTGGGCTTACGATGCACTAACATGTAATATCATAATCAGTACAATACATAACAACAGCCAGCCTCCTGGGCTTACGATGCACTAACATGTAATATCATAATCAGTACAATACATAACAACAGCCAGCCTCCTGGGCTTGCGATGTACTAACATGTAATATCATAATCAGTACAATACATAACAACGGCCCGCCTCCTGGAAGTACGATGCACTAACACGTAATATCATAATCAGTACAATACATAACAACAGCCAGCCTCCTGGACGTACGATGCACTAACATGTAATATCATAATCAGTACAATACATAACAACAGCCAGCCTCCTGGGATTACGATGCACTAACATGTAATATCATAATCAGTACAATACATAACAACAGCCATCTCCTGGGCTTACGATGCACTAACATGTAATATCATAATCAGTACAATACATAAAACAGCCAGCCTCCTGGACGTACGATGCACTAACATGTAATATCATAATCAGTACAATACATAACAACAGCCAGCTCCTGGACGTACGATGCACTAACATGTAATATCATAATCAGTACAATACATAACAACAGCCAGCTCCTGGGCTTACGATGCACTAACATGTAATATCATAATCAGTACAATACATAACAACAGCCAGCCTCTTGGGCGTACGATGCACTAACATGTAATATTATAATCAATACAATACATAACAACAGCCAGCCTCCTGGACGTACGATGCACTAACATGTAATATCATAATCAGTACAATACATAACAACAGCCAGCCTCCTGGGCTTACGATGCACTAACATGTAATATCATAATCAGTACAATACATAACAACAGCCAGCCTCCTGGACGTACGATGCACTAACATGTAATATCATAATCAGTACAATACCTATCAACAGCCAGCCTCCTGGACGTACGATGTACTAACATGTAATATCATAATCAGTACAATACATAACAACAGCCAGCCTCCTGGACGTACGATGCACTAACATGTAATATCATAATCAGTACAATACATAACAACAGCCAGCCTCCTGGACGTACGATGCACTAACATGTAATATCATAATCAGTACAATACATAACAACAGCCAGCCTCCTGGAAGTACGATGCACTAACATGTAATATCATAATCAGTACAATACATAACAACAGCCAGCCTCCTGGGCTTACGATGCACTAACATGTAATATCATAATCAGTACATTACATAACAACAGCCAGCCTCCTGGACGTACGATGCACTAACACGTAATATCATAATCATTACAATACATAACAACAGCCAGCCTCCTGGGCTTACGATGCACTAACATGTAATATCATAATCAGTACAATACATAACAACAGCCAGCCTCCTGGGCTTACGATGCACTAACATGTAATATCATAATCAGTACAATACATGACAACGGCCCGCCTCCTGGGCTTACGATGCACTAACGTGTAATATCATAATCAGTACAATACATAACAACAGCCAGCCTCCTGGGCGTACGATGCACTAACATGTAATATCATAATCAGTACAATACATAACAACAGCCAGCCTCCTGGGCTTACGATGCACTAACATGTAATATCATAATCAGTACAATACATAACAACAGCCAGCCTCCTGGGCTTACGATGCACTAACATGTAATATCATAATCAGTACAATACATAACAACAGCCAGCCTCCTGGGCGTACGATGCACTAACATGCAATATCATAATCAGTACAATACATAACAACACCCAGCCTTCTGGGCTTACGATGCACTAACATGTAATATCATAATCAGTACAATACAAAACAACAGCCAGCCTCCTGGGCTTACGATGCACTAACACGTAATATCATATTCAGTACAATACATAACAACAGCCAGCCTCCTGGGCTTACGATGCACTAACATGTAATATCATAATCAGTACAATACATAACAACAGCCAGCGTCCTGGGCGTACGATGCACTAACATGTAATATCATAATCAGTACAATACATAACAACAGCCAGCCTCCTGGACGTACGATGCACTAACATGTAATATCATAATCAGTACAATACATAACAAAAGCCAGCCTCCTGGACGTACGATGCACTAACATGTAATATCATAATCAGTACAATACATAACAACAGCCAGCCTCCTGGACGTACGATGCACTAACATGTAATATCATAATCAGTACAATACATAACAACAGCCAGCCTCCTGGACGTACGATGTACTAACATGTAATATCATAATCAGTACAATACATAACAACAGCCAGCCTCCTGGAGGTACGATGTACTAACATGTAATATCATAATCAGTACAATACATAACAACTGCCAGCCTACTGGACGTACGATGTACTAACATGTAATATCATAATCAGTACAATACATAACAACAGCCAGCCTCCTGGATGTACGATGTACTAACATGTAATATCATAATCAGTACAATACATAACAACAGCCAGTCTCCTGGACGTACGATGCACTAACATGTAATATCATAATCAGTACAATACATAACAGCCAGCCTCCTGGACGTACGATGCACTAACATGTAATATCATAATCAGTACAATACATAACAACAGCCAGCCTCATGGGCTTACGATGCACTAACATGTAATATCATAATCAGTACAATACATAACAACAGCCAGCCTCCTGGACGTACGATGTACTAACATGTAATATCATAATCAGTACAATACATAACAACAGCCAGCCTCCTGGACGTACGATGTACTAACATGTAATATCATAATCAGTACAATACATAACAACAGCCAGCCTCCTGGACGTACGATGTACTAACATGTAATATCATAATCAGTACAATACATAACAACAGCCAGCCTCATGGGCTTACGATACACTAACATGTAATATCATAATCAGTACAATACATAACAACAGCCAGCCTCCTGGACGTACGATGTACTAACATGTAATATCATAATCAGTACAATACATAACAACAGCCAGCCTCCTGGACGTACGATGTACTAACATGTAATATCATAATCAGTACAATACATAACAACAGCCAGCCTCCTGGGCTTACGATGCACTAACATGTAATATCATAATCAGTACAATACATAACAACAGCCAGCCTCTTGGACGTACGATGCACTAACATGTAATATCATAATCAGTACAATACATAATAACAGCCAGCCTCCTGGGTTTACGATGCACTAACATGTAATATCATAATCAGTACAATACATAACAACAGCCAGCCTCCTGGGCTTACAATGCACTAACATGTAATATCATAATTAGTACAATACATAACAACGGCCCGCCTCATGCGCTTACGATGCACTAACATGTAATATCATAATCAGTACAATACATAACAACGGCCCGCCTCCTGGGCGTACGATGCACTAACATGTAATATCATAATCAGTACAATACATAACAACAGCCAGCCTCCTGGGCTTACGATGCACTAACATGTAATATCATAATCAGTACAATACATAACAACAGCCAGCCTCCTGGGCTTACGATGCACTAACATGTAATATCATAATCAGTACAATACATAACAACAGCCAGCCTCCTGGGCGTACGATGCACTAACATGTAATATCATAATCAGTACAATACATAACAACAGCCACCTCCTGGGCGTTCGATGCACTAACATGTAATATCATAATCAGTACAATACATAACAACAGCCAGCCTCCTGAGCTTACGATGCACTAACATGTAATATCATAATCAGTACAATACATAACAACAGCCAGCCTCCTGGACGTACGATGCACTAACACGTAATATCATAATCAGTACAATACATAACAACAGCCAGCCTCCTGGACGTACGATGCACTAACACGTAATATCATAATCAGTACAATACATAACAACAGCCAGCCTCCTGGACGTACGATGTACTAACATGTAATATCATAATCAGTACAATACATAACAACTGCCAGCCTCCTGGACGTACGATGTACTAACATGTAATATCATAATCAGTACAATACATAACAACAGCCAGTCTCCTGGACGTACGATGCACTAACATGTAATATTATTATCAGTACAATACATAACAACAGCCAGCCTCCTGGACGTACGACGCACTAACATGTATTATCATAATCAGTACAATACATAACAACAGCCAGCCTCATGGGCTTACGATGCACTAACATGTAATATCATAATCAGTACAATACATAACAACAGCCAGCCTCCTGGACGTACGATGTACTAACATGTAATATCATAATCAGTACAATACATAACAACAGCCAGCCTTCTGGACGTACGATGTACTAACATGTAATATCATAATCAGTACAATACATAACAACAGCCAGCTTCCTGGACGTACGATGTACTAACATGTAATATCATAATCAGTACAATACATAACAACAGCCAGCCTCATGGGCTTACGATGCACTAACATGTAATATCATAATCAGTACAATACATAACAACAGCCAGCCTCCTGGACGTACGATGTACTAACATGTAATATCATAATCAGTACAATACATAACAACAGCCAGCCTCCTGGACGTACGATGTACTAACATGTAATATCATAATCAGTACAATACATAACAACAGCCAGCCTCCTGGACGTACGATGTACTAACATGTAATATCATAATCAGTACAATACATAACAACAGCCAGCCTCCTGGGCTTACGATGCACTAACATGTAATATCATAATCAGTACAATACATAACAACGGCCCGCCTCATGCGCTTACGATGCACTAACATGTAATATCATAATCAGTACAATACATAACAACGGCCCGCCTCCTGGGCGTACGATGCACTAACATGTAATATCATAATCAGTACAATACATAACAACAGCCAGCCTCCTGGGCGTACGATGCACTCACATGTAATATCATAATCAGTACAATACATAACAACAGCCAGCCTCCTGGGCGTACGATGCACTAACATGTAATATCATAATCAGTACAATACATAACAACAGCCAGCCTCCTGGGCGTACGATGCACTAACATGTAATATCATAATCAGTACAATACATAACAACAGCCAGCCTCCTGGACGTACGATGCACTAACATGTAATATCATAATCAGTACAATACATAACAACGGCCCGCCTCATGTGCTTACGATGCACTAACACGTAATATCATAATCAGTACAATACATAACAACAGCCAGCCTCCTGGGCTTACGATGCACTAACATGTAATATCATAATCAGTACAATACATAACAACGGCCCGCCTCATGTGCTTACGATGCACTAACATGTAATATCATAATTAGTACAATACATAACAACAGCCAGCCTCCTGGGCTTACGATGCACTAACATGTAATATCATAATCAGTACAATACATAACAACGGCCCTCCTCATGTGCTTACGATGCACTAACATGTAATATCATAATCAGTACAATACATAACAATGGCCCACCTCATGGGCTTACGATGCACTAACATGTAATATCATAATCAGTACAATGAATGAGCAAACATAAATCAGTTTGTAGTTCCTTTAAACATGACGCAACGAGTATTATTAGCATATAGCTTAGTATTATTAGCATATAGCTTAGTATTATTAGCATATAGCTTAGTATTATTAGCATATAGTATTATTAGCATATAGCTTAGTATTATTAGCATATAGCTTAGTATTATTAGCATATAGTATTATTAGCATATAGCTTAGTATTATTAGCATATAGTATTATTAGCATATAGTATTAATAGCATATAGTATTATTAGCATATAGTAATAATAGCATATAACTTAGTATTATTAGCATATAGCTTAGTATTATTAGCATATAGCTTAGTATTATTAGCTTAGATGAACATATAATTGAATGAGCAAATGTAATTTTGGGAAGTTATAAATCTGCTATACTGAAGAATAAACAAGTTAAACATACACGTGTGGGTTTGGATGGCATTCGGAACCAAATATAAACAAACTAGTAACAAACCAATTAATCACTGCACAGACGGATCTATAGTCCAGTTGTTAACACATTGGACTCGTAATCAAGGGATCGCATGTTCGATCCCCCGTCTGACCCTAATACTAGTAACAGTCTTTGAGATAGGACTTTAAACCGACGTCTCGTGTCGGTGTTTCACACCGTGCACGTAAAAGAACCAGATGAGACTCTGGAATGGGTCTCTGTCTGTATCATTGCACTATCCTCACGAGGACATCATAAACAAACATTTTTCTTTACTTTTATTTTTATAAATGAAAATACTGTATGTTTTTCTTTTTCACAGTGTATTGTAATAGCAAACCGAGGAAATTTAAGGGGGATCCGGGGATATGTTTCCCCTTAAAAGTGTTGGGGTATAATTGCAATTTCCTGCGTTTTCTGATGTTAGACGTATAAGACAGTTCAGCTCTCGAGCAGTCAATATGTTATACAGAAAAGAGATATGTTTAGGCATTTTATTTAATTAATTTGTTGCTTTGGAAATTTTAACCGAGGCAGCTGCCTCGGTGTGCCTCAGTGTGGCTACGGGCCTTATCGGTACCAGTATATAATTATAGATACTAAACAGAACCAGTCCAAATTGAACCAATTTTAAGCAATTAAGGTTTATCAAACATGCTATATTTCAAGAATTAAACATTCAACATCTATCTAGCATGCACAGTTTGTTTACTTCTTCACGTGCTCATGTGTTTCGCCTGCATCAGCATCATATTGTGCTATATCGACGGAGGGCAGATTACCTAACAACACATTTCCTGGGCAGACGGTTAACAAGTACTTGGTGTACCAACCTTCGTAAGAAACTGCTATTTTTTCATTTAAATGAGACACTGCCTGAGCGGTGCTCGAACCAGTGACCATCAGTGATGATAGGTTACAGTTGTCTACAAGTCAGCGACCTTAACCACTCGACCACGGAGGCGGTCTAGCATACAAAGTAGTTTGTTTAATTGGATTAAAAGTTAAACGTATTAAAGATACTCCCCAATAGTATACAACTGTGTTTGCTAATATAAAATTACATCCGTTATGCCGAATTCCGTCGGACCAAACACAATACTTTGTCATAAGTATGCTTCGTGAAACGGGCTCCGTGATACCAGGATAAAACAATGTAAAGCGGTTAGTAAATTGTATTATATGGCCGTACTTCCGTCGCCTAGTCGTTATTCGACGAGAAATTCATAATATTTACTTTCAGACTGGCAGCTTTATAACATCGCATCTAATAAGAGACATATCTAATTTTCTATCACCTCCCTTGGTAGATAAAGTCTTATTTATTAATGTGTCCTTTGCGGCATGATAAATGTTATTTTATCAAAATCTTGTTAATTAACTGATAACATTCTTTTACAAATAAGTAACCATTGCATATACTGTAGGATATCTGTTGAGATATAGTAATTTAATAATCATAAGAATCGATAGTGGAATAAAATTGCTAGTATGTTGTGCAAAGGAAACAACGATAAAAACAGAGGAAACATTTAATATGAGTATTCAGGGGCAGTAACTCACCGATGTCTCACAGGTGCCGCTTCTGATTGTTATATTATTAAAGAAATTAAGAACTTGTTTCGCAATCGAGCTAAAATAAATGTGTATAAACTAAAGAAAATTCAACTGTAAACTATACTTACAACTTCCAGTGCGACAGTGGTACCTGTAAAATATACACCTTAGTATAGCATAGTTGTCACGTATACCGTGACGTGTTATTTGTGACAGATATTGATGCACATTTCGTACATGTAGGTTGTTCGATTTAATCCAGGGATCGCAGGTTCGATCCCCCGTCTGACCCTAATAAAAATAACAGTCTTTCAGATGGGACTTTAAACCGAGGTCTCGTGTCGGTGATTTACACCGTGTACATAAAAGAACCAGAGGAGACACTGGAATGGCTCTCTGTCTGTAGCATTGCACTATCCTCCGAAAATCTAAAATGACTAAATCTCTTCAGGAGGCGTCGCTCATATGGGCAAACGGTAGCGACGATAAATAAATGCAAAGCATAAGCTGTTCGATTTGAGCAGTGGTTATCACGCCCTATTTTCACCAATCATCTGACCGGGAAGTATGTGAGATGATAGGATGGTCACCAGACCGGACAGGTGGGTATACTCCGGGTACTCCGGTTTCCACCCACACGAAGGTCCACATATACGCTGTCATCAGCGCCAACGAGAGTGATTACTATACGTTGCAAACATTTGTTTCGCAATCCTTGCACATTAAATAATGTTACTACTATTGCCACAATTAAAAGTATGTGTGTTTGTAATGTACCGACCTGAGTCGGGTATTTATGCAGGTGCCATTAGGCAAAGCATTTAAATTCCACGTTGCCTCTTCTCTCTCCCTCGTGGCGATGGATTACATCAGAAATGTGGTGTCGAGAGCGATTAATATAGGCTGTAAGAACTTGTTTCGCAATCGAGTTAAATTAATGTGTATAAACTAATTTAATGACTTTATAGTTATACTGCTAAAATGTCAGTGTATGCTATGGCCAACGTTGTCAAAGTAAGAGTATATATGTGCAAGTATATTAAACTGTTATAATTCCTTGAATGGAAAATGTTAAATATGTCTTAACACCTCTTGACGCCATTACCAATACGACATATATTGACAATGTAGTAGCCAAACCAATGTTCATTAACCCTTCCCCTTATAGAAGCACCTCTTGACGTCATTACCAATACGACATATATTGACAATGTAGTAGCCACACCAATGTTGATTAACCCTTCCCCTTATAGAAGCACCTCTTGACGTCATTACCAATACGACATACATTGACAATGTAGTAGCCAAACCAATGTTCATTAACCCATTCCCTCATAGAAGCACCTCTTGACGTCATTACCAATACGACATACATTGACAATATAGTAGCCAAACCAATGTTCATACCTAAGGCCAGAATCGCATGTAGTCCCAATAATATATATGGAGGTGGGATAGATTTGGCGACTACTTATCCACTGCATGATAGCTAAATGACTGTCGTTTGTATTGAAATATAATAGTATATTAACCTAAATCTCTATGAAGGAAATGGTTAAGCAGCCAGCCAATGGAAGCACAGAGAGTGTTATTTGCCTACACTAATACAATCTACAACCCAGTTTGATAAGCTGTGTTTTTTCCAGTCTGAAAGTTAGCTGTTCTATATCACCTTTTCTTGTTTCTTGTTTCTTGTTTCTTATCGTAGTTTAATCAACTCCTGAGAAAATAACTCATGCGCACTTAATAGAGGTCAAATGTATAATAAAACAACAGATTGGGAATCTTGCTTAATACAGGTTGGTTGTTTAATAGAGGTGACCACTAACACAGGTTTGACTGTACACACATAATAATACTTAATAACTTAACGTATACTGTTTCTTTAATTAATATGTTTGCTATGTCATTGTGTATAATTATGTTGAGGGCCTTATTTGGATTAGCCATGTGCTATGTAAGCTCCCTCGTAAAATATAGTCTTTATTATTATTATATTATATAACATAGGATCTTTAGATGGTTTGTCGTCTGATGTGTAAGCGGCGTTTCAAAGCAATTTCTATGACGGTTTTTGAGAAATAATAATTTCTGAAATCAGACAACTGTATGTTGGCCAATATTAAGTCATGCTAGTTTGTTTACTTCCTGTGTAGTTCCAATGTGTCAAATTTGATAGATAACAGATGTGTGTAGTTTCGTGGTATACGTGGTATCGACCCGATGTAACTTGATTTAATATCAGCCTGACACCGAATTCCTGCTCTGTTATCCATTTAATTACTTAAAAAGATACACGAAAACTATTTTAATTTATTAAATGGATAGTTTCCTCGGGTCGATACCTATGCTGATATGAATAATAATATTGTTGATCGTTCAGCTTGAGTTGTTAATTCGTACGCGTCCGATTTCCAAACCATGTTGTATTTGCCAATGAATAACTGAATGACAAAGATACTAGCGGACATAGAAAAACGCACATCTACATTATATGATTATTATTACATGAACACGAGATACGAATGATTCCATCAAAGATATATCACATCTTTATTACAAAACACAAACTGAACAATTACAAATATTCCAAAATGTTTAAAACTATGTATTTATATTTTATTGTTTTTCATGTAAAACACACTTATCCGAAGTGTGCGTTTTCTATGTCCTCGAGTATGTTATTTATTAACTAACTTACCTATTGTGGGCGGGCTTGTTGTCAGAGTATCAGTGACGCACAGTCCAGTCTTTGGAAATTGCTCACAGTCTAATCTATCTGGCCAATGAAACCCAAACTTCTGCATCATATCGTCACATCCAGCTTTTGCACGAATGCACAACTCCCTGCATGGGGGGATTGCAGATTCTAGTACGGTACATACCGGCACGTACACGGTACACAGGAAATATCGCAGATATCTACTACACTGAACCTTGACAAGTGGATAGTACTGGTGAATCTATAAATAACATAAAATAATGTAATGTGTATTGGCACTAAATAGCATAAGCACATTTATAGCCACACTTGATGAATAGTGAAATACATGATACAGTTTTCTGAGAAGTTTGACAAATAGTGAAATACATGATACAGTTTTCTGAGAAGTTTGACAAATAGTGAAATACATTATACAGTTTTCTGAGAAGTTTGACAAATAGTGAAATACATGATACAGTTTTCTGAGAAGTTTGACAAATAGTGAAATACATGATACAGTTTTCTGAGAAGTTTGGCAAATAGTGAAATTCATTATACAGTTTTCTGAGAAGTTTGACAAATAGTGAAATACATTACACAGTTTTCTGAGAAGTTTGACAAATAATGAAATACATTATACAGTTTTCTGAGAAGTTTGACAAATAGTGAAATACATGATACAGTTTTCTGAGAAGTTTGACAAATAGTGAAATACATGATACAGTTTTCTGAGAAGTTTGACAAATAGTGAAATACATGATACAGTTTTCTGAGAAGTTTGACAAATAGTGAAATACATGATACAGTTTTCTGAGAAGTTTGACAAATAGTGAAATACATTATACAGTTTTCTGAGACGTTTGACAAATAGTGAAATACATTATACAGTTTTCTGAGAAGTTTGACAAATAATGATATACATGATACAGTTTTCTGAGAAGTTTGACAAATAGTGAAATACATTATACAGTTTTCTGAATATATCAGTTAACAACTAGTTGATGAAAAAGTGCAATAAGTGACACATGATATATAATTACTGCACTGTTCGTGT
This sequence comes from Archivesica marissinica, assembly GCA_014843695.1. NCBI lineage: Eukaryota > Metazoa > Mollusca > Bivalvia > Venerida > Vesicomyidae > Archivesica > Archivesica marissinica. Next base: position 34,769,669 of record CM026388.1, read on the forward strand.
ATTTATGTAATACCTATATGTTTTCTTAATCGATAAACAAAAACGATATATTTCGCGAAATTTGTTTACGGATTTATTTGACATTATGTTTTCGAATGTGGCCATCTGCAATAATATGGTTTTATAAAATCATTACGTAATTGTCTACATTTCGGACATACAAGTAAAAAGTGATATTCGTTTTCAATTACGTTCATCGAACAGTTGATACATTTTCGATCATTACTTGATTCATTCATAAATAAAAACAGACACATTGTAAGATATAAGCGTTAGACAGGTCATCGATACAGTGGTTATCATGCTAGAGAGCGATTCCAGAGATCGCATGTCCGATGCTAACCTTAATAATATTAACATTATTTCAGATGGGACTATAAACCGAAGTCTCATGTAGCTGTGCAATATATTATAAATGGCGTGTACAACATTTAATGATGCTACAGCAATTATAGCCTCATCTGTGTCTAGAATATTGCTCCAGAAAATAATATACTCATACACAGAAGTCGCGATCTAGAACAGTGCTAGCACTTGACGAAGGGAAAGGCCAGGAGTTCGCGCCCAATTGTAGGCAAGGCATTTAAATCCCATATTGCCTCTTCTCCCCTGGAGATGGAGAGAGGAGAGGTAATGCGGATTTAAGTGTGTTGGAAGTCATGATAGCGTTGTGGTAGCGTGTTCGCTTCAGGTACGAAATTCCCGGAGTTCGCGCCCAGTGGTAGCCGTTACGATAGTGCCCTTAGGCTAGGCATTTAATATCCACATTGCCTCTTCTCCCCCTCCCTCGTGTGGATGGATTCCACCAGGATTGCGGTATCTAGAGTGATTAATATAGGTTGTAAGAACTTGCTTCGTAATCGAACTAAAATAATTTTGTATAAATAAATATACCAATTTCGCTTTGCTCAACCTCGGGGAGCAGCACAGTAGTCGAACATCCTGAGCCAAAAGTGCTGCTCTATAAGTCACAAGGGAGAAAACAATGTTCTAAAGCTTATTAAAGTCTGTTATCGAAGTGATTTTGCTTCATTTGGTGTTCATTATAGAACACATTAACCTGCTAATGTAACTGCGATCGATAGGCTTTCTAGCTACCAGCAACAGCCACCAGCTGGACAACTTGTTTCGCAATCGAGCTAAAATAAATTTGTTTAAACTAACCTCCAGTGCAGCTTCATCCTGTGTTTGATGATTCAGGATATTGGGCATGATGGTTTGGTTATACTGTATATCCTGGCACATTAGGAGTTTTATTGGTTCGCACGTTCCTGTACGAGAGCCACGTCTGTCTCTACCTAACACTTCCCTGCATTTAATGAACTGTAGACTGCATAACAGAATGCATAATATTCCAAATGCGAATCTCGACATCATCATCTAGTTGAAAAGAACACTAAATACAGATCGTAAATATTAGTTCAACTAGAACTAAATCGTTATTGTTAGTTCAAATAGAACTATTGTATATATATATATATTGCTTAAATAGCTACACTGTAGCCGCGTTCAACGTGTGCACATCCAGCGAGTAACCTGGCTAGTTCTGGAATAGTTTCAAAAATAACTAGGTCGTCTGTTTTCATCGAGGAAACCAAACACGTGTATCAATTAAGTACAACAGACAAACAGGTATGGCTTCTAATGAAAACATGTCGAGTTAGATAAAACGTTCCAGTGTGATGCAATTTACAGTAACAACAACAAAACGTGTTCTGTAAATCATTTAACATTTCCTTGAACTTTCCAGTTCGCGAACGCTTTGGAAATAATATGTTCCATATTTATGAACATCTGTGTTCGCATCTGGGTTACATGTATCTAGACAAAAACAGGTTATATCTTATCGACATACAATCAAACTTGCTCGCGAGAAGAGTCTAACAAGAGTCACTTGTATTAAGAGACCAGTTTACCAGTTCCTGTATTAAGACAGTTCCTGCTTAGAGACCGTTTTTGTCCTTCTCGTTTGTAGTCTAATAATATATGCTGACATAATTCATAATGTGCGTCAGGTTCGATGATAGTAACAATAATGATGATAATATACTAACAATAATGATGATAATATACTAACAATAATGATGATAATATAGTAACAATAATGATGATAATATACTAACAATAATGATGATAATATACTAACAATAATGATGATAATATACTAACAATAATGATGATAATATAGTAACAATAATGATGATAATATACTAACAATAATGATGATAATATAGTAACAATAATGATGATAATATAGTAACAATAATGATGATAATATACTAACAATAATGATGATAATATAGTAACAATAATGATGATAATATACTAACAATAATGATGATAATATACTAACAATAATGATGATAATATACTAACAATAATGATGATAATATAGTAACAATAATGATGATAATATACTAACAATAATGATGATAATATACTAACAATAATGATGATAATATAGTAACAATAATGATGATAATAAACTAACAATAATGATGATAATAAACTAACAATAATGATGATAATATACTAACAATAATGATGATAATAAACTAACAATAATGATGATAATATAGTAACAATAATGATGATAATATACTAACAATAATGATGATAATATACTAACAATAATGATGATAATATACTAACAATAATGATGATAATATACTAACAATAATGATGATAATAAACTAACAATAATGATGATAATAAACTAACAATAATGATGATAATATACTAACAATAATGATGATAATATAGTAACAATAATGATGATAATATACTAACAATAATGATGATAATATAGTAACAATAATGATGATAATATAGTAACAATAATGATGATAATATACTAACAATAATGATGATAATATAGTAACAATAATGATGATAATATACTAACAATAATGATGATAATATAGTAACAATAATGATGATAATATAGTAACAATAATGATGATAATATACTAACAATAATGATGATAATATAGTAACAATAATGATGATAATATACTAACAATAATGATGATAATATAGTAACAATAATGATGATAATATAGTAACAATAATGATGATAATATACTAACAATAATGATGATAATATAGTAACAATAATGATGATAATATAGTAACAATAATGATGATAATATACTAACAATAATGATGATAATATAGTAACAATAATGATGATAATAAACTAACAATAATGATGATAATATACTAACAATAATGATGATAATATACTAACAATAATGATGATAATATACTAACAATAATGATGATAATATACTAACAATAATGATGATAATATAGTAACAATAATGATGATAATATACTAACAATAATGATGATAATATACTAACAATAATGATGATAATATAGTAACAATAATGATGATAATATACTAACAATAATGATGATAATATAGTAACAATAATGATGATAATATAGTAACAATAATGATGATAATATAGTAACAATAATGATGATAATATAGTAACAATAATGATGATAATAAACTAACAATAATGATGATAATATAGTAACAATAATGATGATAATATACTAACAATAATGATGATAATATAGTAACAATAATGATGATAATATACTAACAATAATGATGATAATATACTAACAATAATGATGATAATATAGTAACAATAATGATGATAATATAGTAACAATAATGATGATAATATACTAACAATAATGATGATAATAAACTAACAATAATGATGATAATATAGTAACAATAATGATGATAATATACTAACAATAATGATGATAATATACTAACAATAATGATGATAATATACTAACAATAATGATGATAATATAGTAACAATAATGATGATAATATACTAACAATAATGATGATAATATACTAACAATAATGATGATAATATAGTAACAATAATGATGATAATATAGTAACAATAATGATGATAATATACTAACAATAATGATGATAATAAACTAACAATAATGATGATAATATAGTAACAATAATGATGATAATATAGTAACAATAATGATGATAATATAGTAACAATAATGATGATAATATACTAACAATAATGATGATAATATAGTAACAATAATGATGATAATATAGTAACAATAATGATGATAATATAGTAACAATAATGATGATAATATAGTCTGACCCTAATGATAGTAACAGTCTTTCAGCAGCCGAGGTCTCGTGTCGATACTTAACACCGTGAACGTAAACGAACCAGGGGATACTCTGGAATGGGTATCTGTCTGTATCATTGCACTATCCTCGGGTTGGATTTCCTTATCTGCAAGTCTTGGAGGTGCTAGATTCACATTATATTGTATTGACATGTAAAGCATTCTAATGGATGCCACTACGTATTGTAAATACCATAACGAATGAATCGCATCGATTATAGTGCGTGTCATCACATATCATATTGAATTGAAACGCATCGATTACGTAAATATCGTACTGGATTGAAACGCATCGATTATAGTGTGTGTCATCACGTATCATATTGAATTGAAACGCATAAATTATAATGCATGCCATCACGTAAGTATCATATTTAATTGAAACGTATCAATCACAGTGCGTGTCATTACATATCATATTGAATTGAAACGCATAAATTATAATGCATGCCATCACGTAAGTATCATATTTAATTGAAACGTATCAATCACAGTGCGTGTCATTACATATCATATTGAATTGAAACGCATAAATTATAATACGTGCCATTACGTAAATATGATCTCACAAAAAAGTCTACTGAATCATTAGTACACGGGTTGGTTCATTCGCACATCGACTTCTGCAACGGTATGTTTACCGAAATTCCAGCCTACCAAGTCGACAAACTACAGCGAGTCCAAAATCATGCCGCTAGATTAGTCATTAATGCATCGTTTGAACAACCAAGTGCGGAACTTCTGAAAAAACTCCACTGGCTTCCAGTTAAAGCCAGAATCATTTTCAAAGATCTAGTGATGGTCTTCCGTGTCAATAATGGAACAGCTCCAGTATGTCTGGGAGAAATGTTTGTACCCATTAAAATTAGCAGATAGATCTATGGCCGTCGTTGGACCCAAATTGTGGAACGATCTACCTAGTTATCTGAAAAACATTGAGTCGGAGGCCAGTTTCCGATCAAAACTGAAAACCCATCTGTTTAGACAATTTTATGAACGATAAGCTTTATGCTCTATGTACAAAAATAACATCTGTGATGATTTAAAACAGTTTAAATACAATATTTTGGTTCAATAAGATCAAAGATCGACTTTATAAGTATTGGATTGACGAGTGAAGTGTTGTATGGGCATTCTCTTGGGTTCGAGCTCTGTTGTGTGGTGATGGGTGGATCACTGTACCGGCCCAATCACTGTACTGGCAAAATCACGGTTGTCATTCTTACGGCGGTGTTTGTGTCTATGGTTCATATTGCCACTTTATCGCTAATCCAATCACTGATTTGTATACTGTAATGGTGTAGATATCATGATAAAATATGTTCTTATCCAATTACTAGAATCCTAGTTATATCTATATATGTATAGATATTTATTTATATTTCCATATATTATTGTCATGTGTAAATGTTTAAAATTGCATCTGTAATTGTGAAGTGCAATCATTTTTAATTTTTGCGCTATATAAATGATATGTATTTGTATTATTATCATATTGAATTGAAACGCATCGATTATAATGAGTGCCATCACGAAAATATCACACTGAATTGAAACGCGTCGATTATAGTGCGTGCCATCACGTAAATATCATATTGAATTGAAACGCATCGATCATAGTGCATGCCATCACGTAAATATCATATTGAATTTATAACGCATCGATTATAGTGCGTGCCATCACGTAAATATCATATTGAATTGAAACGCATCGATCATAGTGCATGCGATCACGTAAATACCATATTGAATTGAAACGCATCGATCATAGTGCATGCCATCACGTAAATACCATATTGAATTAAAACGCATCGATCATAGTGCATGCCATCACGTAAATATCATATTGAATTGAAACGCATCGATCATAGTGCGTGCCATCACGTAAATATCATATTGAATTGAAACGCATCGATCATAGTGCGTGCCATCACGTAAATATCATATTGAATTGAAACGCATCGATCATAGTGCATGCCATCACGTAAATATCATATTGAATTGAAACGCATCGATCATAGTGCATGCCATCACGTAAATATCATATTGAATTGAAACGCATCGATTGTAATGCGTGCCATCACGTTAATATCATACTGAATTGAAAGGCATTGTATTGGATGCCATTATGTATATACCGTATTGAATTGCAAGATATGCTTTAACTTCGATGTCCGTATGATTCTTATTGGCTTTGGTTATACATGTAGTTGTAATCCGGTATGACTAGAATGCGAAAAGGACATTTTCGGCGAAAAGAGGCGAAAAGAACATGAAGTGCGAAAAGGAGCTGCGAAAATAACATGAAATGCGAAAAGGAGCTGCGAAAAGAAGCTGATGCGAAAAGGGCATACGAAAGCGGCATACAGTGCGAAAAGGACCTGCGAAAAGAACATACTGTATGAAAAACCTGCGAAAAGAACATGTTGGCATCATAAAAGTACCGTATAACAATAGTGTATAGGAATATTTCGCTACATCGATTATGAAACGGACTTAGGAAAGGGTATGATCAAATTACTGTCGCTTTTAGCTTTTAAATGACAATGTTCAACATTATTCCCGCCTCATTGCAAACAGCTCTATATGAACAGTCCGTGTGACGACCAGTCCTAGGGACGATCGGGTTTGGCACGAACAGTCCCGTGCATCATCATAATCGATTTAGCAAAATATTCCTGACACAATTGTTATACTTTTCTGATACCAAAATGTTCTTTTCGCTGGTTCTTCATACAATATGTTCTTTTCGCATGTCCTTTTCGCACTGTATGCCTCTTTCGTATGCCCTTTTCGCATCAGCTCCTTTTCGCATGTCCTTTTCGCACTTCATTTACTTTTCGCAGCTTCTTTTCGCACTTCATGTTCTTTTCGCAGCTCCTTTTCGCACTTCATGTTCTTTTCGCCTCTTTTCGCATTCTAGCTATACCCGTTGTAATCTCCCTCCCTGGAACTGAATGTTTGAGAGAGCAGGCTGTAGCAAACCAATGGTAGCGGCGCAGAAAACTGCGTATAGACGCTGGAAATCCCGAGAGCTATTGTTAGAAACACCCGTTGTTAGTAGTACATCTATTTTTAGAAACATCCAATCGGTATGACTTATAATCACATATGTATCGTCTAATTGTTTGTTATCGATACACATTGGTGGTCATGTGACATCGATTTGGCCAATCATGTAACATGGGGAGATGGGGCAACATGTCTGTATCTAATATTAATTAATGAATAATGTTCAACCTTTAGCCTGGTTGAGTGTTCTAGATTTATAAACTATCAAAAGAATATTCAATGATTATTTATTATAGACATTTATCAGTGAAATAAAATATGTTATTCTACTGGTTGAAAGCAGTGGAATAACAAATTAAATTTATTTCTCACTGCTTTGTACGTTCGGTACCTAGCCGCTGCAAGTTGAGATTTTGTCAACGCGAAAGTTATCGGATTCACAGGCGTCAAGATTCACAGGCGCCAACGAAAGTGATTATTATAAGTTGTTAAAACTTGCTTCGCAATCATTGTAAATACAGATAAAGTTTAAAGTTTAATCTTTCAATTTTCATTCGGTGAAATATAATTCGCACAAACACTGATCCGAAATAAGCAAATTAAACAAATGTTCTCTTATTATTTTTATTTTCTTGATAATTATACAATTATATATAATAATACACATGCTTAAATAATTATAATGTTGTAAGATACCAACTATATTGATAATACAAAGTATATACTTATTGAAAATGAGCTACTGAATGATTGTTTGGTGATGGCCATCTCCATCCAGACAGTAGCATCACAATTTACCTGAATGTCTAGAGCTCTATTGCTGCAACTAAATGTTTAGTTTATACAATTTATATACGAAACGCCAATGGACAAACCTGCTCGCAACGCCAATGGACAAATCTGCTCGCAGCGCCAATGGACAAACATGTTCGCAGCCCCAATGGACAAACCTGCTCGCAGCGCCAATGGACAAACATGCTCGCAGCGCCAATGGACAAACCTGCTTGTAGCCCCAATAGACAAATCTGCTCGCAGCGCTAATGGATACACCTGCTCGCAGCGCTAATGGATACACCTGCTCGCAACGCCAATGGACACACCTGCTCTCAACGCTAATGGACAAACCTGCTCGCAGCGCCAATGAATACACCTGCTCGCAACGCCAATGGACACACCTGCTCGCGACGCCAATGAATAAACTTGCACGCAACACCAATGGACAAACCTGCTCGCAGCGCCAATGGAACAATCTGCTCGCAACGTCAATGGACAAACATGCTCGCAGCGCCAATGGACAAGTCTGCTCGCAACGTCAATGGACAAACCTGCTCGCAGCACCAATGGACAAGTCTGCTCGCAGGCCAATGGACACATCTGCACCCAACGCCACTGGACAAACCTTCGAGCAGCGCCAACGGGCAAACCAGCACCCAAAGCCAATGACAAATCTGCTCGCAGCGCCAATGAACAAAACTGTTCGCAACGCCAATGGATAAACCTGCACACAACGCCTATGGCCAAATCTGCTCGCAGCGCCAATCGACAAACCCGTGAGCAACGCCAATGGACAAACCTGTTCGCAGCGCCAATGGACAAAAACTGCTCGCAACGCCAATGGACAAACCTGCAAGCAGTGCCAATGAACAAACCTGCAAGCAGCGCCAATGGACAAATCTGCTCGCAACGCCAATGTACAAATCTGCTCGCAACGCCAATGGACAAATCTGCTCGCAGCGCCAATGAACAAACCTGCTCGCAGCGCCAATGAACATACCTGAGTAGTGGATACGGATATTGAGCCTCGCCAGAACCACGATGTGGGTGTCCTTAGTCAATACACTTAAATCCACATAATGACGACGGCTTCAAGAACCCATATACTAATGCCGTAATAACTTATATCGAAATGCAACTACATGGAAATTGAATCAACAAATCAATGTCGGCCTCCGCTGTCGAGTGATTAAGATCGCTGATTTGCACTGATGGTCACAGGTTCCACCGTGTCTCTTTATATGAAATATGAAAATATGGCGGTTTAATTACAGAGGTTGGTGTACCAAACGATATATTCCACAATGGTGCCGATGAAGGCGTACAGTCCGAACACATACACAAACATTTTTATTCAAATAAGTCAAGTAAATATTAACTCTGCAAAGTGTTAGTACTATTTACATCGCTATTGCATTTCCTTCGATGACCGTATTTCCCCTGATTGCATACATGTTCTTAATATGGTTGCCAACTAATGATATGCAACTGACATGCGGAGGGCCGAAACTAATGTTGTTAAAACTTGTGGCCCAACCCATTTGCTTCAACATATAATGACAATCCTTGAGCAAACCAAACAATGCCACGAATCATGCATTATGGATAGTTATACAAGTTTGTTCATTTGTTTTGTATTGTACATTGTATATATAGAATGCAATAAAATATGATTAAACTGACATGCGCATTCGAAATGACGGGCATGCACATTCGCAGTGCTAGGTAGCGTTTGTCTCGAGAAAAAGCGAGTCTTACAGTTTACACTGTTCCAATGATGTTCTATTTACCTGTTGCGGTACACGGTAGGTAGGTTGCGAATCTGGACTAAACCTATTTTAAATGCAAGGTATGCTATATTTTCTTTGTGTCATTTAAAAGAATAATTTATGTAAATGTAAGTAATGAAGGGGTAATAGTTTTCATCGGGGTATGAACTACATTCGGTCTCCACACGCATTAAGCACGCCCAATGTAGTTCATACCCCGATGGAAACGGTTAATCCTTGTTGAAATAACTCCAAAGTAACCATAGTGACTAGTGATTAGGTGAAATCAATCAGGACTTGACTATATGATAACCCGCACGGTGATACAATGCAATGCTTGTTTGTATTCATGAATAATTAAACTCTGTTTCAGCCAAGTACAGCATGAGAACTCTAAGTTTCGAACGCTTCGTTTTCTATATGTTTGCGCTGCCAATGACCACGTGATTCATAGTAGGCTTCCACATCGCGATTCCCATGAGGCCATTGCACTCCTCTACCTGAAGGTATATAGAACAGAGCCACAGTCATGTACATGTGAGGTATGTTGTTTATTAATAAGAGCCGAGTTTATAACCAATGATGTAGTCAGAGTCAGTTACTGCCCATGACTACTCCTAAACGTAGCTTGCTCCTCTTAATTCGTTTCCTCTGTTTTTATCCTTGTTTCCTGCCCAGCATAATTATTTTTATACAGTCAGAGTAAGTTATTTCCCATGAATACTCCTCAACGTAGGCTGCTCCTCTTAATTCGTTTCCTCTGTTTTTATCGTTGTTTCCTTAGCACCATATGCTATCTAGTTGCATCCGTTTTCTCATCTTGTAATTATTAAATTATTAAATCTCGAAACATAGCACATAGTGCATCCAGTTTAAAAAAGTGATTATCATTTATTAAACATGATTTTAATACAAATACTTTTATCCTATCCGCAACATCTGGTTAGAAAATAACAGTGAAACAAAGGATTCCAACTAAAGGATCAATATACATTTCGGGATAAATCTATAAAAGGGAGGTAATAGTAAACCCAATAATGTTCCTTGTTGTGCAAAATCTAGATTTCCCATTAACCACTATACCAGATTAATTGACGCGTATATTACGCCCTATGGAGAAACTCACACCCATAGCCAACGTTTCAACGGGATGACCCGACTTTATAAAGGTAATACAAATATCCACAACATCTATATGTTAATCATTTCATAATGTTTTAATGTACATGTACATTGATCTCCCAATGACAAACACAATGTACACCTGACGTATACATCTACACGTTAAGCATTTCATAATGTTTTAATGTACATGTACATTGATCTCCCAATGACAAACACAATGTACACCTGACATATACATCTACACGTTAAGCATTTCATAATGTTTTAATGTACATGTATATTGATCTCCCAATGACAAACACAATGTACACCTGACGTATACATCTACACGTTAAGCATTTCATAATGTTTTAATGTACATGTACATTGATCTCCCAATGACAAACACAATGTACACCTGACATATACATCTACAAGTAAAGCATTTCATAATGTTTTAATGTACATGTATATTGATCTCCCAATGACAAACACAATGTACACCTGACGTATACATCTACACGTTAAGCATTTCATAATGGTTTAATGTACATATACATTGATCTCCCAATGACAAACACAATGTACACCTGACGTATACATCTACACGTTAAGCATTTCATAATGTTTTAATGTACATGTACATTGATCTCCCAATGACAAACACAATGTACACCTGACGTATACATCTACACGTTAAGCATTTCATAATGTTTTAATGTACATGTACATTGATCTCCCAATGACAAACACAATGTACACCTGACATATACATCTACACGTTAAGCATTTCATAATGTTTTAATGTACATTGATCTCCCAATGACAAACACAATGTACACCTGACGTATACATCTACACGTTAAGCATTTCATAATGTTTTAATGTACATGTACATTGATCTCCCAATGACAAACACAATGTACACCTGACTTATACATCTACACGTTAAGCATTTCATAATGTTTTAATGTACATGTACATTGATCTCCCAATGACAAACACAATGTACACCTGACGTATACATCTACACGTTAAGCATTTCATAATGTTTTAATGTACATGTACATTGATCTCCCAATGACAAACACAATGTACACCTGCCTTATACAACTACAAGTTAAGCATTTCATAATGTTTTAATGTACATGTATATTGATCTCCCAATGACAAACACAATGTACACCTGACGTATACATCTACACGTTAAGCATATCATAATGTTTTAATGTACATGTACATTGATCTCCCAATGACAAACACAATGTACACCTGACGTATACATCTACACGTTAAGCATTTCATAATGTTTTAATGTACATGTACATTGATCTCCCAATGACAAACACAATGTACACCTGACGTATACATCTACACGTTAAGCATTTCATAATGTTTTAATGTACATGTACATTGATCTCCCAATGACAAACACAATGTACACCTGACGTAAACACTACAAGTTAAGCATTTCATAATGTTTTAATGTACATGTATATTGATCTCCCAATAACAAACACAGTTTACACCTGACCTACCCTGATAGATTGTCTATGTAAACATAATAATCGTAAACAATGTGAATTGCATCTATGCATGCAGTCAAGCTGTTGTTTCCTTCAGTTAAGTTATGGAGGGTTCATTTGCGTACAACAATCCTCCACACACATCTAACTGAGGTCGTACCAACTTTACTATACGAGTCAAATCGTGCAGTTTCGAATTAAGCACACATGGTATGCATGGCCATCTGCTGGAACATGTACGTCTATACTGGAGATTAAAATGAACGTGTTCATGAATATAGACCGCTTTAATATGCAATAATTGCCGTATAAAAGCGTGACTATTGAGAAATGCGTATCTCCATGATTGTACAAACATATATATTAGCATACTACGCCGAGATTAATTGTATAATTAATGTTTCCATTCATGCATAATTAAGGTCTGATTATGAGTATAAGTTGTACTATTAAACTTTATTTATTTTACAATGATTGCGAAGCAACTTCTAACAACTTTTAGATGAAAAGAGCGCTATATAAGTTTGGTATATAATAATAATAATAACTTATAATAACCACTCTCGTTGGTGCGGATGAAAGCGCAATTTCTTACGGAGGTTGGTGCACCCAAGTACTGGTTAACCACTGGAGCCTGCCCAAGAAAGGTGTTGTTAGGTAATCTGCCCGCCGGCGATATAGCCCAAAATGGTGCTGATGCAGGCGTAAAAACCCGAAATATAACATAAATGAAAGCGAAAATGTGGTCATTCGTGTGGTAGGAAACGGGAGTACCCGGAGAAAACCCACCTGTCCGATCCGTGGCGACCACCGTATCATCCCACATACTTTCCGGTCCGAGGATATATCCCGGGTTGCATTTGTGAGAAGCGAGCGCGCTAACAACTGGGCTATTCGTACAGCCATGTGTACTATTATCATTTAGATGGCGTTCTATTTAGATTATATTTATTTCGTTAACGTTTCTATTATCGCTGTATGGTTTAACAGAGAACCAGATTATATGGATTTGTAAAGACAGGTTTATTTGCATCACCAACTACACGGATGTTTACTGTGTGTTTTACGTTTTATTTATCGTCGCTACCGGTTGCCCATATGAGCTACGCCTCCTGAAGATATTAGTCATTTTAGATTTTGGAGGATAGTGCAATGATACAGACAGAGACCCATTCTAGATTCTCTGGTTCTTTTACGTGCACAGTGTAAAGCACCGACAGGAGACCTCGGTTTAACGTCCCATCTGAAAGACTGTTAATTTTATTAGGGTCAGACGGGGGATCGAAACTGCGATCCCTGCATTACAAGTCCAGCGTGTTACCACTGGACTACAGATCCTTCTGGATGTTTACTTCTAGAAGATGGTGCTATAAGTAACTCCTGTTGGAGAGTACTGTATGTAGGTATAAGACCACTAATACCAATACTAGCCGGTAATATAGTGTGGACTTGGAGAACAGGTTATTACAGTTTCTTTGTGAGTTTTTTCTTTCAGTTGGAACATTAATACTATAATTTATTTCCGTGGCCTAGTGGTTAAGGCGTCCGCCTACGGAGCGGGAGGTCGAAAGTTCGAACCTCGTTAGGTGTTAGATCTGATGCGGCCGGTTGGTGAACAGCCAGCTAGTTAAATAACGGTTATCGATTGCCTACCAGCTTGGTGCCAAGCCTACAAGCATAGGATTCGGGAAGTACTGAATAACAGATGTTCATAAAACAAAGGTGTCTCATAAGTCAGTAATGGGTGATCCTTTAATATGGGTGACACTATAATAAACAACCACTATACTATGCTATACTATGATATGCAAATGTATGCTAGTGTTAACATTAGTAATCCATCAACTACAGAGTTATTGGTTATTTTTGTTCAGAAATTTGTCGATTTGTTAAGGTCGCTGACTTATAGACCACTGTAATCTACATGTATCATCACTGATGGTCACTGATTCGAGCGCCGCTCAGACCGTGTCTGCTTATATGAAAAACTTGGCAGTTTCTAACGGAGGTTGGTGCACCAAGTACTGATTAACCGTTGGAGCCTGCCCAGGACAAGCTCTTAGATAAACTGTTCACCGACGATAGAGCCCTAAATGGTGCTGAACTGTCCACCGACGATAGAGCCCTAAATGGTGCTGAACTGTCCACCGACGATAGAGCCCTAAATGGTGCTGAACTGTCCACCGACGATAGAGCCCTAAATGGTGCTGAACTGTCCACCGACGATAGAGCCCTAAATGGTGCTGAACTGTCCACCGACGATAGAGCCCAAATAGTGCTGATGAGGGCGTGAAACCTCGACAAAACAAACAAACGTAATGGTCGATAGCAGCGAGTTGTCGTTACTTCCTAGGTGGCGCAATATGTCCCGGTCCATCATTCGGATTACCTCTAGATTTATCTCGCATAAAACAAAGGAAATTTACTTCCGTGTTCTAAAAATTCAGTTATTAATTATTAATATGCCGCAAACGTGTTGTTCCGTACCGGGTTGTCATGAAAGAGGAGGACATGCGTATCCGAGTGATCCTATAAGAAGGGCGAAATGGGTACAGGCCGTTCGACGACTTGATGATGAAAATACAATGAAAATGTGGACACCAACAAAGTCTTCCGTCGTATGTAAGAAACACTTCAAACGTAATTGAATACTCGAACTTGCAGGGTGAAACTACAGAAGAGGAACCTGTAGTCTACCATATCCTCTATACACATGACCGAGCGATGAACTTATTGTCAGAGTCATTAATTCAGAAACATATCCGCTACATGTAACATAAATTTAATATAAAGAGGATTTTTATTTGCTTCAGTGTTTGATCGAAACATTCTTCGACGGATGAACATCCTAGTTTAATCATATGTTATTGCTCGATTCATTGTACATTACTAGAGGGCATAGAAAGCGAACACCTACGAAGTCGTGATAGCGCCGTGGATGCGCATTCGCTTCAGGTGCGATAGGTCCGGAGTTCGAGCCCCGCTGGGGTCGTTACGATTGTGCCCTTAGGCAAGGCATTTAAATTCCACGTTGCCTCTCTCCCTCGTGACGATGGATTCCATCAGGAATGAGGTCTCGAGAGTGATTAATATCAGATGTAAGAACTTGTTTCGCAATCGAGCTAAGATTAATTTGTGTAGACTAACACCTACATTATGTGATAATCATTACATGAAAACGAAATACGAAGGATTCCATCAAAGATATATCACCTCTTTATTACAAAGCACAAACTGAACAACTAAAAATATTCCAAAATGTTTAAACCTATGTATTTATATAGTTTTTCATGTAAAAACACACTTATCCGAAGTGTGCGTCTTCTATGACCTCTAGTATGCAATACAAAACATGACAATTCAAAGAAAGGCAAACAGGTCGGGCCACAAGTTCAAGACGTTTAGACTATATGCACATAATTATTCACATGTCAACTAAATAATCGAACAAAATGACGAAATGCTTTCAATACCTGCATAGCCTCGTGTAGCAGTCGTTATGCGCAGTGGTTGTCGTAGGAGCCACATTCGTTGTCGTTTTCGATACCGTTGTGATAGTCGTGATCGTAGTATCTGTCGGGAATGCAA
>CM026388.1:34788144-34853177 GCA_014843695.1 Archivesica marissinica
ACATGTACAGCTACATGTATACATACATCAATATACAATACGCAAGCAGTATACCATTGTAACCTATCATCACTGATGTTCGAGCCCCGCTCAGACCGTGTTTCATTTATATGAAAAAGTTGGCAGTTTCTTACGGAGGTTTTTGCACCCAAGTACTGGTTAACCGCTGGAGCCTGCCCAGGAAAGGTGTTGTTAGGTAAACTGCCCGCCGGCGATATAGCCCAAAAATGGTGCTGATGCAGGCGTAAACCCCGAACTATAACAATACGCAAGCATAGTTATGGACCACCATTAAAATATTACACACACCATGTTAGCAAGCTTAAAATGCATTAAGAGAACACATCTATCGACATCCACACAACGAAGTTAAAGTGTTAAAATGACACTATATCGGAATAAATGATGCCGTTGTTTGGGTAAAATATACAAGATAGTTAAAGAATATAATTTCCAATGAATTTGTGTTTAAAAATATTAGCACATTAGTGCCGTTGTATATACGGATATTTTATCAACAACAATAGGATATGAAGAACTGATTCATCAACGTCTTACTTTCACTTTCAGTGTGTTAGTACATTACAAAAGTATTATAATTATAATTCATATTATGATTGAAGAATGTGTAGAAGCATTCATATCGTCACATTTCATAATATTTTATTCCATACGATATGGTGTCGCTTTAATGGGAGAATAACCTGGGTGTTAATCTGTCGAGTGTTCACTTTTTAACTTCTGTTAAAATGACGTTGATATTCATAACTCATTACGATCCGATTAATAATATCGGTTTTAAAAATATATTTATTTGACTGGCCAGGCAAAATATATCGATGCCTGTTCCCAGGCTAACGGGTGTATTGTATTAGCACGTTTACCGGTGCATACTGATATCAGCTAGAGTAATTTAACAGTGCGATTTAAAGCGACACTATACATAATGGAACAAATATATCACAACATTTGAAATTTTACGTACAAGTAGCAATGCTACTACACATTTATTTTCAGTCAGTAAACAATGTATTTATACAACATAAGAAACTGACAGCGAAAGTAGGACTTGCTTGAATCAGATCTCCACGCCCTGCGTACATACGTAACTAGTCTGGACTCTAAACCGAGGTCTCGTGTCGGCGCTGTACACCGTGCACGACAAAATACAAGAGTATACTTTGGAATGGATCGTTGTCTGTATCATTGCACTATCCTCCAACAATCTAAATTGGCTAATCTCTTCAGGAGGAGTCGCTCATGTGGGCAACCGGTAGCGACGATAAATAAAGGTAAAACACACAGCAATCAGAACACATATCTGATATAGCTGCTTTAACACCCGTTGCTGATTCAAGCAATTAGCGTATAAGACGGTGTTATACTTATTTAACTTTTTGCTTTTCTGCTGGAGAATAGTCTGACTTTGTAAACACATAAGTAAGTCTTGGACTTACCAAAAACACAAAAGTAACAAAAACACAAAAGTAAGTCTCGGACTTACCAAAAACACATAATTAAGTCTTGGACTTACCAAAAACACATAAGTAAGTCTTGGACTTACCAAAAACACATACGTATGTCATGGACCTACTAAAAAAAACAGCCTTTCTGCTATAATCTCGCTTTAAATGAGTTGATTAATAATGCCATGCTAAAATGTACTTACACCATCTTTGTGTGACTGCAAACTCAAGATGACACGTGACAACCAAGTACGCTAGACACATTACATGCATGATGACTTTCTAACTGTGTTGCGTCCTTGTATTCTGTTTTTATTTTTATAAATTAGAAATTTAATAAATAAACAAATATCATTGAATTAACTTCTTAAAAGTGACGAGTCTTATGAAACCTCAATGTAGGCTACACTCAACAATATCCCTCACCTGGTGTTTATAATATTTGCAGCCATGTAATAATGATACAATATAAATATTTTCATTTTGTCATTTGATGCATTTTATTCCAAATGAGTATGCAGCAATTCATTGTTTAACGATCTGTAATGAAATCTATCAAATAATACAATATGAATATTGATATTATATGGTTATTAGTTTGCTCCAAATACGGTAAAACACCAAGTGTCCAATTATATGTATTGTGTTGAGTGTATGTGGTATTTTACAGTCCCATTTCCTAAACTAGTGTATTAATTGTATTCGAAATAGTTGTAGTGCTAACATAAAGCAATAAGTATACATTATTCAATAATTATTCTCAACTGCCATTTTATGACAAGACAGATAGCACATACAAGAAATGAAACATATCAAATAAATGCATGCACGTTAATCATAGTCCTGATATCCCACCATAACTTGTACAATCAAACCGCACCCAATGTAAGCAGCACACCATGCCTTGTACAATCAAACCGCACCCAATGTAAGCAGCACACCATACCTTGTACAATCAAACCACACCCAATGTAATCAGCACACCATACCTTGCACAATCAAACCGCACCCTCTGTCAGCAGCACACCATACCTTGCACAATCAAACCGCACCCAATGCAAGCAGCACACCATACCTTGCACAATCAAATCGCACCCAATGTAATCAGCACATCATATATTGTACAATCAAACCGCACCCAATACAAGCAGCACACCATGCCTTGTACAATCAAATCGCACCCAATGTAAGCAGCACACCATACCCTGCACAATCAAACCGCACCCTCTGTCAGCAGCACACCATACCTTGCACAATCAAACCGCACCCAATGCAAGCAGCACACCATACCTTGCACAATCAAATCGCACCCAATGTAATCAGCACATCATATATTGTACAATCAAACCGCACCCAATACAAGCAGCACACCATGCCTTGTACAATCAAATCGCACCCAATGTAAGCAGCACACTATACCTCGCACAATCAAACTGCACCCAATGTAAGTAGCACATCATACCTTGCACAATCAAACCGCACCCAATGCAAGCAGCACATCATACATTGCACAATCAAACCGCACCCAATGCAAGCAGCACATCATACATTGCACAATCAAACCGCACCTAATGCAAGCAGCACACCATACCTTGCACAATCAAATCGCACCCAATGTAATCAGCACATCATATATTGTACAATCAAACCGCACCCAATGTAAGCAGCACATCATACATTGCACAATCAAACCGCACCCAATGTAATCAGCACATCATATATTGTACAATCAAACCGCACCCAATGCAAGCAGCACATCATACATTGCACAATCAAACCGCACCCAATGCAAGCAGCACATCATACATTGCACAATCAAACCGCACCTAATGCAAGCAGCACACCATACCTTGCACAATCAAATCGCACCCAATGTAATCAGCACATCATATATTGTACAATCAAACCGCACCCAATGTAAGCAGCACACCATATATTGTACAATCAAACCGCACCCAATGTAAGCAGCACACCATATATTGCACAAACAAACCGCACCCAATGTAAGCAGCACACCATACTTTGTACAATCAAACCGCACCCAATGTAAGCAGCACACCATACCTTGTACAATCAAACCGCACCCAATGCAAGCAGCCCACCATACCTCGCACAATCAAACCGCACCCAATGTAAGTAGCACATCATACCTTGCACAATCAAACCGCACCCAATGCAAGCAGCACATCAACCCGTGCACACTGTAAACACATCAAACCCGCGTCCATTGTAGCCAACATAATATATCCGCGGAAACAGAATCCACCAAACCTAGTTCAATGTGAACAACATTTCTCAATCCAATCCGCTGAAAATAATTTGTAAACAACATATCCATTGCGCTGAACATAATCCACCAACCCGTATTGTAAACAACATATCCATTGCGCTGAACATAATCCACCACCACGTATTGTAAACAACATATCCATTGCGCTGAACATAATCCATCAAACAGTATTGTAAACAACATATACATTGGGCTGAACATAGTCCACCAAACCGTATTGTAAACAACATGTCCAATGCGCGGAACATAATCCACAAAACCTTATTGTAAACAACATATTCAATGCGCTGAACATAATCCACCAAACCGTATTGTAAACAACATATTCAATGCGCTGAACATAATCCACCAACCAGTATTGTAAACAACATATTCAATGCGCTGAACATAATCCACCAAACCGTATTGTAAACAACATGTCCAATGCGCTGAACATAATCCACCAAACCGTATTATAAACAACATGTCCATTGCGCTGAACATAATCCACCAAACTGTATTGTAAACAACATATCCAATGCGCTGAACATAATCCACCAACCCGTATTGTAAACATCATATCCAATGCGTGGAACAATCAACACGTATTGTAAACAATATATCCATTGGGCAGAACATAATCCACCAACTCGTATTGTAAACAACATATTCAATGCGCTGAACATAATCCACCAAACCGTATTGTAAACAACATGTCCAATGCACGGAACATAATCCATCACACCGTATTGTAAACAAAATATCCGATGTGCTGAACATAATCCACAAAACCGTATTGTAAACAACATATCCAATGCGCTGAACATAATGCACCAAACTGTATTATAAACAACATATCCAATGCGCTGAACATAATCCGCCAAACCGTATTGTAAACAATATGTCCAATGCGCTAAACATAATCCACCAAACGTTATTGTAAACAATATGTCCAATGCGCTGAACATAATCCACCAAACTGTATTGTAAACAACATATCCAATGCGCTGAACATAATCCACCAAACCGTATTGTAAACAACATGTATCTATCTTCCTGTAAGGTCGAATTCCTCGCTGTGATGTAGACATGTTGTGCGTCAAAAAACCGCAACATATCCAATGCGCTGAACCTAATCCACCAAACAGTATTGTAAACCAAATATCCAATGCGCTGAACATAATCTACCAAGCCGTATTGTAAACAACATATCCAGTGCGCTGAACATAATCCACCAAACCGTATTATAAGCAACATATCCAATATGCGTAGCTACCTCAATAGTCGAATGGTTATGAGTATTGACTTCACATCACTTGCTCCACACCACTATGTGTTCGAATTTCACTGGCTGGTACCGAATTCGTTAATGTGAGGAAGCCATACAGATGGATTGCGGAAGGTTGGGTATTTCTACCCGGGGTATTCATCCACCAACAACAGATGTAGTATCACCAAACGACGTTAATCTAATCACAAAGGACAAAACACAAAACCAACATACTGATCACATTATATCAAACAAACCTCGCCCAATGTAGCCAACAGATACAATCCTCCTAATTGTAACTGTATTAATGATAAGTTGTTTTACATGCACAGTTACGAATAACACCATTAGCTATGAGCTGGTCAGTTTGTCAGTGATGCATCTCTACGTTACGGCCATATTTAACCCGCTGGTGAATTCGATAATGTTAAAATAGTAAACCAGTCATCTATATTAACTATATTTAATGGTTTCTTTCAATGAAGTCGAAGGGTTAATGGTGATGCATAGATAGATGACTGAAAATATAATACTAGCGAGCGTCGTTAATTGTGTTTATTAACTCTGAAATAGGGACAATGATGACTGATGACTGAGATGGTACGGTGATCGCCAGATCGGACTAGTGGGTTATCTCCAGGTACTCCGGTTTGCTCTCACACGAATGACCACATATACGCTTTCATCCGCGCCAACGAGAGTGATTAATATAAGTTGTTAGAACTTGCTTCGCAATCGTTGTAAAATTTAAAAATGTTTAAAAAAATAAATACTGACTATGTTCACACAACACTAATTCGTGTATTTTCAGACTCCGATTCAGCTACACTGAAGGACTGCATGACATCGTAGTACAGTCAAATCTGTGTTAGGTAAGCAGCAAGCCCCACTGGAGTCATTACGATTGTGCCCTTAGGCAAGGCATTTAATTTCCACATTGCCTCTTCTCTCTCCTTCATGGCGATGGATTACATCAGGAATGAGGTCTCGAGAGTGATTAATATAAGTTGAAAGAACTTGTTTCGCAATCGAGCTAAAATAAATTAGTATAAACTAAGCCAATGGAATCACAGAAAGTATCTGCTTAGCGCAGGTGTCTGCATAAATGAGGTCAACTGTATAATAAAACAAAAATATTGGGAGATTGTGAAACTGGCTGCTTAATAGATGTGATCACTAACACAGTTTTAACTTATATACTAAGTTTTGTGTTTTACGTTTATTTACGTTTATTTATCGTCGCTACCGGTTGCCCATATGACGCCTCCTGAAGAGATTAGCCATTTTCGAGTGTTGGAGGATAGTGCTATGACACAGACAGATACCCATTCCAGAGTATCCTCTGATTCTTTTATTAGTGATAAACCGGTCGTGGCTGATATTGATAAAAACAAAAGAGTATGTAAATTATGCAATCAAAATGTAACTGAATCAGAATATTATGTTGTGAAAAATACAAAGATATAAGATTGAAATAGTTGGGCTACATAGCATGGCCATCAATGAATAAATTTATATATGTCATGTCATGCAAAAATAAAATTTAGTTTATAAATGTTTGTAAATACACAAAAGAAGCTAATATGTCATTATATAGTACTACTGTCCTGTCAATTACTACTGTTTCTTAAATGTAGTGTATGTGTTTGCATCTAATCGGTTTACCCATCCGACTATTACAATTAATCGATTTAATTATTTTGAAACCGAATCAAACACTAATACGATGTGATAACCACATCTGTATCCGTTCGTGAGCAGTCTATCCTATCCTCGCCGTGTTTCTGTGAGTTTATATTTCAGTCAAGCCATTGAGTCCGCATCGGCATTGGTGAGATCGAGAGGAGACACAGAGGAGAAGCGCTTGTCTCAAACAACCACGTTCCTGTAGTTGCTACTACGTTGTTCCAGTCAGGTTAAAACGAATAGGGAAGCAATAAGCTCCATTCATAGAACAAACATTTATATATCACTTTAACGAGTACCAATTGAACTGTATCACCGTGTGTGCTAACGTACATAAACACTAACATGTATATAAATTAAAACGTCTCTTGTAAATAAACGATTGGAAATAATTTAATTGTATTTCGGAAATGTCGGTGGTCTGTGCATTGCTGGTCGTAGGGTATTCGGGGTCATCCTCCGCTCTAACAACAGTTGGAGAAAATCGCCATATTGCCTAAACTGTTGAGGCAACATTAGAATCCCCCTCCCAAGAGTTTGTTTCACAAAGTTATCTTAGCTAACACATCAAATACAAATATCACTCCTACTAGTTTGAGGTGCTATTTTTGTCAAATCACTACAATTAAAGTAACTACAGACGTTAATGAGCTTTTATTTCATTGACAAACTAATTAGCCTAATATATTTGATATGCGTTTGAGAAGCCATTTATTTCACTGATAAATTTTAATAGGTCAGAAAGTGGCCTCCTGGACAGAGTGGTCAATGTAGTTGACGTCATATCACTTGCCCATATAACAAATTACCCACTACAATGCGCGAGTGACCGCTGGAAATGTTGATTCGGTGATGTGTGTCCAATACTTGATTAGCTATGTAGGGAGACGAAGGTATAATGGCGCTTAGTAAAGTGGTGTGCATATTTCGTGTATTTGAGGAAGATATTATAGCGCGGGTAGAACACATAATGTCAAACATTAAATACTACAGACAAAACAATTTCATTAGAGTATATTACTTTATAATGAACTCTTCGTGATTATCAGAAAATCGCTAAATATACTAGAGTACATCCCACCGCAGAGGAAAACGAAACTCACGCAGTGCCAGAGAAAATGCCATATTTCACTGGTTCAAAGCATTCATTGGAAAGCATACAAGAAAAAGAACTGTTGCATATAGTATAGCAAACATAATGACATAATATCCTTGTTGTTGGAACAATTACAGCCGCCAGTAGATTGTATACTGTGAATAATGATATCCAACATATAGGATTAGTCACTTTACAATGTGTTTTGGAATACAATATATATTATTAGTTGTATATTTCTATTACTGCACAACAATCATGTTTTGATTATTATTGGGAGTAGTAGTGGTGGAGAGTAGTCCACCCGGATGTTCTTGGGTAAAAACCAATACTCAACTCTCCAATCTTCGCGAGCGACTGACAACATTCTCACATGTCACGATTTATCACCTGTCCCTGATAGGGAGCGAACCTACAACCCTGATGATATCGGTGAAAGGCGTGTTCTAACGACAGCGCGTTAGATCACTTGGTCAAGGAGGCTAAAAGTACTATACAGAAACAGTGGCAGTCGGAATACTACACACAAAACAAATCAACCCAATGTGTTACGATTGCCAAATCCACACCATGTTGTACACAAAGAAACTAACTTGTTAATTTATTGCTATATATATTTTGCTGAATCCACTCTTCATTATCCCAGTTTGTTTAGCATTCATGAAATTAAATAAATTATTTGCACAAATTATGTATTCAACTCATCTAGTATATTGGGGAGGGCCGTAACTAATGTTGTTTACACGTGTGGCCCAATTGCACCCATTTGCTTCAACATATATTGACAATCCTTGTACAAACAATGTCACGAATAGTATGGTATGCTTACTTATATAATGTGTTAATTTAACTTGTATTTTACATTGTTTATATAGAATGAATGCAATAAAATATGTAATGCTTAAACTAGAAACGTGACTGTGGACACTAGAATCAGTTACACAGGCTTACTACAGAGTGTTGAATATTGTAACAGTTTCATGAATAGATGTTCTGGCGGATCTGTAGTCCAGTGGTAACAAGCTGGACTGGTAATCCAGGGATCGCAGGTTCGATCCCCCATCTGAGCATAATAAAATTAACAGTCTTTCAGATGGAACTTTAATCAAATGGCGCATGTCTGTGATATATACCGTGCACGAACCAGATGAGAGTTTGGAATGGGTCTTATATATATTATATCTGTATCATTGTACTATCCTCCATATAGACGGGTCTGTAGTCCAGTGGTAACACATTGGACTAGTAATCCAAGGATCGCAGGTTCGAACCCCCGTCTGACCCTAATAAAATGAACAGTCGTTCAGATGGGACACTAAACCGAGGTCTCGTGTCGGTGCTTTACACTGGAATGCGTCTCTGTCTGTATCATTCCACTATCCTCCAACAATCTAATATGACTAATATCTTCAGGAGGCATCGCTCATATGGGTAACCGTTAGGGACGATATATAAACGTAAGACAAGCAATGAGAAGATGTTAAATAACAGAAATATGACTTTAGAGACAATGAAGACGTTGATCTATAGTAAAGTGTATGGCAATATGGGGAAACTGTGAACATGAAATTCTTGAAACTGTTTCAGCCAAGAGCAAAAAGAGGTAGCAATGATTCCAGCCCTTCGCCGTCCATATTGTTGAACAACCATCTTGTTATAGGGTCACGTGGTACAAATTCCTCTCTATTCATCCTACCACGACGCCCTTGACGTCGTCGTCCTGAATGAGATAAAATAGAAACAACGTATATCTTTAAAGTTTAGCTTAGTTTATACAAATTTATTTTAGCTCGATTGCGAAAGATGTTCTTACAGCTTATATTAATCACTCTCGAGACCTCATTACTGATGGAATACATCGCCACGAGGGAGAGAGAGAAGATGCAACGTTTAAATGCCTTGCCTAAGGGCACATTCATAACGGCTCCAGTGGGGCTCGAACTCCGGACCTTTCGCACCTAAAGCGAACGCCTATCCACTGCGCTATCACGACTTCCACTATTTTAAAAGTCGTTACTAAATAGAAGAACGTATAATTTATTATCACGACTTCGATTTTCACTACTTCCGTTAGTTTTTCATTTGTGCAAGATACTAACAGCAACGTACCATACTATTCCAAACACTTCACAACTTTCAACATATTAACATAGGATTATTATTTTATGGTAAACGTTCAACGTTGCATAAATGTTATTCCAATATTTTCTTAACTGTTCTAAATATTTAATATTATAGTATTTGAATGTGCTACACTGCTATATAACTATATGCTCAGCATCCCGCAATCTCTGTTGCCTTCAAAACGCTACCTCTGCATGTTTGAATCGCACAGGGGTCTCGCATTCTTTCAAGTGAGGAAGCTATCCAGCTGGGTTGCCAGTGTCTGAAATACTGCTCGGAGGCTATCCGGGCCTTCCTCCACGAATAATAGGTGGATTGTCGTCATGTGACCTAAGCTGTCATATGACCTAAGCTGTCATATGACCTAAGCTGTCATGTGACCTAAGCTGTCATGTGACCTAAGCTGTCATGTGACCTTAAGCTGTCATGTGACCTACGCTGTCATGTGACATAAGCTGTCATGTGACCTAAGCTGTCATGTGACCTAAGCTGCGTGACATTAAACACACCAAACAACAAACAAATATACTTCGGTTTATTAATTTAAACTTTATTTATTTACAACGATTGCGAAGCGGATGAACGCGTATGTGTACCCTCTCACATATTTACCGGTCCGAGGATCGAACCCGGGATATATTGGTGGAGTAGCTAACGCGCTAACCACTGTGCTAATCGGACAGCCACTAATAATAATAACTTAGTTAGCATTGTACGTTAAATGTGTATATACACCCCTCAAAATAATGATAATGTTTCCGTTTTTCTTAATTTTGTTTACTCTATGAACTTATGTGAACTTCCTGTTATAATAAGGTGATAGGGTGTCATCAAGCGGATTTTTAATAGATATGGTCTCAATGACCAACATCAATCAACAAAAATTGTATATACTCTACTTCCAGGTATACCCCTAAAATCCCATATGGCTGCCAGACTATAATTTACACTGTAATGCGAGTGTCCAGTTTTATATTTCAACAATTCTAATAAAACATGCTATAAGTGATATATACGCATTAATTTCATTGCTGTTATAATTTGTTGCGCAGAAATACAGTTACCCCGAAAGGAAAGTCGTCAACTATAATAGTCAAAATAAGATTACATATGTTTTCAACAATTTTCAAATACGTTAAAAACGATAAGAAAGGATTTCTTTACTGCAAAACTTTACATTGGTTTTGTAACGAATATGATTAGAGACATCGGTGAGCTACTTCCCACGAATAATCCCAAAAATGGAGATAGGGCCTATTAAGTGTTTTCCTTTGTTTTTATCGTTGTTCCTTTGCACAACACATGCTAGCAATGTTCACCCTTTTTTCTCGTCTTATGCTTATTAAATCACTATATCACGACAGTTATGATATAGTATATAAAATATGTACTTATTTATATAAAATGGTTATCAATTAATTAATACGACTTTGATCAATTCACAATTATCATACGACAACATATGGTTATGGAACAACCGTAAAAACAAAGGATTCCAAATAAAAAAGACCCTTGCGGGATAAATGGGACTTTATCTGCCAAGGGAGGTAATAGAGAATCCAGTGATGTCCCTTATTGCATGGTAACAAACTAACAATACTTTCTTTAGGAAACGTGACAGTCATTTTGAACTGGGAATAAACATTGAAATCGTTTTACCGTTCCTTGACGGCGGCCTATTCCTGCTCCGGTTCCTTGAAGGGGTACGCGGTCCCTCTGGACGCTGTCGTCGTGGTGGCATTCGTCTTCTCGGCGGGTTGGTCACCATTGGCTCGTAGTAGTAATACTCAGTTGTCGGGTAGGTTGTTGGGGGATACGGGTACGTTGTTGTTGGGTATGTAGGTGGATATGTCGTCGGTGGCGGCTCTGTCAATGGATATCGAAATCAAACATAAACAGCCTAAACAATCAGAACGTTTACATATAACACACCTATACACCAAATATGCGTGTTTCCATTACATTGATGAGTGTAAGTAAATATTTACGTTCCTACTCTATTTCCTTTGATGAACGTGTGTGTCGTGTTTGTATCTATTGTCGTATGAATTTCATCACTAATGAGATACAGCGGACATGCGCACTCGAAGTTACATTCACAGTGTAGGGCATTGTTTCTTTAACATTAAAGGTGTGTTTTACAGTAATGAATTACATTGGTGGGCGCTATTTACGGTTTGCGTGCGGCATTCGGCCACTTTAAACATACCCAATGTAGTGTATATACCTAATTGCCCGCGATTCATTCTTTAAGTAAGTAAATTATGTATTTAGTTTAGTTTGTACAAATTTGTTTATCTCTTTTGCGAAACAAGTTCGTACAACTTAGTGTAATCGCTCTCAATACCTCATTCCTGATTGCATCCATCGTCATAAGTGAGAGAGAAAAGGCAATGTGGAATTTAAGTGCCTTGCCTAAGGGCATAATTGTATCGACTACAGTTGGGCGCGACCCATAGCTGCTGTATGTTCATAGCCCACTGAGGGTGTCCAATAATTTCAAGGGAAGAAGGAAGCCTTCCTTCAGGCTTGTAGCATGTCGTTGGTTCTATATGGGTACCCGTCAATTCCTGCAAGTCTGCACCCAGGGAGGCACCCGGTGTCTTCCCCCACCTACAATAGCTGTATAGTCGAACTATCACCTAACCTTTCGATGCGACAATAAAACAATCAAACAATATAACATGTATATGTATACTGACACCAAAAAGAAACTGTACACTTGCCATAGACGTAAAATTGATATCCTTTTAGAAAACATTATAGGCAATCGGAATCAAAATGTACAACACATATTGGCACATTTGGTATAAAATGACTAATTGTGTGAAATATTGGGTAAATTATTGCAATGTGTGAAGGATTATTTTCTTCATTCATGATAGTAAAATCCATAATTCTAAACTATATAACGAAAAAGTAACGCTCAATATAAAAGTGTACAGTTTCTTTTTATGGTTTCAGTATATATTGATTTATTGCTTTGTTGATTAATGATGAAGAACATTTGTAGCAATTAAGAATGTTTATGTTCAACATTTATACTCTCTGTGTGACAACTCGGTGATAGGTACTAGTTGATTTAAACATTAGTTCAACCAACACGTACTATTTATCAAACACTCCTATATACCATTTCAGATGTGTTTTGTATCATTTTTTTAAAACATCTTCAAAGCATTTGCCACAAAACGCCAATCTTTTCTAACCTATCCAACATAAATGACACATCATTATCAACTTCCATAATTACGTACATACAATATCACTTAGAATGTAGTATATTGTTGACATTCATTGGGTCAAATGAGTAATTATTCACTACACATTTACGTGGAAGTCGTGATAGCTCAGTGGTAGCGCGTTCGCTTCACGTGCGAAAGGCCCGGAGTTCGAGCCCCGCTGGGACCGTTACGCTTTGTATAAACTTTTACACATTTTCGCGGAAGGATACTGCTTCGAAACTATGTCAATTACTAAACTAAATGAATGTTTCTGCCTGTTATATAATTGGTTGTTTGGTGCTTGATGCTTGATTAGTATCCAGAATATGTACATAATATTGACACCAAAAACGAAACTGTGCATTTGCCTTAGAGGTAAAACGTATATCCTTTTAGAAAACACATATAGGCAAATTTGGTATCAGAATGTGTGAAATATTGGGTAAATTAGTGCAATGTATGATAGTAGAATCCTTAATTCTAAAGTTTTTAGCGAAACAGTAACGCTCAGTATAAGAGTGAACAGTTTTTTGTTGTGTCAGTATATATTTACAAACGATTAAACGTACTTTACCTAAACTGGAGTCCAACATAGTGAGGCTATCTACTATGTGATTCTATCCACTACGATAATATATCCACTACGTGACGCTATCCAGTACGTGACTCTATCCACTACGTGACTCTATCCACTACGTGACTCTATCCACTATGTGACTCTATCCCTACGTGACTCTATCCACTACGTGACTATCCACAATGGGACTGTATATAGTATGTGACTCTATCACTACGTGACTCTATCCATAACGTGACTATGACTACTAGATGACTATATCTATACTATGTGCCTCTATCCCTACGTGACTGTATCCACTACGTGACTCTATCTACTATGTGACTATATCCTTACGTGACTCTATCCACTACGTGACTCTATCCACTACGTGACTGTATCCCTCCATGACTCTATCCACTACGTTACTCTATCCACTACGTGACACTATCCACTACGTGACTCTACCCACTACGTGACTCTATCCACTACGTGACTCTATCCACTACGTTACTATATCCACTACGTGACTCTATCCACTACGTGACTCTATCCACTACGTGACTCTATCCACTACGTGACTCTATCCACTACGTGACTCTATCCACTACGTGACTCTATCCACTACGTTACTCTATCCACTACGTGACACTATCCACTACGTGACTCTATCCACTACGTGACTATATCCACTACGTGACTCTATCCACTACGTGACTCTATCCACTACGTGACTCTATCCACTACGTGACTCTATCCACTACGTGATTCTATCCACTACGTGACTTTATCTACTATGTGACTATATCCACTACGTGATTTTATATACTACGTGACTCTATCCATTACGTGACTCTATCCATAACGTAACTATCCACAACGGGACTCTATCCACTACGTGAATCTATCCACTACGCGACTATCTACTATGTGACTCTATCCACTACGTGACTATCCACAACGGCACTATATCTACTACGTGACTCTATCCACTAAGTGACTATGCACAACGTGACTCTCAATACTACGTAACTCTATCGATTTACATGACTATGTCTATTACGTGACTCTAGCCAATACTCTAGCCAACGTAACTCAAACTACTATGTGACTATATCTACTACGTAACGCTATCGATTACGTGACTCTATTCACAACGTGGCTCTATCAACTTCACGACCCAACTACTATGTGGCGCTATCCACTTCGTGGAAGTCATGATAGCGCCGTGGATGCGCGTTCGCTTCAGGTGCGAAAGGTCCAGAGTTCGAGCCCCACTGGAGCCGTTACGATTGTGCCCTTAGGCAAGGCATTTAAATTCCACATTGCCTCTTCTCTCTCCCTCGTGGCGATGGATTCCATCAGGAATGAGGTCTCGAGAGTGATTTATATAAGTTGAAATAACTTGTTTCGCAATCGAGCTAAAATAAATTTGTATAAATAAATCCACTCCGTAACGATAGCCACTACGTGACGCTATTCACTATGACACTTTATCTACTACGTTACTCTATCCTATACGTGACCATTTTCATTATGCCATGCTATCCACTACGTCACGATACCAACTATGTTACTATATCCACAACTTCACAATATCCACTACCTGACTCTGTCAACTACGTAACTCTAACCACGTCATGCCTCTATCCACCACGTGACTATCCACTGCGTGACTCTATCCACTGCGTGACTCTATCTCCTATGTGACTCACTAATATTTCGTTACTGGCACAGTTAATAAAACGGCCAGATCCCCGAACATGATTGAACTACCTAACTAGGTGCAGTGTGTATATCTCCTCTCTCCTGTTTAATGTATATGAGATACACATTTCAACCAAATGTGTTTTAGTTCGTGCCCCATGGTTGTTGTGACCATGTCCAAATTCTAGGTGGTGCTAGGTATCGTAAGTGATTAATCTAAAGCGGTTTTTCAATCATGCCAAATAGAACGTGTTAAATGGATGAATTACAAATAAGTACAATTGAACAAAAATTAGAACATTAAGTTTATATTTTATTTATTTTACAACGATTGCGAAGCAAGTTCTAACAACTTATATTAATCACTCTCGGCCGCGCGGATAAAAGCGCAAAGATGGTCATTCGTGTGGGAGGAAACCGGAGTACCCGGAGAAAACACACCTGTCCGATCTGGCGACCACAGTACCATCTCACATACTTCCCTATCCGAGGATGGAACCCGGGTTGCATTGGTGAGAAGCGAGCGTGCTAACCACTGCGCTAATCGGACAGCAATTATAGAACATTATAGAGTACTAACCTGTAGCTGACGCTTTGACAGTAGTCACTACTTCTTCTGCTTCTATTTCTGGTTCTTCAGTTGAAGTAGGGGCCGTTGTGGATTCCGTTGGCACTGACGTAGTATTACTTGATATAATCGGTGCAACTAATTTTGGCTTAACCGTTGCAATGAAAACAGCTTTCGAATCTATCGCTGCTTTTTTCTCATTATTTCCTGACAAAATGGCCGTTGGAGGTTTCTTAGCAGCCACTGGTTTTGCTTCTATGTTTGATAAAACAGCTTTTGGAATTTCTGAATTAATTACAGCTGCGTGTCCTGTATCCGTCGCTTTAGATTTCGTTATTATTGTAGTTTTCTTTGTAATCTTCTTTATTAATGTAGAATTTGTCTCTGCAGAACTAGCAGACGATGAAGCATTGGTTGCCGTGGCAGCTGATGTTGCTATGTTGCCTGACGCGGCAATGCTATTAGAGCTAGCTGCAGAGCTTGAAGAAGCAGCAGCTGCAACTTCAGAAGATGCTGCTGCCGAAGTTGAAGCAGCCTTGTGAATAGTCTCCTCAATTACCTGCTGAATGTGTTGAACTTCGCCACCTGTAGCGCCACCTATTGCTGCAGAATTACTACCCCCAGATTTCACAACTGTAGTAGTAGTTTTTTTCGTTTTCTTTTGAACCTTTTCCGCTTTTGCCGAGGTGGCCGACGATGATGCCGACGTTTGACTAGAAGCGGCAGCGGCTGTATCTACTGCAGACACACCTACATTGCCAAACATACCCATGTCAGTTGGTGAAATGATACTTTGACTAGCAGCTGAGGATGCTTGCGCTACGTCCTGCTTTACAACTGCGGCATTGTTGCTTTGTGTTTTGACAACCGTTTCCACTACCTGTAATATATATATATGAACTCCATCTGTAACAAATATGCCCATAAAGAAGAATTGACTGTATATACGTAATATCCTATCCATCAATATTGTTCCCAGCTTCATACAGAACATTATATTTGGACCTGTTCATTTATCAAATGGGTAATTTTGTCTAAAATAGTAGTATTACTGGCAAAAAGTACAGATTCTGATGAGACGGATCAACACTTTGTGTAAGCCTATTTAGAGGTTTGTGGTGTTGAAAGGGTTAATTTAGAATGAAAAGAGGACAAGCAAAACAATTGGCCTCCCATTTCCCACAAACTTTTCTCCAACTGTTATAATGGTGTATCCCACATTCATACATAATAATGGTCATAAACGGCCACCCTCATAAACTTTACTTTATTAGTTACTGCATAATAAACCTTTGTGACGTCATAACGCGGTGTAGATGACGTCATGTGTACACATATGGTATGGTAAACTTCAGGCTATGCAAATTAGGTGTAATCGTTCCTTTCTAAAAACATATTTTCATCAAACGATAGGATAAATAGAATATTTAACTTTTAAATTATTAGACTCATCTCCACCCTCGCCATGCATATGTTATCCAACTCGCTTAATAAATAAACACTTATCAGACAGTAACCTAATAGTCTCTATATAATTATGAACTTGATGTTGTATAATTATAGGGTATGGTCACATGAGTGTGTAGCATCTATTTAATATTAACTAATAATTACATCTTCTTGGCTGCACTGTCGCATTTCTTAGCTGCTGATTCAGCCCATCTGATCGAAATTCATAACCCGATGAACCGCAATCTTATTCTGTGCACTACATATCAACTGTGATTTTAATGCGCACGTGTACAACAATATAGTCAGTACAAAAATACTTTAGGATCGTGTACTGCGTAAAGGATACTATGTGGTATGTAAATGTTGGTGATTCAAAAGGACAATGTGTAAGTGGCAACAATGTGGTATGTAAATGTTGGTGAATAAAAAGGACAATGTGTAAGTGGCAACATTTTAGTTGTAGTTATATGAATTGAATGTTCTTTATTGGCTCTTTATAGCAACATTCCAGAACTCGGTTCCAAAAATATTATATGCAAGCAATATCCTATGTATATGGAAACCATAGTGTATGACCAAGGTAAGCACGTTTGTGTGTGTGTGTGTGTGTATGTGTGTGTGTGTGTGTGTGCGTGCGTGCGTGCGTGCTTGCTTGCGTGCGTGCGTGCGTGCGTGCTTGCGTGCGTGCGTGCGTGCGTACGTTTAGCGGCGCCTCCTGAAAAGATTAGTCATTTTAGATGTTTGGAGGATAGTGCCTTCATACATTCCAGAGTATCCTTTTTTGCGTGCATGGTGTAAAGCACCGACACGAGACACCGGCTTAAAGTCCCAACTGAAACACTTTAATTGTATTAGTGTCAGACGAGAGATCGAGAGATCGAACCTGCGATCCCTGGATAACCAGTTCAACGTGTTAACCACTGTGTTGGATTTATTAAACTTTACCTCTGTTTTATGCACTGTTGTATCGCCGACGCCACCGACAGATGGAGCAACAACAACTGGAGAACCATGATGGCTATGACTATGCACGTGACCAACATTTGAAATCCTGCTTTCCTGGGAAGTCGAAACAGAATTTGATACCATAGGTGACGAAAATGAATTGGAGCTTGCAATTCCCGGAAATCTTCTTGGCGAATTTCTTGTAGGTGTTGCAAAATTGGAGTCGATTGGTCCAGCAATAGGGACTGGTCGAGGTAAGCGTTCTATTTGAATGTGTGGGTTTCTCTGAAAATAACATGAATATTTTTATTATTTCTTGGACCCGAAGAACGCAAATACAGTTCATTGAATGGGGCTATACTATATCAATATAGAGTTCTATATATCTAGCAATATTTTATTTAACGTTTCAATAATACGTCAATAGACAATTAATAATGTTATATATATATAATGCTCATATCGGCTCATTCCTTCACATACCTTCCCCTCCTTACCTGTTCATAGATGTGCATCAGTAGTCGATGCATGTATTTGTTCTTCAACGACATCAGTGGCAGAGTGGTTACGATCGTTCACTTCAGATCGCTTGTCCCTCACCTCAGTAGGTTAGAAACCCATTATTAAGTAGGGTATACTTATTCTATATGAGGAAGCTATGCAGCTAGATTGCAGGACCGTGTTTCTACATGGGTACTCATCCATGTATGAACTATTGCTCGATGGGCAGCCTGGGTATTACGCAACAGCTGGATAGTTCACATACGATCAAAGCTGTCGGTACCATCTTGAATTAAAATTACTTCTGGAAAATCCTGGACAAAAACATAACTTACTTGGCGGCGGTAATAATGAATTAAAAACGCAGGCTTAAGCTTGTATTGTGATATCGCCGGATTCTAGATCGTAAATATACGTAAAATGTTAATTTCTTGATTAAATGTAAAAATACTGAAATAAGTAATATTTAAACATCATGTTATCGGAGTAGTTATCACATATCTATTAGTTTATACACATTATTTTAGCTCGATTGCGAAACAAGTTCTTACATCTTATATTAATCACTCTCGATATCTCATTCCTGGTGGAATCCATCACCACAAGGGAGAGAGAAGCGACGTGGAATTTATATGTAATGACTAATGGCACACTCGTAATGGATCCAGCTGCGAACTCCGGGTAGTTAGCACCTGAAGTGAACTCTCTACAACTGCGCTATCACGACATCCACACATATATATATTTGGAGAGAACATCCAACACCACAGCAGGAGTAGTAATAATATACATACAATATAGAATAGTTATCGTATTTAAGTATGCAAATTTCTATTTATTTCGATTATGAATCAACCTCTTACAACTTACAACATTAGCCCAATCGCTATCGAGACCTCGTTTCGGATGAAATCCACCGCCATGATGGAGAGAGAAGTAGCACTGTTGATTTATTGGTCTTGTCTAAGGATACCATCGTTTTGAATGGAGTGGCGGCAGAACGCACAACCCTTTGGTTACAAGACCAAATAAGCCTTGCGGGCAGAACGCACACACCTTTAGTTAACATACCCACTATGTCTTGCGACAGAACGCACACACCTTTAGTTAACATACCCAATATGTCTTGCGACAGAACGCACACACCTTTAGTTAACACACCCAATATGTCTTGCGACAGAACGCACACACCTTTAGTTAACATACCCAATATGTCTTGCGACAGAACGCACACACCTTTAGTTAACATACCCAATATGTCTTGCGACAGAACGCACACACCTTTAGTTAACATACCCAATATGTCTTGCGACAGAACGCACAAACCTTTAGTTAACATACCCACTATGTCTTGAGACAGAACGCACAATCCTTTAGTTACCAGACCAAATATGTCTTTCGATTCATATTTTATTTTCAATTTTACATTTACACACATAATCATAGCAAAGCAGAGCAAAGGGCAAATTGGTTGGGCAACACGTTTTATCAACGTTAGAGAAGAGGAGAAGAACTATATACGTTTTCTTTCGTTATAATCCCTTTCCGTCTTCTGCTGTTAAATTATATGTAAATGTTCATTTCTTGATTACATGTAAACATACTGAAATAAATAATGTTTAAACTAAGAAGTTAGTAAACTGACATCACCAATAAAACAATGTATTGATAGCTGTTCATAAATAAGCAAACGTAATGTTTGAAGCAGGAAAGGAAAACATGACGAGAGTTTCCAAATAATTAGCATAGATGTATGAATTAAGAAACAGCACAAGGTAAAAAAGAATAAATGAAAGCAGAAGTGTCTGTCAGATCCGTACACCTTATCATATATGCCAAACAGTATGTACCCAATGAAGAATGTCACCGATGTAGTGGATGTAGGGATACTCCCAATCGACATGTTGTACTATGTGATAGTGTTAATGGAAGTAAAGAAGTAAATGCATGTTTGATATATAAATTATGCTAGTATATTCTTGTGCTTAATTTTAAAATTGAATAAAAACATCGTTACAATGCATACTATGCTTTCTCCGCAAGATTTGTCAACACTATTTGTTATGTTCGTGTTTGTAAATTGGTGTACCTAATGGGTCATAATGTGACCTATTGGATATGAAATAAAGTATTTACATGTATTTGAAAACATTCGACTTTACTCGGTCAGTAAATCTATTACATGTTCATGCTATTGTATTGTATCTTAATGTTTATAATATGTTTATGGATATGAAATAAAGTTTATCTTATCATCATAAAATGGAACTAATAGTTATAATGGTATATATTCTATTTTGATTGTTCCTAAATGGTATCCAGTGCACGCCACAAGCTAGGCATATTTATATATGTGCAATTTACGAACTTATAACAAAATATCGTTTTTCATCTTTGCATCTTTGATTCCCGTTTGTTGCAGTGGTACGTTTTGTGGACGTACAGGCTTTCGGAACCAACCCATCAATGAAGGTATTTGGGCTATTTTAACCCTTTCCCTCATAGAAGCAGCTATTGATGCCATTACCAATACAACATACATTGACAATGTAGTACTCAAACCAATGTTCATAATAAAAGCCATAATTTCATGTATTCCCAGTAATATCTATGGAGGTGAGATAGATATGGTGACTACTTATTCTCTGCATGCTAGCTAAATGGCTGTCGTTTGTATGGATATATAATAGTGTATTAACCTAATTATCATGTAGTCCCAGTAATATCTATGGAAGTGGGGTAAATATGGTGACTACTTATCCACTGCATGATAGCTAAATGGCTGGCGTTTGTATGGATATATAATAGTATATTAACATAAATATCATGTAGTCCCAGTAATATCTATGGAGGTGGGATAGATATTTCAACTACTTATCCACTGCATGCTAGCTAACTGGTTGTCGTTTGTATGGAGATATAATAGTATATTAACCTAAATCACATGTAGTCCCAGTAATATCTATGGAGGTTAATACATATGGCGACTACTTATACACTACTGGCTGTCGTTTATATGGAGATATAATAGTATATTAACCTAAATCTCTATGAAGGAAAGGGTTAAATGAAAGTTCAGGTAAAAGCGCCCTCTCTTTCAATTTCTGTCACACACACAACATAAAATAAACAGCAATAATGGTCGGATAGTGTTCATTCACATACATAGATTTAGAGTATACACATCAACTTAATTTCCTTACATGACATACTCTCTCCTAACTTTATAAATTTTGTTTTATTTGTTTGTTTTGGTTATAGGTTTCACCGCACCGTCAACCTAGTTCTTATGGCGATTCTATATCTGTTATTCGTGGATGAAGACCCCACTCCAAGTAGTATTTTCAGGATCAGACGGGTACCCGTGTATTCGAAATTTACAGCCGTGATGTCCACGTGATTTGAAGTTCTTAGTAATTCGGCCACGGATTTCTCAATAGACAAAGTACACTGTGATTGGATACATCATGACGTCATCAACGTCACGAGCACTACTTCTATCGTATCATTAGCATGCGTACAATCAACAAAATAACTCCTACGCAACATGAGTTCCAAGAAGTACAATGATAATCATTAATCAGTTACTGCCCCTGAATATTCTTAGAATAAATTGGTCTTCTTAATTGGTTTCTTCTATTTTTATCGTTGTTACCTTTGTACCTCATTCTATCCATTTTCATTTACTTTTCAATAGAAATTGGTTATTGATTAATTACCGAGTGTTTGATGAAATTTTATGTATCATCCTGCAACAATCTGGTTAGGGAACAACAGTAAAAACGAAGGATTCTAACTAAATGGAACAATATACATTTCGGGATAAATCGGAGTTTATCTGTCAAGGAAACCCCAGAAATGTCTCTCGTTAGACTATATAATTATTTCATATGCATAGGTGTAATTCGCAGCCAATTAGTAGGATAGTTGACAATCAAAACTGGCTTGGTACTAATGCGGATGGTATTTGGTTGATGCTGAATTCTGTTTTGATGTTTGGGAGGTATCATGTGTCTTGTGCTCTGTCTCTTGGACTACATGTTCAACATGCTGGACGTTAAATCCTCCCTTTGAGCTTCCACCACTTCCGCCAGCGGCTGACAATATTCCAATCGAAGACCCTGTATTACCAATACCGACTTCACCTGTACCTGATGCATTCTTTGTTAGTACTGTTTGCTTGATGGATTTTGTTTTAACCGATGTAGATGTACTATTTGTTGCCGATTTAGCCTCCGATGCTGCAGCTGATTTAGTTTTGATCGGACCGTGTGGATCATGAACCACATGTGAATGTCCATGAGCTATATGAGATTGGTCGTGATTAGCAAGCGAGTTATCATGAGCAGCATGCACATCAGCAGAGGCAGACACATTCGCCGTTGCGGCTGTTTCGGCAGCTATAGTTTCCGATGTATTGTGGTGTACTACTTCCTCTACAGTCTGTTTTATTTCAGATATTTCTGCATTTCCAGAATTTGTTAAGGAGCCTGGTTTCAAAAGAATGGTTGTTGTCTTCTTTGTCTTTTTCACAACTTTTGACTGTTTCTCTGCTGTTGCAACTGCCACAGCACTGGTGTTAGCAGATGATGCCTCGCCACCGTGAACATGCGCGCGAGTGCCATCTATCATATGTGGGCTAGCAACCACTTTACTTGCAGCAGCATCTGTCTTGATCGATGTTGTATTCTGCTTAACATCTACTACAGATTCGATAATTTCTGTTTGTTCTATTTTATGGCCGTCTCCAACTTTAGTAATTGTTATATCTTTCGACGTTGCTTGGTCGGCATTAGTAGAATTTGACACTGTTTTAGCCACAACAGACTCAGCTGTGGCTGCCTTTATAAGGTTGGAATCTTGTGTCAAGTTACTTGCAGATGACGCAACTATATCAGTAGACATTGATTTGGAACTTGATTGTATTCGTGTGGTATCTTTGTTGGTTCCTCCTGCTTTAGGGGAAATACTATTTGCGTTAAAGGTGCGTCTTATTTCCTGCCACGTAAGTGGAATGTCCGAAGGAGGAGTTGTGCCAGTAATTAGACGTGATGGGAATATTGATTTTGTAATTTTTGTTTTTGTTGAGCCACTTTGTGAACGAGATCTTTCAGTGTTTTGTGTTGTGAAAGTTGAGTCTATCGGCATAGCTACAGACACAGGCTTTGGTAGGAATCGACTGAATCGGCTGAGTGTATTCCTCCTCTGAAATGATATAGGACATATATAACCTTTCCATAGTATACATGTACCACATACGACTACATAAATATTATTAACGTTTCTCGAGGTATAGCTAGATTATTCATAGTCATGTCATACCCGAGATATCACGACCAAATAGTGCACATAAGTAAATAACAGGATGTCCTTACAAAACAGTAGTTATGTGCTCGATAATGTTTAAAGTTTTAGAAAAGCTTCCTAAATCTCTCAATAAACAAAAGCATAGACAAATCGAAACTGTTAGAATCCCATTTTTCGGGCCCATATATAAAGACATAAACGTAACTCAACGAAATATATAGATGCTATTTGTTTCTTTTTGTGCCTGATCGAATCATAGTTCACCAAATGAGCATTGAACGCAATAATACCACGAGTGGCTTTCTATGAAATAGTTCGTGAAATATTATTCGCTCATTCACTTAAGCAAACATATTTTTCTTTTTATTGTTGGCGTAAACGTGTTTTTATGATAGTGACAAACGGTGCATGCGCTGAGTGATTTGTAAAATGTCGCGTTTAGACGACGTCATATACGATATCATAAAATGACGTGACTGACTGAGTCTGAAAAAGTTCCATTTTGACAATAAACTTATTTTAAACTGGAGTGGCTGTAAACAATAACATTAAAGCACTATGACTAAAATATGATATTCTTCTGGTTTCAACAAGTGGAATAACACATTTTAGTTTATGCTAATTGATGAAATACAGTGTTCTATCAGTAAGATATAATCCATATCACCACTGCATATCACTCACTGTATTTTGCCGGACTACTTTTTTATTATCTCCCTTCCCAATACACTATTCTTGCACTATTACTCTCCCTTTAAATGCTTAGACAACGTGTTATTTAATTTTCACCGTTTACCTGGCTTCAACGACACTATTTACCTGTATTATTGTTTTTGTTATGAAACAAATCAAAAGCGAAATACAACTGACAATGTCACGAAGTTTTTCACTGCAAATTGTAACAATAAATCCAATAAATGTTTTCATGTATTTTTTCTCGATTCAACTTTAAATTCAAGATGGCGGCATATTTGTGTATCGACTCACGACGTATATTCATCATTGTATTCATCCGCGCAAAAACACGGCGGCCAGCTATTTTAATTTCATCAATTAGCATAAAATAAAAATAAAATTTATTAGTTTTGAGTGAAAATGGAATATATCTCACCTCGAAGTGAGATATATTCCCTATTCACTCAAAACAAACAAATATCCACTATGTATTGCACTGGTAAATTCCTATTCGAAAGCATTAAATAAGTCGACATAGAACTTTCTAATTGATATATTAATTTATCAAATGGAAAGTAATAAATCCCAATATTATTAATTGCCCATTGACCTGATTTCAAATGTTATATAACCGGAGCCCTTCTAAACTGGAATTCCTCCAACCGAACAGATGTCTTAGTCCCTAATGTACCCACTCTTTGTTCAATGTAAGAAAACCTCTGTAAACCGAAACCCCTCTTTTCCGAAACCCGAACAGATTTTTAAATAAAAGATCAGCATGTTCGACTTAATTTACTCCTGTAAAGCGAAACACCTCTTTTCCGAACACCGAGCAGATTTTTAAATAAAAGATCAGTATGTTCGACTTAATTTACTCCTGTAAAGCGAAACACCTCTTTTCCGAACACCGAACAGATTTTTAAATAAAAGATCAGCATGTTCGACTTAAATTTACTCCTGTAAAGCGAAACACCTCTTTTCCGAACACCGAACAGATTTTTAAATAAAAGATCAGCATGTTCGACTTAATTTACTCCTGTAAAGCGAAACACCTCTTTTCCGAACACCGAACAGATTTTTAAATAAATGTTCAGCATTTTCGACTTAATTTACTCCTGTAAACCGAACAGCAACGTATCTTGATGCACTATGAAACTAATAACTTGCAGCTACTTATTTTCATATAATAATGTATCAGTTATTTACTATAAGCATTTCATAGCTTCCGTCTAAGCATTAATTACAAAGTTGAATTGTTAATTCAGGACAAATATACACCCACTATGAAACACCCTCTAAGGCGAACACCACTCAAAACCGAACATTACATATGGTCCGGTGGTCGTTAGGTTTAGAGGGATGTACCAGTTTAAATATTTTGTTGACAAAAATCTAGCTCAAGAGATCTTACTTTCCGTTATGTTTTCCAATGAATGATAGAGTTTTCTCAGTGAAAGAAACTGGTATGGTGTAGTAATTCACAAGGCAGGTAAAGTGGTATCGTTATGCATAGGTAAAATAGCATGTTCCTGTATAAATTAAATTTCCACTACAAATTCTTCAGAAATATTTTAACAATAAACATTTTTTGCAGTCTACAACAATCTCAAAATTGAAATTTGCCAGGCTCCTGCTTTGTTCGTTTATTATTGGACTCTATGCGTAATACCTGTCGCTTAGAGATAATTTAAATCAGATCGGTCTATATATAAATGTGCACACAGGTACAAATGCACAGGATATACGCTTTGTATTACGAAAGGATGCTGACAATATTTACATTATTTTTATTAGCTGAATTATTTCGTTTGTATAGTGATTATATATACAAATTATACACATTACAGTTACATATTTTGCTTTCTAGTGACAAATAGAGTTCTGACAGGTGGGTTTTCTCCGGGTACTCAGGTTTCCTCCCACATGAATGACCACATTTACGCTTTCATCCGAGCCAACGAGAGTGATTAATATAAGTTTGCAATCATTGCAAAATAAATAAAGTTTTTAAAAAAAATAGAGATTGATCAGTGAGTGTGTGCGTGTGGGTATGTGTGTCTACGTTTATTTGTCGTCGCTATCGGTTGCGCATATGAGCGACGTTCTTTAGAATGTTGGAGGATAGTGCAATGATACATAGAAAGGCCCATTCCAGAGTCTCCTCTTGTTATTTTATGTGTTAAACACCGAAACATTACCTTGGTTTGAAGTCCCATCTGAAAGACTGTTAATATTATTAGGGTCAGACGAGGTATAGCCTGCGAATCCCTTGATTCGAAGTCCAACGTCCGACTACTTTCTATGTCTGTAAATATGTTATTTCAATTGTTGAAAGCAGTGGAGTATCACAATTTATTTTATGATTTCCAATGAAATATAGAAATTTATCAGTGAAATAATATGTGTTCTTTCACGTGT
The DNA here is from genome assembly GCA_014843695.1 of Archivesica marissinica. Classification (NCBI taxonomy): domain Eukaryota; kingdom Metazoa; phylum Mollusca; class Bivalvia; order Venerida; family Vesicomyidae; genus Archivesica; species Archivesica marissinica. Next base: position 34,815,409 of record CM026388.1, read on the forward strand.
TGAAAGCAGTGGAATAGCACATTTTATTTCCCACAAGTTTGCACGTGTGGTACCTGGCCGCTGCATGATAAAATCTAGTTATCGTGAAAGTTAGGACATCATTAATGACGTCTTTTATGACTTAATTAATGGTCGTCTAAACTCGACGATCTAGCACAATTTTAGCACACGGTTGCATCCTTTTCTATCATAAAAACACGTTTCAGCGTAAAGTAAAATAAATTTGTGTTTTTTTAGTGAATGATTGAATAATATTTCACTTATGAACCATGAAAGCTTTACCACGAGTGGCGAAACAAACAAATACCCTGTGCTTATTTATCAATGCTTTGCGCGTGTGGTTTCAAATCAAATTAAATCAAATTGTATTTACTATCGTCATGGTACAATTAATATAAGCTACTTATAACTTTTGATCGACATAATATTGGTAGTTTCTGCATGTTGAAATATTGTCAACGCGAACGTGTTCGGACTCAAATCTTTAGTATCGTCGTTTATGATGTCTAAACGTAACACCCAAGCGTAAATCAGCCCACTATTGCATCGTGTTATATCATAAAACACTTTTCAATGTTCATTCAATGAAATATAACTACAAAAACCATCCATGCATTCTGTATAAGTTTCTCTGTTTCACGATTTGGTGTCGCTTTAAAACAATTAGGCAGGACATATATTAGTATTTTGAAAGAAAAAAGGATTGACCGGTATATGCAGAACTACATAGAGAGATTTACTGAATTACAAACACAAATGAAAGTGAAACTTTACATGGAAATGTTGTATGTAACATGAAGTATGAAAAAACAAAAAACATTGATAACGAATACTTACACTGATACAAATAGGAGGTTAATGGTTATATCACGTGGACTTCTCACAAACAAACCAGCCAACGAACAACGGCGACAAAGTCACGAACATCGACGACAAGCCCTTTGATTACCACACACAGTTACCGACACCGACGAGCAAGCAGCACATTCGAAACATAAAACGTACTAAGGTATGTTCTGCCTAATCGTGTTTCCTAATGTAAGGAGATGATATCGCAGTGCATGTATGGTGACACCATAACACATTGTATATAATGAGCGTTACCTTTTCATTACGCATTTTATAATTATGAATTTTACTATCATTAGTGAAGAAAATAATCCTGCACGCATTGCACTAATTTACCCAATATGTAAGTGCGTAAGACGTCTACATTTGCCTATATTCAAATTTGTTTTCCAAAAGGATATAAATGTTACCTCTAAGGCAAGTGCACAGTTTAATTTTGTGTCAGTATATTACCATATTCTATTTAAAAAAAATATTCTTAAACCGGTAAAGCAAAATCTAGATGTGGGACATGTATTCATTCGACTAATAGTATTTGCGTGGACATTTTAGTTTTACCATAGGAAAACTGCATGCAAATGTGGCTATGCTTTGCCATAGGAACACTGCATGTAAATTTGGCTATGTTTTACCATAGGAAATCTGCATGCAAATTTGGCTATGTTTTACCATAGGAATATTACATGCATTGGAATACTTTACTTACAGCAATAGGCAAAGCAGATTTGGCATAGTAACAGAAAACCCAGCTTGGTGCGAAACAAGGTTACAACACGTACATACACACTAATACAATATCCAAACATAAGTGGCATAGACTAGTCCATGCCGATAGTGTAATTATAGTAATAAAAATAACCTGCATACCAACACATGATGCTAGCGAAGTTATTGGCGACATTCGAAATATTAATAAACAGGAAATCATAATAGCTATAAAGAAGGCCAGCGTACTACACAATGAAGTTATCTAAGGTATTGGCGACATTGGAAATATTAATAAACAGGAACTCATAATAGCTAAAGAAGGCCAGCGTACTACACAATGATGTTATCTAAGTTATTGGTAACATTCGAAATATTAATAAATAGGAACTCATAATGATGTCCGGCATACCAAAGCATGATGTGATCGAAGTAGGTTATATTCTAAATGCTAATGCAAATGAAGCATGAACGAACATACCACTTGTATTAAGATCAATATAATATGAATTGTGTACTTGTTTCTGATTTATTGAACTATTGTATTGCTTGGTACAGTACTATTTTACTGGCGGTTGCAGACATATCATATGAAACATTGTTGTAACTGTTAACGAGATTCGGAATGTTAGTTTATACAAATTTATTTTAGCTCGATTGCGAATCAAGTTATTTCAACTTATAATAATCACTCTCGAGACCTCATTCATGATTGAATCAATCGCCACGAGGGAGAGAGAAGAGGCAACGTCGAATTTAAATGCATTGCCTAAGGGCACGTAACGGCTCCAGTGCGGCACCTGAGGCGAACGCGCATCTACTGCGCTATCACGACTTCCACGAATTCGAAATGTTAATTCCCATGAATGAGGGTAATATTGTATAAATATTGCACTCCTGAGTGGGCAGTATGAAAAATATAACCCCGAGAGCATGAATATTAACCGATGAATCAGCAGAGGTTAATATTCATTTTTCGAAGTGTGATCGATATTTTTCATTTGATGATTAGTTGAATGAATAAGAATGAATACAGAGAATGACCAACGCAATGTAGACAGTGCATATAGCACCACGACACGGGTATGTGAGGATGAAAACTAATACATAATATGCAATAAGAGAAATAACAGAACATTGTTCAAGACGGATTACAATATCATCTAGTTGGTTGGTTGTGAAACATCAACGAAACAAATATAATTGCTATTACTTACTCTAAAAGTTGGAGGAGTTACAGGTCGCTCTGGTAGTGTTGGAGTATAGCGAATCTGCAAAGTGTACATACATATTATTAAATGAATTTAACTATAATACATAGATACATCTGTGAAGTGCTGAGTGTATGTTTTTAGAACTAGTTGCCCAACCAATTTGGGTTTTTTCTGCTTTTTTGTGGTAATACTGTGTGACTTAAATATGGTTAGACTGACTGTATCTGCGTCATAATGTCTGACCAAGGTTTATATGGTATGTGAATGTATAATATATATATACTTATATTCATTATTTCCCTCTGCGTACAAGCACCTCACCTATGTAGGTTCGAATCCCACTGGGGTGGTCGAATTATTTCATGTGAAGATTCAAATTCATGAGATGTAAATCGTGAATGTGTGAAGTTGAAATCATGAAATCGTGAAGTTGAAAACGTGAAATCATGAACTAACGAATGCCACTTTTATATACTTGCATTGTGGATAGAACTGTTAGTTTATCAAAGAAATAATTTACACAATCTGATAAAATAACAAATTTACTCGTTAATATAAACACACACTAATGTGTGGGCAACGTGTCAGGAATTTTCTTTACAACGTTTACATGATATAATCTAGTAAATGTTGATCTCCGGGAATGAAACGCAAAATCCAGATCATTAATTACATATGTGTTTATAGATGGATTGACGTTCATATAATTGTTTAAATGGATTGACATTCATAGACTTGTTTAAATGGATCGACGTTCATATAGTTGTTATCTACTTTTATTTGTATCAAATATAGTTTGCTTAACTGTTGTGCGTATCACTTTGATTGTATATATTGTAAATATTGTATTCCTCCTATTGACATATGATGTATGTATGGAGTGACATATATAAATCTGAATCTGCAACAGGTTTGACGTCCACATACATATTGCATGACGTATTCACTGCTTCCAAGCAATATGGTACGTGCATTCCGACGGACTGAGACATATGTATTGTTTTGTATTTTAATTCCCATGTAATTTGATTTTCGCGGAATGTTGAATTCCCTGAACTTTCAATCTTAACATGAGTGCATCTAAACCGAAGATATAGCAACCCCAAACAATAAAAGCATAATGATATATCGATCCGCGAGGCATTGGAGCAGGAAGATTGGAGTTTAGTGTTTAAGATAACTGCATCGAAGTCGAAGATATTGCAACCCCAAACAATGAAAACATGATGATTTACCGATCCACGAGGTATTGGAGCAGGAAGATTGGAGTTTAGTGTTTAAGATAACTGCATCGAAGTCGAAGATATTGCAACCCCAAACAATGAAAACATGATGATTTACCGATCCGCGAGGCATTGGAGCAGGAAAATTGGAGTTTAGTGTTTAGCATAAATGCATCGTAGTCGAAGATATTGCAACCCCAAACAATGAAAACATGATGATTTACCGATCCGCGAGGCATTGGAGCAGGAAGATTGGAGTTTAGTGTTTAAGATAACTGCATCGAAGTCGAAGATATTGCAACCCCAAACAATGAAAACATGATGATTTACCGATCCGCGAGGCATTGGAGCAGGAAAATTGGAGTTTAGTGTTTAGCATAAATGCATCGTAGTCGAAGATATTGCAACCCCAAACAATGAAAACATGATGATTTACCGATCCGCGAGGCATTGGAGCAGGAAGATTGGAGTTTAGTGTTTAAGATAACTGCATCGAAGTCGAAGATATTGCAACCCCAAACAATGAAAACATGATAATTTACCGATCCACGAGGCATTGGAGCAGGGAGTTGGAGTTTAGTTTTTAATATCAATGCATCGAAGCCGAAGATATTGCAACCCAAACAATGAAAACATGATGATTTACCGATCCACGAGGCATTGGAGCAGGGAGTTGGAGTTTAGTTTTTAATATCAATGCATCGAAGCCGAAGATATTGCAACCCAAACAATGAAAACATGATAATTTACCGATCCACGAGGCATTGGCGCAGGGAAATTGGAGTTTAGTTGTATAATAGCTGGTGCCGGTTGTCCAGATTGACCATTGGCGGCTGGATTGCCTATAACAAACTTCGGGTTCTTTAGCAAAATGTATCTGAAAATATAAAGCCACAATTTACAATAGTGTAATTTAACATTATGCTGGACCTGTATGTTTCTGACAGTGGTTTTGCATTGCTTGACGACACCTGGTGCATATTGTACATCGATATCCCGCAATTGCTAAGAACAAGTATGTTAAATGTTCGTATATATGTATTGTAACTGATAGTGCTTGGACATAACTCCTCTATAATGTAACAGCAAGTGCGAACAGTTAACCCAAGTTGATGGATTTTATGTCCAACTTTATGTATATTGACCATGGTTACGATGCATTCATTTGCATCTGTTGTTTATCATTGTATCATGTTTCAAAAATAAACCGTCCGTCTCCACTATGGAGTCAGATATATTCGATGCTATACAAGTGTAGGTGTTCTCTTACCATAAATGTGGATTGTTAGAATGACAAGTCATTCAGGAAGCATTTAGTTGAAAGTAGATTCTAAAATTGGATAATACATAAATGTAAATGAACTTCGAGACATATGTGTGATATTGGAGGAAGCATAACAGAGGATAGTGCAAGGTTAATACCTAAATAAGCTTCGAGACATATGTGATATTGGAGGAAGTATAACAGAGGATAGTGCAATGTTAATACCGAAATGAGCTTCGGGGCATATCTGATAGTGGAGGAAGTATAACAGAGGATAGTGCAAGGTTAATACCGAAATGAGCTTCGAGGCATATGTGATATTGGTGGATGCATAACAGAGGATAGTGTAAGGTTAATGCATAAATGAGCTTCGATACATAAGTGTGATATTGGAGGAAGTATAAAAGAAGATAGTACAATTAATTGTGTTGATACTGTAGCAGACGAGGCTTGTGAGTTCGAAATTCCGCCCTATCCTCTGTTATAGAGTATTAACACATAATGTATTCATCCACAATGCATATTATATCTTTTTCATTGCTATGAATACATTTGAAATGCATAACGTACCACGTCTTGTTTCTAGTTTGACATAAGTTGACGCTAATAGTCACAAGGTATAGGGAAACGCTTATGGTAGCAAATATATAGAGAGAACAGTGGATAGAATGAATAGCAAACACTGGGGAATACAAACGTCAGGGTTAGTTAAATGACCTTCAAAAATAACTTCACTGCGGTTGATTCTCATTATAATAGTCAATTATTACTATTTTACACTCTAATGTCTATCAAAAGGTAAAAAACTTGGAACAACATTTTTTTATTATGCAAATTGTATGTCGCTGAGTGTAGTCGATTTGACAGTAGTTGTATGTGAAATACGGAAGTCGTGATAGCACAGTGGTAGGTGCGGTTCAGGTGCGAAATTCCCGGAGTTCGAGCCCCGCTGGAGCCATTACGATTGTGCTCTTAGGCAATGCATTTAAATTCCATGTTGCCTCTTCCCTCTCCCTCGTTGCGATGGATTCCATCAGGAATGAGGTCTCGATAGTGATTAATATAAATTGTAAGCAGTTTTCAAATTCAAAATTGTGCTTATTAAGTAATATATAATTCTGGAAATATAGTTCTACATAAAGTGTATTGATCCTCTCAATTGGTTTCCTCTATTGTTATTGTTGTTTCCATTGCACTACATACTATGCAATCGCTTTTCATCCACTTTCTCATCTTATAATTATTAACTTACTAAATCCCGACAGTATCTACACTGAATATTTGACTGTAATAATTTAGTAAACACATTTTACAATGTGTCTACATTTACATTGCTCCACACAAATATATTCAACTAAAATTAGCTCTCGATGCGATTAATTAATTCGGTCTGATAAACAGAATAAAATCCAAAATACATAAATATGACATATTTATTTCTTCATACACATTAAAAATATGTACGTTCAAGTTGTAAGGTCACTGACCGTTCTCACTTGTAAATCACCGCTGTGTTTCTGAAATATCAAGTGGTGAAGTTATTCACCTGGTTTATGGAAGGTCGGTGGTTCTAGCCTAGTGTCAAGCCCGTATCTCAAATACCGTTAGTTTATACACATTTATTTTAGCTCGATTGCGAAACAAGTTATTTCAACTTATATTAATCACTCTCGAGACCTCATTCCTGATGGAATCCATCGCCACGAGGGAGAGAGAAGAGGCAACGTGGAATTTAAATGCCTTGCCTAAGGGCACAATCGTAACGGCTCCAGCCAAACTAAGATTAAACTAAAATACAATGAAACGTGTGGTTGTTATGGGCTACCTGATTTTACCATTGCTAATGATAAAGTTTAAACTAAGCTTAAACTAAAATACAATGAAAAGTGTGGTTGGTATGGGCTACCTGATTTTACCATTGCTAATGATAAAGTTTAAACTAAGCTTAAACTAAAATACAATGAAAAGTGTGATTGTTATGGCCTACCTGATTTTAACATTGTTGATGATAAAGTTTAAACGAAGCTTAAACTAAAATACAATGAAACGTGTGGTTGTTATGGCCTACCTGATTTTAACATTGCTAATGATAAATTTTAAACTAAGCTTAAACTAAAATACAATGAAACGTGTGGTTGTTATGGCGTACCTGATTTTAACATTGCTAATGATAAAGTTTAAACTAAGCTTAAACTAAAATACAAAGAAACGTGTGGTTGTTATGGGCTACCTGATTTTACCATTGCTAATGATAAAGTTTAAACTAAGCTTAAACTAAAATACAATGAAACGTGTGGTTGTTATGGGCTACCTGATTTTACAATTGCTAATGATAAAGTTTAAACTAAGCGTAAACTAAAATACAATGAAACGTGTGGTTGTTATGGGCTACCTGATTTTTCCATTTCTTGACTTTATTGGCACCAAGGCGTAATTCTGTAGCTCTCCGAGAACGTTCTGTAATTGGTTAGGATGGTGACGCTTGACCCTTCGTTTCCCGATGTTACTAAATATAGATGCCCTGAGGGATTGTTTCTGAAATGTAGCGAGTGTTTCTTATACACTTATCTTCTACAGAAAGTATATTATATTTTTATTATATGTTCATTTATGGCCGCGCCCTGGTTTATCGGGGCGACGCATCCATAGGTATACTGACACCAAAATAAAACTTTGCACTTACCTTAGAAGTAAAATGTATACCCTTTTAGAAAGATTATAGACACATTTGGTATCAAAATTTGTGAATTTTTAGATTTATGGATTTTACTATAATAAGTGAAGAAAATAATCCTTCACGCATTACACTAATTTACCCAATATTTAAGCGCGTATACATCCACATTTGCCTATTTTTATATAAGTATAGGATATAAGTTGAAAATGATCCAAAATGTAAAATAGTGTACATAATGGATCCGTGTGAGGGTTATATCTTACTTAAAACACACACTTATATAACAATATCATCTTAATAATTAAAATTATTTTCATACGTTTATGCATATAATTTAATATGATACTCCGGCCTTTTGAAAGCAGTTCAATTATTATCGTATCTAGAATTAATAACAATGGACTGCAAGTACAAAGGTGTGAGTCTCATCTGAAAGACTGTTGCAGATGGATCTGTAGTCCAATGTTGGACTGGTAATCCAGGGATCACAGGTTCGATCCCTAGTCGGACACTAATAAAATTAACGTATTTCAGATGTGAATTTAAACCGAGGTCTCGTGTCGGTGCTTTACACAGTGCAGGTAACATACTCTGGAATGAGTTCCTTTCTGTATCATTGCACTATTCTCCAACAAACTAAACTGACTAATCTCTTCAGGAGGCGTCGCTCATATGGGCAACCGTTAGCGACGATAAATAAACGTAAACCACACAGAAATACTTATGGTATTATTAGAGTACGACGCGGGACAACCCTGGATTCGTGGGCCAGCGAGTTGACCATTGGAACATTGGCACGTCCATTGCAATATTTGACGATCTTGAGTAACACAAATCAGTCAAATTGCTTTAAAAGTACTAACATTTCAAAGCCACAACATGCATTTGATTAGAATGCTATCAAATATTAGAGTTTAATTCAGTTTTAATCTTTATTTCAGTCTCCCTCCTATGCATACCTCCTCTCCCTCTTATATGATTTTATGAAGTGAGTTTTGGAATGTAGCTATTAAGCGAGCGTTTTTGGTTATCAGAAATCACCAGGAGTGGTTAGTGCAAGTGTTATTTGAGAAATTATGTGACTTGAGAATTTTTCAGACTAGTTGATGTGTAGAAAAGATGTGATATAAGCAGTCAGGCAATTGTAGATTGAAGGTGGGGTATGCTGTAATATTAGGCGGGATAATACAGTACGTAAACACAGTGACAGGTAAATGCGGTCAATGTGCATCATTACAGTTGTAATAATGCTGCTGTTTTTACAGATATATTTGAATACTTCTACACAGTGGATGTGGTATCAGAAGAAGTGACAGATTGGAAATATAAATGAAAATACTGTATGTGTTTAGTCTAGTGCCTCGAACAATCTAAACCAGTGCGAAAGTGACACTGTACTATATCCAATTAATCGCATTTAATTGCCTATGACAGATTTCAGATTTTGAAATACTCATCCTTAATTTATGTGCAACATTAATTTTCGCTATGAAAAACAAACAGCCATAAAATACCTATATAAGTCTACACAATGAACGCTACAAGACACATCATTGTTGGCTTTACATGACAAAAAACAATAATATGTATGTTTATGTCACATATTTATTAGAGTTCTTTACACAGTGTTGTATGTTCGATATCAGTATGACATGACATCAATGCGTAACAGGGAGTCCTTTGTTGATAACGAATAATCAACGATGAACATTCATTACTTCCTTAAGGATATTAATTTCAAAACAACCCATTCAGTAGTAAAAGGAGGGCATTGTTTGCCAGCTTTTATCATGTGGTGTAATTATGTATATTTGTACATTCACAAATAACAACACAAAAGTAAACCAAATGTCCTGTATTTGAAGACCATAATGCAAATAATAGTCCTTTATTTGTTTGTTTTGGGGTTTAATGTCGAAACAACAGCTTAGGGAAATGTGTATTACGTAATTTATCGTCGCTACCGGTTGCCCATATGAGCGACTCCTCTTGAAGAGATTAGTCATTTTAGATTTTTGGAGGATAGTGCAATGATACAGACAGAGACCCATTGTAGAGTCTCCTCTGGTTCGTTTACGCATACGGTGTACGGTGTACAGCACCGACACGAGACTTTAACGAGGTTTAAAGTCCCAATTGAAAGAATATTGATATTATTTCATAAAACGATAATGCTCCGGCTGATATTGGTTGAGGTTGTATATACGTAAATAAGCAGAAGTATGTAGTCCCAATAACTAATACAGTAAGTACATTTTTCTTTTTGGTACAAATGTATTATCATGATAGGCAGTGTAGAGTGTATCATGATAATGAATGATATATCTATGGCAAAACGGTGGGAGTAGCCCAGGAGTGAGATGGTACGGTGGTCGCTTGATCGGAAAGGTGGGTTATCTCTGGGCAGTCCGGTTTCCTCCCACACGAATGACCGCATTTACGCTTTCATCTGCGCCAACGAGAGTGATTACTATAAGTTGTTAAAACATGCTTCGCAATCGTTGTAAAATAAATAAAGCTTAAACTAAAAAGGTGGATATTGTATAGAAATGTATTTGAAAAAAAAAAATCATAATAATGAATAATATATAATGTGGATATTGTTGACAATTTGTGTTATCTTGGTGTACATTTTACATATACGTTCAGTCTGCATACAATAGATATGTACTGTACATTATGAATGAATAAATATGTTTAAACAAAGAGCTGTCACAACATACTCTCTATATTCGACATATGTGTGTATGTGTGTTCTACGTTGATTTTTATCATCGCTACCAGTTGCCCGTATGACCGACTCCTCTGGATTTTGGAGGATAGTGCAATGATACAGGCAGAGACCCATTCCATAGTCTCCTCTGGTTCTTTACTACGTGCACGGTGTAAAGCACGGAACCGAGACCTCGGTTTAAAGAACCATCTGAAAGTATGTTAATTGTATTAGGGTCAGACTAGGGATCGAACCTGTAATCCCAGGATTACCAGTCCAACATGTTAAACACTGTACTATAGATCCGTCTGTATATATTCGACATATTGCAGTTTGACGTATATGTATTTACATACAATAGTCTCATTCATTTGCATATACAGTCTGCATCCGTTATGTCGAATTTCGTAGGACCGAACAAAATATTTCGACATAACTGAAGTTTGACTTAACGAAATTCGATATAAACAGAGCCAGTTATATGTAAAATGATAGTGTCTGAAACGGGACTTTGATCCGATTTCGATATAACCGGAGAATTCGACATAACCGACTTTGACATAACGGATGTAGTATGTATGTACACATATGTTCATAAATTAAAAGCATATATATTATCATGTAAATGATCATTCTATCACGTAAGAACAAACTATCAATGTTTGATACGGTGGTTGTTTTGATTGTATAATTGTTGATGTTAGAGAAATTGGTAAAATTATAAATGAATGTGTACTTTGTCAACGGCATTGATTTATTCCGTTTCTGCCAAAAATTAAAATGTGAAAATAAATGATATAATGAAAAAAACATACAATTTTGACATTTATAACGGTAACATTAAACTTTTTAATTAAATTTAATTATCAGTATTTATAGAAATAGTTCTTTCTAAATATGAAAAGCAATGAAATCATTTTTAAACGCATTGTTCAATTTTATAATAATTTCAAGTTTCAAATGTATTGGCATAATCAGAAAATATTGCCATTGGCAACGATAGAAATATGGCAAAGACATCACAAAACATGTTACAGATATACATAATTTATATATAAACAAATACAATACATTTAAGAAACAGGAGGCGTCGCTCATATGGGCAACCGGTAGCGACGATAAATAAACGTAAAACACACATTAAGAAACAGGTGTAATAGACAAGGTATTACTATATATTATATAATGACAAATGATCTTCAAAAATGATCAATACGTTTAAAAAATGTTTTACTGTTGTTTTTTTGTTGTTGTTTTTTTGTGTGGTCAATTCTCGTTCATGATCACTCATCGTCAGTTCCAATCTTCCATCAGTTTAACGATGACGTCAATGGTCCCGTATATATGTCTCTATTACTATTTTATGAGGGACAGTCTATTTTATAATCTACAGCATAACGTATGATATCGACAATTGTTATGATTTAGAGCCACATATTAATCACAATTAATGTTACCCAAAGTTACTTTTAAAAAAGACATCAATTAATTAAAATAATTGATTGTTTTGTGGGTTTACGGTCGTAGGCGATCATACATCGCAACAAAGGAGGTCCTATGGCGACTCTCCGACTCACGACCCGGAATCCACTACGAGCAGTAGTTCAGGACGGTATTGCACCCAGATAGAACCACTGGCCGTCCGCAAGTGGTTAGAACTGTGGATATATTGCTACTATAAGGGGTAGTTTATACAAATTTATTTAGCTCGATTGCGAAACAAGTTATTTCAACTTATATTAATCACTCTCGAGACCCCATTCCTGATGGAATACATCGCCACGAGAGAAGAGGCAACGTGGAATTTAAATGCCTTGCCTAAGGGCACAATCGTAACGGCTCCAGCGGGGCTCGAACTCCGGACCTTTTGCACCTGAAGCGAACGCACAACTGCGCTATCACGACTTCCACTATAAGGGGTTGATTCCAACCTACAACGACGACTGGCTACTAAACGACAGCACTAAAGTCAATGACCGTAACCACTCGACCAGGGAGGCCACTATCATGTGGATAGATGGGTTTTGCTAACTGTTTGTTAGTTGTAGCTATCTGCCTGATAGTCATATATTTTTTAATGTTCTTTCATTATTCATCTGGCGACGAGCTCTTTCAATTTCCAAAAATATTATTGCACTCTATATGCGAGTGTTTTGTCCTGTTTTCGTTTGTGCCAGGGACTTTATTAAACCATCGTAAAAGTGATTCTGGCAAATCCATTACATCGCTATGACGATTTGATACTGAGAAATGGAGCTACTAAGAGAGCGATATGACAAACATAGGTCATATATCGCCGGTGGACAGCTTACCTACTAACACCTTTCCTTGACAGGCTCTAGCGGTTAACCAGTACTTGGTGCACCAACCTCCTTAAGAAACTGCCAAACTTTTCGAACTCGTGACCAACAGTGATGATAGGCTACAGTGGTATGCAAGTCAGATACCTTAACCACTTGCCCACGGAGACTGTCGACTCGTATGTCCGTTGATCGGTACCGTAGTTGTTCGTACAACAATGTAACATAAGTGTGTGTGATTTACGCTTATCTATCGTCACTACCGGATGCCCATATGAGCGACGCCTCCTGAAGAGATTAGTCATTTTAGATTATTGGAGGATAGTGCAATGGTACAGACAGAGACCCATCTTTCTTTGCGTATACAGACAAAATGCCCAGCATTATATATTGTAATTTGATTGTGATGGTTGTAGGAGCAAAATATTGTCATGACAAATCAAACCAAATCAACGAACGATTAAGAAAATGTACCTTTAATAATTGCGGTGGTATAAACATGAAATATGGTTGTCCAGTTGCTGGCGACACTTCTACAGGCCGTGCTGCTTCATTTCCGGCAGATTTTAGGAAATAGGCTGGGTCGAAACTTGGGTTATTAATATCCATTTCGTTGAACAGTCGCATCGAGCTGTCCCCTTCTACAATAATGTTGGGGTTAGCCTGAAATATTAATTATAATAATAAGTGTTAGCTTGTACACATTTCTTTAGCTTGATTGTGAGTTCTCACATAGTTATGCAGTTCATAGATTGTACTATATATATATATATATATATATAGCATGTAAATAATGTATCTCAATTGTTTCTTAATACTATGAATACTTTTTTGTATTGCCAACTATTCATCACTGATCTGATCAGAGGTGATACTTGTTTTTTATACCATTTTTTAATTAATAAGCGCGTTAGTGCTCTTTTTCAATATCAGTGTTTTAATACATTTTTAAGCACTTCTTAGATAAGATTATCGTAGGCAATTTAGATTTAACAAATTTATATCTAAGAGTAGGTCTTGTTTTGGACTGAGAATCTCACTGATAGCGGTTGCACATGGCACCTCAGTCATGTTGGGTTCCATCGCCACGAGGGAAAGTGAAGAGGCAATATGGAATATAAGTACCTTATCTAGGAGCACAACCGTAACGGATAGTCTATACAACTTATACAAATTTATTTTAGCTCGATTGCGAAACAGGCTTTTGTAACTTATATTAATCACTCTCGAGACCTCATTCCTGATGGAATACATCGACACGAGGGAGAGAGAGGAGTCAATCTGTAATTTCAATGCCTTGCATAAGGGCAACCTTGATCCTTTTTTAACATTTTATTTCTATTTATTTGCTTAAGGGCACCACTACCGTGGCTCGAACCCTGACAACATCTAGGTTACGAGACAGACACCCTATCTCGGAGGCATATAATTTTAATGAAAAGTAACGGTATCGCTCCGAGCCTATATATAATAATATATAATAATTGTTCGTTAAAGTGTATGATCGAATTGTAGTTCAGCGAAATAGTGTTTGTTTTTGATTATTTGTTTTTGTTTGCCTTATTGTCACACTCCTAAACAATCCTTAAAAAACAGACACATTTCAAAAACGGTGCAACGCAGCTCTAACCTTGTTTGTATGTGTGTTTTACGTTTATGTATCGTCTCTACCCGTTGGCCATATGAGCGACGCCTCCTGGAGATATTAGTCATTTTAGATTTTCGGCGGATAGTGCATGATACAGACAGAGACCCATTCCAGAGTCTCACCTTGTTCGTGTACGTACACTGTGTACAGCATCGACACGAGACCTCAGTTTAAAGTCCCATCTGAAAGACTGTTAATTTTATTATGGTCAGACGGGGGATCGAACCTGCGATCACTGGGCTACTAGTCCAGCGTGTTACCACTGGGCTACGTATCCGTCTGTGCTCTAGCGTTTTAATTATATATGCTTGTTGGTATAGCGTTTGGCACAATGGTGACAGGTACATGTGTATATAAATGTAATTATGTATTTAATAGTTCTTTAACTTGTATAATAGATCGTTAATTAACCATCGTGCTTAATATATGTATACATATCATTAACTTAAAGGGTAATGGAGTGTCATTGATATTAACTATCTCTTGAGTGGTTTAATCTTTATTACATCATATCATCTAGTTTTAGCGAGGTCGAAGGTTCGAATCTCGTCAAAGGTTCGTTCTGATATGGCCGGTTGGTGAGCCGCCTGATAATTAAATAATTGTTACCGATTGCCTATCAGCCTGGCGCCTGACATACAAGCATATGATTCGGGAAGTACTGATATTCATAATATGAGGTGTCTCATAAGTCAGAAATGACTGGCCCTTGAACAATATAATAAACAAACACATTTTTATATCTCATTTACTACTTGCATAATCATGTTATCTCCCTTTTTATTTTATTCCGTTCAATGCAATATATATAGGATCTTACATGAGTGGTGATACCATATTTTATTAAACGAGTTTTCATCTTTATTTTAGTCAAATCTATGTCCATTACAGCAACCATAAAACATATCAAATTAACAACGTACATAGCCATTCAATAAGTAGAATTACAAGATACTTTTATCACAGATACCGACATCATTACATGCAGTCAAAGCATTTGAACTGCCCCCGTGTTGTCCCCACCTGGGTTTAGCACCAAAACACCACAACTGCCTGCCATTTGCAGTTGCCATACTTCCGCCCCGAGCCCCCACATAGGTATAAACATTTATCTAAACATTTTCATCCCAAAATGCGCGAGTCGCAGTTCATTCATAAAAACCAATGAGCCAACATGTGGTTTTGTCATTTATTTGTAAATGACGATGAAATATGATAACAACACATAATATGTGAAACATGATAACACCACACATATGTGAAACATGTTAACACCAAACATATGTGAAACATCATAACACCACATGTATTCAAATATATTCTTAAAAGAAGGTGGGTATAAAATAACAAACGCCACCAAGCAATGCCATTGCGTCACCGACAAGCAACGTCGTTGCGTACCCCACCCAAGACTCACGCATTCTGCGATATGAAAAGTTTGTCATAAACCAAGATTATGTACATGTACAACTAATCCCAACAAGGGTACTCTGCAGTAAAGCTTATAATATACGGAGTATACAGGTATATGATGCAAGTATCAGCCTAATACTGACTGACGTGAACGCAATAACTCAATCCCAAACGGAGGCAGCCTAATATTGACCTACTTGCCAAAGCATGGGCGGCCGGCCATCACACTAACATCTTTTAACGTGAACGCAATAACTCAATCCCAAACGGAGGCAGCCTAATACTGACCTACTTGCCAAAGCATGGGCGACCGCCCAGCACACTAACATCTTTTAAGGTGAACGCAATAACTCAATCCCAAACGGAGGCAGCCTTATACTGACCTACTTGCCAAAGCATGGGCGGCCGCCCATCACACTAACATCTTTTAAGGTGAACGCAATAACTCAATCCCAAACGGAGGCAGCCTAATACTGACCTACTTACCAAAGCATGGGCGGCCGCCCAGCACACTAGCATCTTTTAAGGTGAACGCAATAACTCAATCCCAAACGGAGGCAGCCGTATACTGACCTACTTGCCAAAGCATGGGCGGCCGCCCAGCACACTAACATATTTTAAGGTGAACGCAATGACTCAATCCCAAACATAGGCAGCCTTATGCTGACCCATTTGCGATGGTTTTACAATCTAACTACGGGCAATGTCCCCCACAATGTATGATACAATCTTTACTTCAACGATACCTTGTCATTCAACTTCAGCTGTTCCTTTACGTGAAGATAAACATTATGCGTCAACTACTATGTATCCAGCAAAATTATACTAAGTACATGTATTAGAATATAGGCAAGCAGCAAGACCTGAGTACACATAGTTTCGACTGAACCAGCAACAATATATGCACATTGCATCTGTAATAGATCACATGTCTACGTCCCCGCGAGGGGTTCGAGATTAGCGGAAGATAGATAGGTAGATTTAAGTAGAAAGTACACACGGAGGCAGCTTTATGCTGGCCTCCTATACATCCCACCCAAACCGTTACAGACAAATCCCTGTACTTGTTATTTACATGACATGATTATATACAGACATACACGTAAAACTGAGGAGCAGCCGCTACTTGAAAGCTAAAAATGAATTACAATACACAGTGCTAAGAACCTGAAGGACATATGGGCACTAATGCGCAATTAAGAAATTGTCTTAGAAAAACAATTATCATTCTCAATCAAAATGTAGATACATAAATCTGCTTTAATATTTTACAGGGTCGTAGTTTTTATCTATGCGAAATAATGTGTACACTATTTTATGTGTGAACATGTGTTTATGTGAACTGTATAAAAGCTGCTAGAATGCATCCCACATCTGAACAGACGGACATGTACTCCAGTGGTTAACACATTTGAATGGTAATCCAGGGATCGCAGGTTCGATCCCCCATCTGACCCTAATAATATTAAAAGTATTTCACCTTGCACGTAATAGAACCAGAGGATAATCTGGAATGGGTCTCTGTCTGTATCATTTCACTATCCTCCAACATTTCTAAATGACTAATCTCTTCAGGATTACTGTCAAACTTGAGTAAATCTGGTTTTGCAACGAATAAAATTGTATGATTTTTGGAAATGGTGACAAAACCAATAAAATACTAACGTATAAGATTCCGGCAGGGAAAATGTGAAATATCGTGCATTTAAGAATGAAGAGCCACCTCTGATCAGATCAAGGTGTGTGTGTTTTACGTTTATTTATCGTAGCTATCGGTTACCCATATGTGTAAGGAAATTCATTCTTGTTAACATTATATTTATTTGTTTGCTTAATTAACTCTTTCAGCGCCGAATAAATCAGAGCATGTGCAAACAACATAGATCCAGATTAGCCGCGGCGTAACGCCGCGTCTGATCTGGATCTAGTTTTAGTTTTAATCTTTATTAAAGTCTCATCTATGTACATAGATGCAATGCAAACACAAATGTAAATAATCAGATTACAAGTACATAGCCATTCTGAATAGAATTATAAGAGACATATTGCAAAAAAACATATCACATTATAAAATCCCACACTACTATTAGTTAATGCTTATTTACATTCTAATTTACATTTAAATACGAAATAAAACAAAATGGTATAAAACACTGAATCGAAAAACAAGCACTAGTGCGCTATTAAGAAATATCTTACAAAATCAGTTATCACCCAGGATCAGATCGAGAATGACCTAATTAGCAGCTGCTTCTTGTAGTAGATATGTAGTAGATATAGATATATAGTAATTAACACAAAAAGGGCATTATTTACAAAGGTAAAAGTAACGACGCTGTAGTATATTAAAACAGGTTTTGGCACAGTCTTATCACTGATTGATTACTGAATATAAATATAAATTCATTCACGTTTTGTCATATTACAGAAATTATGGTCAGTTAATATTGCCTTCTGCAATAGTAAAGTTCTTAGATCATTATATATGGCACATTCCAATAAAACGGGATGTTCATCTTCTATCACATTACAAAAAGGACATTTACGATCGTCTAATCTTAAATTCTCATACCTTCCGGTTTCTATACGGATTGGTGCAACACCGCATCTAAATTTACTAAATGCCGACCTGTGTCGTGTAGGTAAAATCATTTTACAATATTCCTCAGGTTCAAATACATGCTTAAATACAATACAATACGTTCTTAATTTGTTACGATTGTTATCTATGTTGTTTGCTATTCGGACAGGTGCTTCAGCTCCACTGTCTGAAGAGCAATCAGCATATAGCCTGATCAGACGGCATGTTCTGTTCTGACCGATCGGGTTCTCTACTTTTTTACAAAGTCGCTTTTATGCGACATTGGCGGTGAAAGAGTTAAGGACACCACTACCGTGGCTCTGACGTGGCTCGAACCCCGACAACATCTAGGTTAGGAGACAGACACCCGTCATTTTACCCCAGAGGCATATACTATTTTAATGAAAAATACTTTACAAATTCAAGTATATATAAGTTTGATACAAGCTACTGTCTGTCTACAGCTTTGAACATGACCTACTGTACACTAAAAATGTCATATAAAAATTGTGTATAACTGACAACTTCCATGTTTTACATTAACTACCAACACTAAACTGTCTCAGTGTCAATGCAAAGCCTATATTTGTATACGGCGGTTATGTGTTAGGTCGATTATACTTGTACTGGCATATATATTTAGAAGTATATTAACTATATCAACCTTGTGTGTGTATTTTACATTTAGTTATCGTCGCTACCGGTTGCCCATATCAGCGACGCCTCCTGAAGAGATTAATCATTTTAGATGTTTGAGTCATTATTAGTCATTTCAGAGTCTCCTTAAAATAATAACACAAATACCCTATCTCGCCTCACTCTCACGCACTATCGTTTTCATTCTGTTACCACGTGACCGCTCTTTCGATTTACCTACTTGTTCTGCTCCAAATCCGGAAGAGCAATAATTCCGAGAAGACAAATGCTCAAGCCTAACAATCAGAATTGCTTCTAAGAATTTCTTAATATTGCTTAATCGCATCGGGCTAACTATCATGTATTTATCACAGCTCAATCGATTGAATCGACACAACTGACAACCAAACATGCGAGGTCAAGTTGATTTGATTGTTTTAGGTTTAGAGCCGCACCAACATATGGCGACTCTCCGTGTATTATTGGTGGAGGGAGACCCTAGCCGGGCGCCCCTCCGATAAGTATGTTGGACGCGGTCGGCCAGCCGAGTAGAACCATCAATCTTCCCCAAGCCAGCTGGACAATGTTCTCTGATAAAACAATTCGACACAACCAGGGTGCTTCGAACAAGTGAATTGAAGTCAACGGCCTTAACTACTCGGTCACGGAGGGCCCCCATTCCAATATTTGCTTTTTTATTACATCAAATGTATTAATATACAAAAGTAACATGTGTTTGCTATTCGTGTTTGATTTACGCATCAATCACTATAAATGACGCATCATTAGTTGCATGACTCTCTCCATCAATGTTTCGTAAACAAGATACGATAAATATTACATTTTGATGAAACACACGATTTGTATATAATAAATAATTTGACAGTCAACTCTCTACCACAGCTGAATGACGTATCTACAGGTATCTTAAAGGAAACACTTGGTGGACTTTGCGTTCGTCCATTTAAGTTCCATCTAATTAGAATACTAATCTTAATGACCTTAAGACATTACACTGAAAGAAATATGAAAATCAAACTCCAAAATAAATACTGATGAGAATTTTTTAATTTGAAATATTATTCAAAATGGCGCCATTTTGAAATAAATTGTGTGTATTTTATGACGTCATGGCAACATAAAAGTTGACTTCCCTTTAGCCAATATAATAAAAACATAATTAACTGACACAAAGATCAGCTACATGCTATATATGTAACTACACTTTATTATAGTCTATATTAAGTTTTAAAAAAGGGCTGTCAGGGGTGTCACAAGGAGCCCCACCAATAAGAGAACTACTCGTAAACGTGGTCTTCGTGTTCAAGTGCGTGCGTGACTCCTTTGCCGGAATTTTGAAATTTTCAAAAACAATTATTTCAAACTATGGCGCGTCAATGATAAGCCATTCGTGCCACTAAGTGCCATGAGATCACAGCAACTTATGAGCAACTAGTTTGTACTATTGACGCATCTCTGGCGTAAGTATGACTGCAAAGGCGTGCCATTGCGTGAACTTGTCACGTTTTCGTGGCAGATGCACCCTTCGTTCGTAACAGATGCGTGTCAGACGGCACGACATTACTCACAGTTTGTTTAATTTGTCGTGGTGAACAGTGTCATGCCCCCAAAATGATATATACGATTATGTACTATGTACAAGTCTGATAATTAAATGTGGTTCTGTTCTGTAATTGGACTAGATACAAGCTATAAAATTTATATTAATCCAATACGTGTGTTCATTGTATGGGTAACAGAGGATAAACATTATAGTTAAGCAGAATATCGTATAATATCAAGAACATTTTACAAGAAGAAATAATTTTATTAGATATAAATCATTATGGTTATTTGTCTTTAGCATAATTATGTAAATGGAAATTATTTATCAAGGAAGACATTATACTGTCGTTAGAACAACATCCTTTTGAAATGATGTAGAGGATTCGAGGAATGTAAGAGTATAATGTGCGGTATTGTATTAATCAGCTGCTACCTTTGCATTAATGTCAGGTAAGCAATAAATCGAACGTCAGCTAACTAGTTTGTGGTAAGTGATTCATTATTAATGAGTATAAGGACAAGACACAGCGAGACGAGGAAGTTACATACTCAAAATAGCGTATCCATATCATGTTAGTGTTGTTGCCCATTATTAGTAATTAATTGTCTAATTGTGTATAAGTATTACAAAAAAGAAATGTGACATTGATTATTAGTTTGATCAAATACGGCGTCACTGTTCAATGACTAAGGCATTATAAAGCTAACTTCCACAGCGCCAATCGTCTACAGATAATAATATAATAAATCAACATGTTGTTATCAGAAATTAAGTGATTTATAGTTTATACAAATTTATGTTAGCTCAATTGCGAAACAGGTTCTTACAACTTACATTGATCACTCTCGATACCTCATTCCTAATTGTATCCATCGCAACGAGGTAGAGAGAAGAGCCAAATTTGAATAGAATGCTTTTGTGAGATGTTTTTAATAATTATATAATAATTTCTGTCACAATACTAATCAGTAATTATTTTACTGCAACTGTCGTCAAATACTGTTCCCTGTGTCAATTTTCTACAAACACAAAATATACTAGAATTAACAACACCTTACTTTATTTAGTTTGTATATAAATTATACTGACGCCATATCAAACTGTGCACTTTTACATTGAGCATTACTTTTTCGTTACAAAGTTTAGAATTATGGATCTTACTATCATGAGTGAAGAAAATAATCCTTCACACATTGCATTAATCTATTTCGCACGTTTTTGCCTATATTTGTTTTCCAAAAGATATAAATTTTACATCTAAGGCAAGTTTCTTTTTTGTGTCAGTATATCTTATTTTAATTTTATTCTCATCCATATAATTACATAAACACATATAATACATAAAAGGTCCATATATAATATATATATATAGGATTTACATAAAAAGTCCATATATATAATATATATATAGGATTTACATAAAAAGTTCATATATATATATATATATATATATATATAGGATTTACATAAACAGTCCATATATATATATAATATATATAGGATTTGCATAAAAAGTCCATATATATAGGATTTACATAAAAAGTTCATATATATATAATATATATAGGATTTACATAAAAAGTCCATATATATGTAATATATATAGCATTTACATAAAAAGTTCATACATATATATAGGATTTACATAAAATGTTCATATATATAATAAATATAGGATTTACATAAACAGTTCATATATATAAGATATATAGGATTTACATAAACAGTTCATATATATAAGATATATAGGATTTACATAAAAAGTCCATATATATAATATATATAGGATTTACATAAAAAGTCCATATATATGTAATATATATAGCATTTACATAAAAAGTTCATACATATATATAGGATTTACATAAAAAGTTCATATATATATATATATATATATATATATAGGATTTACATAAACAGTCCATATATATATATAATATATATAGGATTTGCATAAAAAGTCCATATATATAGGATTTACATAAAAAGTTCATATATATATAATATATATAGGATTTACATAAAAAGTCCATATATATAATATATATAGCATTTACATAAAAAGTTCATATATATATATATATAGGATTTACATAAACAGTTCATATATATAAGATATATAGGATTTACATAAAAAGTCCATATATATAATATATATAGGATTTACATAAAAAGTCCATATATATGTAATATATATAGCATTTACATAAAAAGTTCATACATATATATAGGATTTACATAAAATGTTCATATATATAATAAATATAGGATTTACATAAAAAGTCCATATATATATAATATATATATAGGATTTACATAAAGAGTTCATAAAAAAGGTTTAAACTAAATATACATTAAGTAACAGAAATAAACATATATTTTAATGCACATAACATAGGATGTATACTCGTAATATATTATGTATATTTTGTACTATTACGACACTGATGACGGCGTAAATCGAAACAGATATCAACATAATCGATAGATCAATAATGCATGCCTCTTAGTACACTTCCAATATATGTGACAACCTGATAGCGCACAGGTAGCGCGTTCGCTTCAGGTGCGAAATGCCCGGAGTTCGAGCTCCGCTGGAGCCGTTACGATTGTGCCCCTATGCAAGGCATTTACATACGACATTGCCTCTTCTCTCTCCCTCGTGGCGATGGATTCCACCAGGATGAGGTCTCGTGAGTGATTAATATAAGTTGTAAGAACTTGCTTCGCAATCGAGCTAAAATAAATTTGTATAAACTATATTAATAGCATTGTACCGATGAAGAATAAAACACTTATTCTTTTTAGTGATCTCTTGTAGTATACAGTAGAATGTACAATCGTTTGATTTAGTACGTTACTATCATGTTATACAAGCCTCCAAAGACGAAATCATCATTATGTCGTGTATGTATGTGAAATGCGTGAATCAAAAGTTTTTGACGTGACTTAACTAGAATTGAGTTGTCATATTTGCTGCTTTTTTTTGGATACAACAGTGATAGTGTGTTTTCCATAACGCCATCTGACGGATCTGTAGTCCAGTGGTAACACGCTGAACTGGTAATCCAGGAATCACAGGTTCGATCCACCGTCTGACCCTAATAAAATTAACAGTCTTTCAGATGGGCCTTATAACCGAGGTCTCGTGTCGAATATTTGGATATTCTTACCGAAACGAAATGCATGAGTTGTTTGGAGATACGTTTATTTATCGTCAACCCAATTTATTTTTAAGGGATAGTGTAAGTTACAGAATACACACCGGCGTATAGTACCGATGCATGGGACCTCGATTTATCAGTACCATCTGAAAGAGTAATAATATTGTTGTTGTTGTTAGACATGTGATCGAAACTGCTATTCACTGCACCACTGACATGTCCTACTGTGCTGAAATACAATATACAATATTCCAGTATATAGGTCAGACAGCCCGGATTTATTGTATGGTCAAGCAAGTTGGATTTAATGTATTTCTCCGTATCGTCTGAAATGCAATATACAATTTTTCAGTATATAGGTCAAGCAGGTTGGATTTAGTGTATTTCTCCGTATCGTGTGAAATGCAATATACAATTTTCCAGTATATAGGTCAAGGAGATTAGATTTAGTGTATTGCTCCGTATCATGTGAAATGCAATATACAATATTCCAGTATATCAGTCAAGCAGCCTGGAGTTAGTGTATATCTCCGTATCATTTGAAATACAATATTCAATATTCCAGTAAATAGGTTGTAGTAGATGTATTGCTCGCGTAGCATGTGCAATACAATATACAATATTCCAGTATATAGGTCAAACAACTTGGATTTAGTGTATGGTCAAGCAGGTTGGATTTAGTGTATTTCTCTGTATCGTGTGAAATACAATATTCAATATTCCAGTAAATAGGTCAAACAGCCGGGATTTCGTGTATGGTCAAGCAGGTTGGATTAGTGTATTGCTCGAGTATCATGTACAATACAATATACAATATTCCAGTATATAGTCAATCATCATGGATGTAGTGTATTGCTCACATATCATAGGAAATACAATATGCAACATTCCAGTATATATGTCAATCAGCCTAGGTGTAGTGTATTGCTCGCATATCATGTGCAATACAATATACAATATTCCAGTATATAGGTCAATCATCATGGATGTAGTGTATTGCTCACATATCATGTGAAATACAATATACAACATTCCAGTATATAGGTCAATCAGCCTGGATTTAGTATATGGTCAAGGAGGTTGGATTTAGTGTATTGCTCGCGTATCATGTGAAATACAATGTACAATATTCCAGTATATAGGTCAAGCAGCCTGGATGTAGTGTATTACTCGCGTATCATGTGCAATACAATATACAATATTCCAGTATATAGCTCAAACAACTTGGAATTAGTGTATCGTGTAATATGCAATATACAATATTCCTTTAGCGTAGTGGCCAGTATCATGTGAAATGCATTCTAACATGAGTTGATATGTTGTTCCTATAATCATAGAACAAATATACTGTTGTTAAATATGAAATAACCCCTGACTAAAGCCGATCTATTTTATTGCTGTTGAATTTTACCCCACCGGCAAAATAACACATACATTTATTCGTTCGTAGCATTATATTTGGTCATTCTTAGAATGGTACTAATATTTGTCTTGCCATTGATTATCGGCGGAAAACACGGTTTGTTGTTCTGATGGCAGAATTTAATCACTTATGGCGTACAGTATCCCTGTATATACGCCAATCAGCTTGGATTACGTTGCCACGATATGTTGTTGTGTCTATTTTATGTATTATACAATGATGAGACTGAATAAATATTAAAACTAGACATTCTGGATGTAGCCGTTTAAAAAAGTTTAAACTTTATTTATTTTACAACGATTGCGATTGCGATTAATCACTCTCGTTGGCGCGGAAGAAAGCATAAATGTGGTCATTCATGTGGGAGGAATCCGGAATACCAGGAGAAAACCCACCTGTCCGATCTGGCGATCACCGTACCATCTCACATACTTCCCAGTTCGAGGATCGAACACGGGTTGCATTGGTGAGAAGCGAGAGCGCTAACCGCTGCGCTAATCGGACAGAATGTAGCCGTTTGAAATGTATCCTATAGGAATGCACTTATATTCCATAGTCACTCTTTATACTCTCTCATGGCGATGTATTCCATCAGGAATGATATCTCGAAAGCGATTAACCTAACGTTACAATCACTTGCTTCGCAATCGTGCTAAAATAAATTTGTATCAACTAAATTAAATAAATAAGCTTAATCTTCAAACATATTCATTTAGTGGACGAGGAATAACATATGGTGTATTTATCTATCAGGAAATACCACCATCTATTTTAAGTGTGATTTGTTTAGTCATAATTCACCACATGATTGTACTCCAAAATATCGCTTTGTTCTTATACAATGTGCTTGTTTGTGACTCTGGCCTATCGTATGAGACACTCGTGGTATTTGACTACATGGTCAGCATGACATTTAAATAGTCTTATATTGCAGAAACATATGACTCGGTGTTAGAATGATTCCGTGTTAATAGATCATTGTCGCGTGAATCGTGATAGTATAAAGGTCGATTCACACTCTGTTTATAACACGGATTATATACTGACATGTACAGTTTCAATAACATAAGATGTTCACAGTGTCCGACACACGAATCACTTAGTCAAAATAAAAGCGTGTTTCACTATATCTTAGTATAATGGCATCATCCTCAGTATCAGAACAGAACAGAACAGAACAGAAGTTTATTTTGGCAGACTTGTACATACTTATATCACGTTGCATTTATAACTGGCCAAAAGATGCCATCATATAGCTTAGCATTTGTATAAACTCTACTATTACCTCATTATGTCATGTAAATGCATGAACTGCATACAATAAATCAATCATATTGCAAGCCCTAATCTGTAGTTACATCTCATCAGTGTACACACAGTCTTTACAATAACATTACATATATAGGTTACAGCATAAAGTTACCATGCCACTACAGGCGGATCTGTAGTCCAGTGGTGAACACGTTGGACTGGTAATCCAGGATTCGCAGCTTCGATCCGCCGTTTGACCCTTATACAATTAACAGTCTTTCAGATGGGACTTTAAACCGAGGTCTCGTGTCGGTGCTTTACACCGTGCACGTAAAAGAACCAGAGGAGATTCTGTATCATTGTCTGTCTGTATCATCTGTCTGTATCATTGCACCATCCTCCAAACATATAAAATGACTATTCTCTTCAGGAGGTGTCGCTCATATGGGCAACCGGTAGCGACGATAAATAAACGTAAGAAACACACAATAACATAAAGCAACGTAAACTGACTAGCTTGTGTTCCAGTCTGTCGATTTGTCACTTATTTTTTACTTCTGGCGAAACGACGTTGATATTATCAGTAACTCCATATGGCTTCATTAACGGCTTGGGTGTTCAATAAATATATATATATATATATATGACAATATGTACCAATGCCTGTGCCCAGAATATAACATACCATGTACATTTACATTAAAAACACAATAGACCTTTATTTGGAATACAATATAAATACGAAATATTTATAAGGGCCGCTATACTGTGTGTGTGTGTTTATTACGTTTATTTATCGTTGCTACTGGTTGCCCATATAAGCGACGCTTCCTGAAGAGATTAGATTGTCTAATATAGTGTAATGATACAGACTGAGACCTATTCCAGAGGTCTCCTCTGGTTATGCTTCGTGCATGTTGTAATGAACCGACATGAGAGCTCTGTCTAACATACTGTTACTGTACTAGTACTAGAGTCAGACGAGTGATCGAACCTGCGCTCCCTGGAATCGCAGTCCACCGTGTTAACCAATGAAACACATTCGGGTGATGTAGAATTTGACGTAGACTGACCAGAAGTTCTGCTTCGTTCATGGTGATAATTTACAATTATTCAAGTATTTCTTATACAAAATTATTTTAGATCGATTGCCAAACAAGTTCTTATAACTTATATTAATCACTCTCGATGCCGCATTCCTGGTGGAATCCATCGCCACGAAGAAGAGAGAAGAGGCAATGTGATGCCTAAGGGCACAATCGTAACGGCCACAGTGGAGCTCGAACTTCCGACCATTCGCACCTGAAGCGAATGCGTATCCACTGCGCTATCACGATATCCACTTATATCTTATTTCCTATGAATGTTTTACTGGTTACTGTTTACATATTTCATTATGTTATATCATGTTTTAATTTGTTGAGGGCGTCAGGAAAGATTGACTTAATTGTTCAAATGAGTTATCTCGTTAAATAAAATCGTTATTATTATTATTATTATTATTATTATTATTATTATTATTATTATTATTATTATTATTATTATTATGGTGGTGGGTGGACATTATTAATTTTAATAAATCCTGTTCATGTGGCGTATGTGATACGTTTGATTCAGTGAGTATAATTTAATAAAATCATATAATCGTATACATACCAGAAATGACATTCTCGACTGATTCAATGGTGAATCTTATATAATAGTAATAATATTTATGAATGTCGTCTTGTGTACTTTTCTATATTTCATATACTTACCGGAATTTCTACGTGATTTTTCGGAGCATCTAATTTAATAAAAGCATGCTCCGATGAAGTAGATTCCATCTTTCTTAGAATTGGATCGCTCATTACCGCTGCAGTTAATCTGTCGATAATCCATGATTGTGTGGCGTTTATTTCATTAGCAATCGGTTTAGAATGAACACACACGTGTATTACTAGGAATATAGACAACTGTAAGAAGATTCCCGAATACATGGTTATGCTATTGTCTTCGTATTCATGGAAATCAGTCCAAGAACAAAATATGCAGCTGTATCATCAATAACGTTTCTAATTAATTTTAAATAAATATTACACCCAACGCGAGTTGTGTTATCACGTTTAATTTATTTCTAAGAAAATTCCGACTTCCGATATAATCAAATTCAAATCCACTCAATCACTGCTGAAGCAACACTATTTATTTATATGAGAGCGAGCTTAAATAAGCTTAATATATGCATACTGCAGAACAGAGATTCTTAGAACCTTTAATTTTAATCTAATTTGAATATCGTATATATATGATATAGACAGATCCACAAGTGATAGAGTAGAACTCAGCTGTCAGGAGTGCTACCATTAAATACATGACTAGCGACTGTAAAATAAGTGTAGCCTGTACACTATTAACATGTCAGTAGTGATTTGTCATTTATTGATAATGGTGACGACCTAATTAACGTACTTGCTAGGAACAACGAGTCACGTCATTTTTAACGTCGTTCTCTAACGTATTTAACTGTGCATTAAAATTATAGTCCTTTTTTTGTTTTCGATTTTATTTTAACCTTTATTTATTTGTTTAATCATATTTTATTGCAAATCAGTAGGTAATATTTCATAAACAAATCAGTAGGTAATATTTCATAAACAAATCAGTAGGTAATATTTCATAAACAAATCAGTAGGTAATATTTCATAAACAAATCAGTAGGTAATATTTCATAAACAAATCAGTAGGTAATATTTCATAAACAAATCAGTAGGTAATATTTCATAAACAAATCAGTAGGTAATATTTCATAAACAAAAAGATGCAAAGCATAGCATGGAAATGCAAATGGTTTGGGCCACAACTTTTAGCACATTAGGCAACGGCCCTCACTATAGCATGGAAATGCAAATGGTTTGGGCCACAACTTTTAGCAACATTAGGCAACGGCCCTCGCCATAGCATGGACATGCAAATGGTTTGGGCTACAACTTTTAGCAACATTAGGCAACGGCCCTCACCATAGCAAGGAAATACAAATGGTTTAGGCCACAACTTTTAGCAACATTAGGCAACGGCCCTCACCATAGCATGGAAATGCAAATGGTTTGGGCCAAAAAAAATAGCAACATTACGCAACGGCCCTCACCATAGCATGGAAATACAAATGGTTTGGGCCACAACTTTTAGCAACATTAGGCAACGGCCCTCACCATAGCATGGAAATGCAAATTGTTTGGGCCAAAACTTTTAGCAACATGCAACGGCCCTCACCATAGCATGGAAATGCAAATGGTTTGGGCCACAACTTTTAGCAACATTAGGCAACGGCCCTCACCATAGCATGGAAATGCAAATGGTTTGGGCCACAATTTAGCAACATTAGCAACGGCCCTCACCATAGCATGGAAATGCAAATGGTTTGGGCCACAACTTTTAGCAACATTAGGCAACGGCCCTCACCATAGCATGGAAATGCAAATTGTTTGGGCCACAACTTTTAGCAACATTAGGCAACGGCCCTCACCATAGCATGGAAATGCAAATGGTTTGGGCCACAACTTTTAGCAACATTAGGCAACGGCCCTCACCATAGCATGGAAATGCAAATGGTTTGGGCCACAACTTTTAGCAACATTAGGCAACGGCCCTCACCATAGCATGGAAATGCAAATGGTTTGGGCCACAACTTTTAGCAACATTAGGCAACGGCCCTCACCATAGCATGGAAATGCAAATTGTTTGGGCCACAACTTTTAGCAACATTAGGCAACGGCCCTCACCATAGCATGGAAATGCAAATGGTTTGGGCCACAACTTTTAGCAACATTAGGCAACGGCCCTCACCATAGCATGGAAATGCAAATGGTTTGGGCCACAACTTTTAGCAACATTAGGCAACGGCCCTCACCATAGCATGGAAATGCAAATGGTTTGGGCCACAACTTTTAGCAACATTAGGCAACGGCCCTCACCATAGCATGGAAATGCAAATGGTTTGGGCCAAAACTTTTAGCAACATTAGGCAACGGCCCTCACCATAGCATGGAAATGCAAATGGTTTGGGCCAAAACTTTTAGCAACATTAGGCAACGGCCCTCACCATAGCATGGAAATGCAAATGGTTTGGGCCAAAACTTTTAGCAACATTAGGCAACGGCCCTCACCATAGCATGGAAATGCAAATGGTTTGGGCCACAACTTTTAGCAACATTAGGCAACGGCCCTCGCCATAGCATGGAAATGCAAATGGTTTGGGCCAAAACTTTTAGCAACATTAGGCAACGGCCCTCACCATAGCATGGAAATGCAAATGGTTTGGGCCAAAACTTTTAGCAACATTAGGCAACGGCCCTCACCATAGCATGGAAATGCAAATGGTTTGGGCCAAAACTTTTAGCAACATTAGGCAACGGCCCTCACCATAGCATGGAAATGCAAATGGTTTGGGCCACAACTTTTAGCAACATTAGGCAACGGCCCTCACCATAGCATGGAAATGCAAATGGTTTGGGCCACAACTTTTAGCAACATTAGGCAACGGCCCTCACCATAGCATGGAAATGCAAATGGTTTGGGCCACAACTTTTAGCAACATTAGGCAACGGCCCTCACCATAGCATGGAAATGCAAATGGTTTGGGCCACAACTTTTAGCAACATTAGGCAACGGCCCTCACCATAGCATGGAAATGCAAATTGTTTGGGCCAAAACTTTTAGCAACATTACGCAACGGCCCTCACCATAGCATGGAAATGCAAATGGTTTGGGCCAAAAAAAATAGCAACATTAGGCAACGGCCCTCACCATAGCATGGAAATACAAATGGTTTGGGCCACAACTTTTAGCAACATTAGGCAACGGCCCTCGCCATAGCATGGAAATGCAAATGGTTTGGGCCAAAACTTTTAGCAACATTAGGCAACGGCCCTCGCCATAGCATGGAAATGCAAATGGTTTGGGCCACAACTTTTAGCAACATTAGGCAACGGCCCTCACCATAGCATGGAAATGCAAATGGTTTGGGCCAAAACTTTTAGCAACATTAGGCAACGGCTCCTCACCATAGCATGGAAATGCAAATGGTTTGGGCCAAAACTTTTAGCAACATTAGGCAACGGCCCTCGCCATAGCATGGAAATGCAAATGGTTTGGGCCAAAACTTTTAGCAACATTAGGCAACGGCCCTCGCCATAGCATGGACATGCAAATGGTTTGGGCCAAAACTTTTAGCAACATTACGCAACGGCCCTCACCATAGCATGGAAATGCAAATGGTTTGGGCCAAAAAAAATAGCAACATTAGGCAACGGCCCTCACCATAGCATGGAAATACAAATGGTTTGGGCCACAACTTTTAGCAACATTAGGCAACGGCCCTCACCATAGCATGGAAATGCAAATGGTTTGGGCCAAAACTTTTAGCAACATTAGGCAACGGCCCTCGCCATAGCATGGAAATGCAAATGGTTTGGGCTACAACTTTTAGCAACATTAGGCAACGGCCCTCACCATAGCATGGAAATGCAAATGGTTTGGGCCACAACTTTTAGCAACATTAGGCAACGGCCCTCGCCATAGCATGGAAATGCAAATGGTTTGGGCCACAACTTTTAGCAACATTAGGCAACGGCCCTCACCATAGCATGGAAATGCAAATGGTTTGGGCCACAACTTTTAGCAACATTAGGCAACGGCCCTCGCCATAGCATGGAAATGCAAATGGTTTGGGCTACAACTTTTAGCAACATTAGGCAACGGCCCTCACCATAGCATGGAAATGCAAATGGTTTGGGCCACAACTTTTAGCAACATTAGGCAACGGCCCTCGCCATAGCATGGAAATGCAAATGGTTTGGGCTACAACTTTTAGCAACATTAGGCAACGGCCCTCACCATAGCATGGAAATGCAAATGGTTTGGGCCACAACTTTTAGCAACATTAGGCAACGGCCCTCGCCATAGCATGGAAATGCAAATGGTTTGGGCTACAACTTTTAGCAACATTAGGCAACGGCCCTCACCATAGCATGGAAATGCAAATGGTTTGGGCCACAACTTTCAGCAACATTAGGCAACGGCTCCTCACCATAGCATGGAAATGCAAATGGTTTGAGCCACAACGTTTAGCAACATTAGGCAACGGCCCTCAACATAGCATGGAAATGCAAATGGTTTGGGCTACAACATAAGGCAACGGCACTCACCATAGCATGGAAATGCAAATGGTTTGGGCTACAACATTAGGCAACGGCACTCACCATAGCATGGACATGCAAATGGTTTGGGCTACAACATTAGGCAACGGCCCTCACCAGTTTATTTATCGTTTTCCTAAAAACGCCTTTCTTCTGCAAGGCTCCAGCGGTTATCCAGTACTATTAAAACTGTTTTCCAATGCGTCTTGTTCATTTTTAGTATTCTATTAAACGTATTCCGTCATTTTTCTTATTCAATCTAAACAATAATATGCTTGGAAAACTTATTTATATTAATTTAATTTAGTACTACATACATCGGAACAAATTGATAATGTTTTCAAAACCTGTATCGCAATCCTTTTGCACTTATAAAATGTCATGTATATGGAGATTATCAGGATATATGTCTATTATAAATGTGACAGTAATGTTATTGTGATATATAAGTCAGTGTAAATTGTGTTATACTCATTGCCAAAAAGTTGCAATAAAATATTATTAAAATTAGTACTTGGTGCACGAACCTCCGTTAGAAACTGCCAACTAACTATTTAATCTACAGCGTGTTCCATATTTATTTCTAGATTGCTTGTAGCCATGGTGACAGGAGCGAAATCAAATTCCAGAATGGTTTAGTGCTAAGAACGTGGCTACCGATGGCCCATTTGAGCGACGGGCAGTGTACCTACCGACATCTTTCCTGGCAGGCTCCAGCGGTTAACCAGTACTTTGTGCACCAACCTCCGTAAGATACAGCCAACTTTTTCATATAAAGAGACACAGTCTTATCCGGGGCTCGAGAGTCACCAAATGACCTAAGCTGTTTGTGCGACTCTGAACCCCAAAGCAAACGGAAATGCATCATCCAAATGGCAACGTCAATTTAAAATGCTGTAAACTGGTGCGGAGGGACACACCGCAGTATCGCCGGATCGAAATACCAAGGAAATGCTGTATACTTGTGCGGAGGGACACACCGCAGTAACGCCGGATCGAAATACCAAAGACCACACATTAGGCGATCACCTGACACCACGACCTGATTGAATTGGATTGAAATGAAAGTAAATAAGCGTGGAGGTCTGCATTTGCATACGTATACGACTAGTTCAGTATTTGTTGTCAGCTTTTAAATATGTCAATGTGTCCATCTCGCCCTATGAACACGAAATCACGTCGTGACTGGGGTGAATTATGATATATTACACTTAAAATAGACAATAGTATACTTTATTTCATGGTGAAGGTAATCGTCTAAATTCCAATAACAAAATTGAAGTCGTAATAATGCAGTTGTACCACAGTGATAGCGTAGTGGTAGGGATCCATCTTCTCTCTTTCTCTCTCCCTCCTTGAGAATGTATTGCTTATTGCTATGGGATATGGGATATAGCAGTATCACGTTCCCTCTTCTATCTCCCTCATCAATGTATTGCTTATTTATATGGGATATAGCAGTATCACGTTCTCTCATCTATCTCCCTCATCAATGTATTGCTTATTTCTATGGGATATGGGATATAGCAGTATCACGTTCCCTCTTCTATCTCCCTCATCAATGTATTGCTTATTTCTATGGGATATAGCAGTATCACGTTCTCTCATCTATCTCCCTCATCAATGTATTGCTTATTTCTATGGGATATAGCAGTATCACGTTCCCTCTTCTATCTCCCTCATCAATGTATTGCTTATTTCTATGGGATATAGCAGTATCACCTTCCCTCTTCTATCTCCCTCATCAATGTATTGCTTATTGCTATGGGATATAGCAGTATCACGTTCTCTCATCTATCTCCCTCATCAATGTATTGCTTATTTCTATGGGATATAGCAGTATCACGTTCCCTCTTCTCTCTCCCTCATCAATGTATTGCTTATTTCTATGGGATATGGGATATAGCAGTATCACGTTCTCTCATCTATCTCCCTCATCAATGTATTGCTTATTTCTATGGGATATAGCAGTATCACGTTCCATCTTCTATCTCCCTCATCAATGTATTGCTTATTTCTATGGGATATAGCAGTATCACGTTCCCTCTTCTCTCTCCCTCGTCAATGTATTGCTTATTTCTATGGGATATAGCAGTATCACGTTCCATCTTCTATCTCCCTCATCAATGTATTGCTTATTTCTATGGGATATAGCAGTATCACGTTCCCTCTTCTCTCTCCCTCGTCAATGTATTGCTATTTGCTATGGGATATGGGATATAGCAGTATGTCCTAATCTGTGTGTGGACGTTAAACACAAACACAAACAAATAATTAAAACTTAAACGACATTCCTGTTATCTGCATTAACCAGTAGTTGGGTATATGTATTTATTATTATTCATGTCTCTATACAGATAATAAACCACAAGCATAATCTAGCATTGACTAAACATGTTACTATATACACTAAGTATACGATATTAGCCGAAAACGATCCAATACGTAAAATATTGGACTGTGTGAGAGGTGTTGCGCCGAAGACAGTACTAATAGTTTATATATTGGATCCGTTTGAGGCTTATATCTTACTTGAAAGTTAATAACACACACTTATATAACAATATCATATTAATTAAACTTGTTAATTTCGTGCCGGTATGCCTATCATTTAACATAATGTTCTGGCCTTTTGTCAGTAGTCCAATATTAATAATAATGGACTGCAAGTACAAATGCATGACGTCACTATGGTGTTTTGAATACAGTCATATTTATGTTGTAAAAGATAAATAACCATTGCTAATCTAGAGTATAAATAACTACAATAAGAGAATAAATAAGTAAGTAAGTAAGTAAGTAAGTAAATGAGTTATTATTGTTACATGTGTATATTAACAAACTCATATTAACAACACCAATTAACACCGTCCACGTAAAAGAACCAGAGGATTTTTTATACAAATTTATTTTAGCTCGATTGCGTAACAAGTTATTTCAACATATATAAATCATTCTCGAGACCTCATTTCTGGTGGAATCCATCGCCATGAGGGAGAGAGAAGAGGCAAGGTGAAATTTAAATGCCTTGCCTAAGGGCACAATCGTAACGGCTCCAGTGGGGCTCGAACTCCGGACCTTTCGCACCTGAAGCAAACGCGCATCTACTGGGCTATCACGACTTCCACTAAGAACCGGAGGAAATTCTGGAATGGGACTCTGTCTGTATCACTGCACTATCCTCCAAAAATATATATTGGCAACCGGTAGCGACGATAAATAAACGTAAAACACACACACACAATTGCATCAGTAATATGTGATCCCTAAAAACAACCTTATTAACGTCACTAATTAATGGCGTTTTAGCACGTAACACGAATGTCAAACATATACATGGACGTGATTACGCTTGAATATATTTAAAACTTTTTTAATTAAATATTGTCTGACAGTCCGCCCCACACACCTATGTCAAACATGATTTGTCTAACATAGTACTGTACTGTTCCCATAACTCCAAGCATAATTATGCACTTGCTGATACGTCTGTCTGTCTGTCTGTCTGTCTGTCTGTCTGTCTGTCTGTCTGTCTGTCTGTCTGTCTGTCTGTCTGTCTGTCTGTCTGTCTGTCTGTCTGTCTGTCTGTCTGTCTGTCTGTCTGTCTGTCTGTCTGTCTGTCTGTCTGTCTGTCTGTCTGTCTGTCTGTCTGTCTGTCTGTCTGTCTGTCTGTCTGTCTGTCTGTCTGTCTGTCTGTCTGTCTGTCTGTCTGTCTGTCTGTCCTGTCTGTCTGTCTGTCTGTCTGTCTGTCTGTCTGTCTGTCTGTCTGTCTGTCTGTCTGTCTGTCTGTCTGTCTGTCTGTCTGTCTGTCTGTCTGTCTGTCTGTCTGTCTGTCTGTCTGTCTGTCTGTCTGTCTGTCTGTCTGTCTGTCTGTCTGTCTGTCTGTCTGTCTGTCTGTCTGTCTGTCTGTCTGTCTGTCTGTCTGTATAATACCATTATAATTATATTTTCAGCCCGTCCGGAGCGCAGACAACTCTTAAGACAAATGAACCCAGGGAGTACTAGTCAACAAATAGAAACACAGCTAGCACGTGATGACGAGGCACGAGCTCGCATGGCAGCCACTCAAAGCGAACCGATTGCGCAACATATGCACAATGATGGGACGAGATCTGTCTGCCTGCCTGCCTGTCTGCCTGTCTGCCTGTCTGCCTGTCTGCCTGTCTGCCTGTCTGCCTGCGTGCGTGCGTGCGTGCGTGCGTGCGTGCGTGCGTGCGTGCGTGCGTGCGTGCGTGCGTGCGTGCGTGCGTGCGTGCGTGCGTGCGTGCGTGCGTGCGTGCGTGCGTGCGTGCGTGCGTGCGTGCGTGCGTGCGTGCGTGCGTGCGTGCGTGCGTGCGTGCGTGCGTGCGTGCGTGCGCGCGTGCGTGCGTGCGTGTTGTGAATGTATGTATGTATGTATGTATGTATGTATGTATTAGGTATGTATGTATGTATGTATGTAGTATGTATGTATGTATGTATGTATGTATGTTTATATGTATGTATGTATGTATGTATGTATGTATGTATGTATGTATGTAGTATGTATGTATGTATGTATGTATGTATGTATGTATGTATGTAGTTGTATTTGTATGTATGTATGTATGTATGTATGTATGTATGTATGTATGTATGTATGTATGTATGTATGTATGTATGTATGTAGGTATGTATGTATGTATGTAGGTATGTATGTATGTATGTATGTATGTAGGTATGTATGTATGTAGGTATGTAGGTATGTATGTAGGTAGGTATGTATGTAGGTAGGTATGTATGTATGTATGTAGGTATGTATGTATGTATGTATGTATGTATGTATGTATGTATGTAGGTATGTATGTATGTATGTAGGTATGTATGTATGTATGTAGGTATGTATGTATGTATGTAGGTATGTATGTATGTATGTAGGTATGTATGTATGTATGTAGGTATGTATGTATGTATGTATGTATGTATGTATGTATGTATGTATGTATG
>CM026388.1:34854177-34930416 GCA_014843695.1 Archivesica marissinica
TATAAGTATAAAGCATGACATGTATAAGTGTATAAGCATGACATGTATAAGTATATAAGCATGACATGTATAAGTATATAAGCATGACATGTATAAGTATATAAGCATGACATGTATAATTATATAAGCATGACATGTATAAATATATAAGCATGACATTTATAAGTATATAAGCATGACATGTATAAGTATATAAACATGACATTTATAATTATATAAGCATGACATGTATAAGTATATAAGCATGACATTTATAAGTATATAAGCATGACATGTATAATTATATAAGCATGACATGTATAAGTATATAAGCATGACATGTATAAGTATATAAGCATGACATTTATAAGTATATAAGCATGACATGTATAAGTATATAAGCATGACATGTATAAGTATATACAGCATGACATGTATAAGTGTATAAGCACTACATTTATAAGTATATAAGCATGCCATGTAAAACTAACAACATGTATAATATATAACATGACATGTATAAGTGTATAAGCATGGCATTTATAAGTGTATAAACATGCCATGTATAAGTATATAAGCATGACATGTATAAGTATATAAGCATGACATGTATTAGTGTATAAGCATGACATTTATAAGTATATAAACATGCCATGTATAAGTGTATAAGCATGACATGTATAAGTGTATAAACATGACATGTATAAGTATATAAGCATGACAGTTTATAAGTATATAAGCATGACATGTATAAGTGTATAAGCATGACATGTATAAGTATATAAGCATGCCATGTATAAGTCTATAAGCATGACATTTATAAGTGTATAAGCATGACATGTATAAGTGTATAAGCATGACATTATAAGTATATAAGCATGACATGTATAAGTGTATAAGCATGACATGTATAAGTATATAAGCATGACATGTATAAGTATATAAGCATGACATGTATAAGTGTATAAGCATGACATTTATAAGTGTATAAACATGACATGTATAAGTATATAAGCATGACATGTATAAGTGTATAAGCATGACATGTATAAGTATATAAGCATGACATGTATAAGTGTATAAGCATGACATTTATAAGTGTATAAGCATGACATGTATAAGTGTATAAACATGACATGTATAAGTATATAAGCATGACATTTATAAGTATATAAGCATGACATGTATAAGTGTATAAGCATGACATGTATAAGTATATAAGCATGACATGTATAAGTATATAAGCATGACATGTATAAGTGTATAAGCATGACATGTATAAGTGTATAAGCATGACATTTATAAGTATATAAGCATGACATATATAAGTATATAAGCATGACATGTATAAGTATATAAGCATGACATGTATAAGTGTATAAGCATGACATGTATAAGTATATAAGCATGACATGTATAAGTATATAAGCATGACATGTATAAGTATATAAGCATGACATGTATAAGTATATAAGCATGACATGTATAAGTATATAAGCATGACATGTATAAGTGTATAAGCATGACATGTATAAGTGTATAAGCATGACATGTATAAGTGTATAAGCATGACATGTATAAGTATATAAGCATGACATGTATAAGTATATAAGCATGACATGTATAAGTGTATAAGCATGACATTTATAAGTATATAAGCATGACATGTATAAGTATATAAGCATGACATGTATAAGTGTCCTCCTGGCTTACGAGGCACTAACACGTAATATCATAATCCGTACAATAACCATAACAACAGCCCAGCCCCTGCGTACGAATGCACTAACATGTATATCATAATCATACAATACATAACAACAGCCAGCCTCCTGGGCGTACGATGCACTAACATTAAATTCATATCAGTAACAATACATAACAACAGCCAGCCTCCTGGGCGTACGATGCACTACCATGCAATATCATAATCAGTACAATACATAACAACAGCCAGCCTCCTGGGCTTACGATGCACTAACATGTAATATCATAATCAGTACAATACATAACAACAGCCAGCCTCCTGGGCTTACGATGCACTAACATGTAATATCATATTCAGTACAATACATAACAACAGCCAGCCTCCTGGGCTTACGATGCACTAACACGTAATATCATAATCAGTACAATACATAACAACAGCCAGCCTCCTGGTCTTACGATGCACTAACACGTAATATCATATTCAGTACAATACATAACAACAGCCAGCCTCCTGGGCTTACGATGCACTAACAAGTAATATCATAATCAGTACAATACATAACAACAGCCAGCCTCCTGGGCTTACGATGCACTAACATGTAATATCATAATCAGTACAATACATAACAACAGCCAGCCTCCTGGGCTTACGATGCACTAACACGTAATATCATAATCAGTACAATACATAACAACAGCCAGCCTCCTGGTCTTACGATGCACTAACACGTAATATCATATTCAGTACAATACATAACAACAGCCAGCCTCCTGGGCTTACGATGCACTAACAAGTAATATCATAATCAGTACAATACATAACAACAGCCAGCCTCCAAGGCTTACGATGCACTAACATGTAATATCATAATCAGTACAATACATAACAACAGCCAGCCTCATGTGCTTACGATGCACTAACATGTAATATCATAATCAGTACAATACATAACAACAGCCAGCCTCCTGGGCTTACGATGCACTACATGTCATTCATAATCAGTACAATCCATACAACACCATCTCCCTGGCTTACGGAGCACTACATGTAATATCATAATCAGTACAATCCTAACAACAGCCAGTCTCCTGTGCTACGATGCCTAAACATGTAATATCATAATCAGTACAATACTACACAGCCAGCCCTCCTGGCGTACGATGCACTAACATGTAATATCATAATCAGTACAATACATAACAACAGCCAGCCTCCTGGAAGTACGATGCACTAACATGTAATATCATAATCAGTACAATACATAACAACAGCCAGCCTCCTGAGCTTACGATGAACTAACATGTAATATCATAATCAGTACAATACATAACAACAGCCAGCCTCCTGGACGTACGATGCACTAACACGTAATATCATAATCAGTACAATACATAACAACAGCCAGCCTCCTGGAAGTACGATGCACTAACATGTAATATCATAATCAGTACAATACATAACAACAGCCAGCCTCCTGGACTTACGATGCACTAACATGTAATATCATAATCAGTACAATACATAACAACAGCCAGCCTCCTGGACGTACGATGCACTAACACGTAATATCATAATCATTACAATACATAACAACACCAGCCTCCTGGGCTTACGATGCACTAACATGTAATATCATAATCAGTACAATACATAACAACAGCCAGCCTCCTGGGCTTACGATGCACTAACATTTAATATCATAATCAGTACAATACATAACAACAGCCAGCCTCCTGGGCTTACGATGCACTAACACGTAATATCATAATCAGTACAATACATAACAACAGCCAGCCTCCTGGGCGTACGATGCACTAACATGTAATATCATAATCAGTACAATACATAACAACAGCCAGCCTCCTGGGCGTACGATGCACTAACATGCAATATCATAATCAGTACAATACATAACAACACCCAGCCTTCTGGGCTTACGATGCACTAACACGTAATATCATAATCAGTACAATACATAACAACAGCCAGCCTCATGTGCTTACGATGCACTAACACGTAATATCATAATCAGTACAATACATAAC
Source organism: Archivesica marissinica (assembly GCA_014843695.1). NCBI lineage: Eukaryota > Metazoa > Mollusca > Bivalvia > Venerida > Vesicomyidae > Archivesica > Archivesica marissinica. The sequence continues at coordinate 34,857,913 of CM026388.1, forward strand.
AACAGCCAGCCTCCTGGGCTTACGATGCACTAACATGTAATTCATATCAGTCAATAACATACACAAAACAGCCGAGCCTCCTGGGCTTACGATGCACTACATGCAATATCATAATCAGTACATACATAACAATGTACTGCACATTCTGTATACAATAGATATGTACTGTACATTCTGTATACAATAGATATGTACTGTACATTATGTATACAATAGATATGTACTGTACATTCTGTATACAATAGATATGTACTGTACATTCTGTATACAATAGATATGTACTGTACATTCTGTATACAATAGATATGTACTGTACATTCTGTATACAATAGATATGTACTGTACATTCTGTATACAATAGATATGTACTGTACATTCTGTATACAATAGATATGTACTGTACATTCTGTATACAATAGATATGTACTGTACATTCTGTATACAATATATATGTACTGTACATTCTGTATACAATAGATATGTACTGTACATTCTGTATACAATAGATATGTACTGTACATTCTGTATACAATAGATATGTACTGTACATTCTGTATACAATAGATATGTACTGTACATTCTGTATACAATAGATATGTACTGTACATTCTGTATACAATAGATATGTACTGTACATTCTGTATACAATAGATATGTACTGTACATTCTGTATACAATAGATATGTACTGTACATTCTGTATACAATAGATATGTACTGTACATTCTGTATACAATAGATATGTACTGTACATTCTGTATACAATAGATATGTACTGTACATTCTGTATACAATAGATATGTACTGTACATTCTGTATACAATAGATATGTACTGTACATTCTGTATACAATAGATATGTACTGTACATTCTGTATACAATAGATATGTACTGTACATTATGAATGAATAAATATGTTTAAACCAATGACACTGAAAGTGTGTAACTGACTGGTCCACTTCCGTGGTCGAGTGGTTATGGTCACTTATTTTAGTGTCAGAATTACAGGCTTGATGGCCTTTCATCTTTGGACATGGATTGGCTTTCATCTTTGGACATGGATTGGCTTTCATATTTGGACATGGATTGGCTTTCATCTTTGGACATGGATTGGCTTTCATATTTGGACATGGATTAGCGTAGCATATTTGCATATGAATTGGCGTAGCATATTTGCACATGGATTGGCATAGCATATTTGGACATGGATTGGCGTAGCATCTTTGGACATGGATTGGCGTAGCATCTTTGGACATGGATTGGCTTTCATATTTGGACATGGATTAGCGTAGCATATTTGCATATGGATTGGCTTTCATATTTGGACATGGATTAGCATAGCATCTTTGGACATGGATTGGCGTAGCATATTTGGACATGGATTGGCATAGCATATTTGGACATGGATTGGCATAGCATATTTGGACATGGATTGGCATAGCATATTTGCACATGGATTGGCATACCATATTTGGACATGGATTGGCATAGCATATTTGCACATGGATTGGCGTAGCATCTTTGGACATGGATTGGCGTAGCATCATTGGACATGGATTGGCTTGGCTTTCATATTTGGACATGGATTAACGTAGCATATTTGCACATGGATTGGCTTTCATATTTGGACATGGATTAGCATAGCATATTTGCACATGGATTGGCGTAGCATATTTGGACATGGATTGGCATAGCATATTTGGACATGGATTGGCATAGCATATTTGGACATGGATTGGCATACCATATTTGGATATGGATTGGCATAGCATATTTGCACATGGATTGGCGTAGCATCTTTGGACATGGATTGGCGTAGCATCTTTGGACATGGATTGGCTTTCATATTTGGACATGGATTAACGTAGCATATTTGCACATGGATTGGCTTTCATATTTGGACATGGATTAGCGTAGCATATTTGCACATGGATTGGCGTAGCATATTTGGACATGGATTGGCATAGCATATTTGGACATGGATTGGCATAGCATATTTGGACATGGATTGGCATAGCATATTTGGACATGGATTGGCATAGCATATTTGCACATGGATTGGCGTAGCATATTTGCACATGGATTGGCATAGCATATTTGGACATGGATTAGCGTAGCATATTTGCTTTGTATTTCAGGATTTTCTGCTCACAAAGTACAGCATTGTGATCATAGACGAGGCCCATGAGAGAAGCGTGTACACAGATATACTCATTGGTCTGCTATCTAGAATAGTTCCGCTCAGACACAAGGTATTTCATAGTCTTCAATGCTGATGTGCCTCCCCTCCCTCCACCCCTCTCCCAGCACATACATAACAGGGTTCAAGCTAGATCTAAATGTTTGGGAGAAGTGGGAAGGCGTGCAAATGTATCATCTAATGGTATTATTTAATAAATTTCATGCTATAATAGGGTTAATATACACAATATGACCATTAAATACAATATTTGAATTGAAAGAGTGCTTTACAATGGCCAGTGTATCTTACTGGACAATATTTTGTCTGGAATTTTTTTTTAGGGAGAAGTGGAAGTGAGGGTTCCAAAGTCGACTACTTTGCCCATGTCGCCCTCTAGAATGAACCCTGCATAATAACTAGCTGATACTCTAGCACTTTATATTCAGAAGTTTGACCAATTTTATTTAAATACATGTATTAACTCTGTGCACACTATGTCCTGGAATTTCATTAGAATTGTGTCATAACCACACAATTTTAATGAAATTGCAGGACATATTGCCAGTTTTCAGTTACATATATGAAAGACATTGGTGAATTGTCATCTGCTACAATTATTTGATCTACAGTCGACATTGTATTAAGAGACTGCACAAGAGACTGCCAAAACATGGTCTCTTAATGGAATGGTCTGTTAATAACTTTTGGTAATGTATGTTGAACTGTTGATATACCATTTATCATGTTTCATGAGATACATGATGATAGTATATTATATCAGATGACTGTAAAATGTTCATAGTTTTACTTGTTTATCATTATTCAGAAATGTTTGGCAGTTTCCCGGACCGACTGTCCGATGAAAAAAACGGCAATTTGTGGTGCATTTCGAAAAATAGGACAGTCCCAAAACTGCACGATATTATAGCAAATTATATCACTTATTCATAATTATATTATGTTAGGTATTATATCACTTATTCATAATTATATTATGTTAGATATTATATCACTTATTCTTAATCAAATTATGTTAGGTATTATATCACTTATTCATAATCAAATTATGTTAGGTATTATATCACTTATTCATAATCAAATTATGTTAGGTATTATATCACTTATTCATAATCAAATTATGTTAGGTATTATATCACTTATTCATAATCAAATTATGTTAGGTATTAATTATATCACTTATTCATAATTGATTATGTTAGGTATTATATCACTTATTCATAATCAAATTATGTTAGGTATTATATCACTTATTCATAATTAACTATATTAGGTATTATATCACTTATTCATAATTAACTATATTAGGTATTATATCACTTATTCATAATTAACTATATTAGGTATTATATCACTTATTCATAATTAACTATATTAGGTATTATATCACTTATTCATAATTAACTATATTAGGTATTATATCACTTATTCATAATTAACTATATTAGGTATTATATCACTTATTCATAATTGATTATGTTAGGTATTATATCACTTATTCATAATTATATTATGTTAAATAATATTCAAAATCGTGATTTCAGCGAGGCAATCCACTGAAGCTTGTGATTATGTCAGCCACTCTGAGAGTGGAAGACTTTACTGAGAATACCAGGTTGTTCAGAGTTACTCCTCCTGTTGTCAAGGTAACACATGCTCTATATACATATATACATTGACATGTTAGTAGACAAGCAAACAGAAACCCTATGATAAAACACATTGTGGTTACAACCCGTAACAATGTGTTATCTGATCAAGAATTACAAATACTGTCTTCATTGAAACATGTGTACATTTAATCCATTTGATTCTGGATACCGTTCAAACAGTATTTGCAAAGAACATAGAGCCAGATCAGCTGCCACAGAACGTGCCATCTGATCAGGCTCTATGCTGTTTGCTATACAGACGATCTTGCTAAGACACTTAGCTATATAGCAAACAACATAGATCCTGATCAGCATGCATACAAGCGGATGTATGGAGATTGTTGCTGTGCGACAGCTTGCATTTCATGTCAATGAATTGTGTTTGAAATACGAAGACAATATTGTACTATTCACAGCAGTACAGAAATTAATCAAGCAATCAAATAGTTTTAAATGAGTACTTTATATCACTTTCACGCTTAAGATAATAGATTTAGCAACTCCCTAAATCCATAATCCTTTCTCGTTATCACTTTTGCTTGAGCCTTGCTCTCGGGGTGCACATCTTCGGAAACTGGACAGTGGATCATGCAGACTAGTACCTTTTTTTGGAAAAGTCAAAGACTAATACTACATATAATCATACTATATAACATTTGTACGTGTTTAAGCTTCTGATTGCGTAATAACGCCTTTTTCATTCTGTAGTGTTCAAATCGTTTCTATGGGGAGGGCCAATCACTAATGTTGTTAGAACTTCTGGCCCAACCCATTTGCTAATTATGTATCGGTTATACGAGTGTTATTGTTTTATACATGTATATAGAGCAATAAAATATTATCAAATCAATGAATTGTGTGTTACTGTTATAATCTAAAAATGTAAGACCACCTCCGTGGTTGAGTGATTACGGTCGCTGACTTGTATACCACTGTAACCTATCATCACTGTAGGTCACTGGATTGAGCCCCGCTCAGGCCGTGTCTCATTTATATGAAACGTTGGCAGTTTGTTACGGAGGTTGGTGCACCAAGTACTGGTTAACCACTGGAGCTTGCCCGTGAAAGGGTTGTTACATAAACTGCCCGTCGGCGATATAGCCCGAAATGGTGCTGATGCAGGCGTAAAACCCAAACAAACAAACTAAATATGTATTGTTTATAATGTAGTTTTACCAGAAATACTGTCAGATGGGTATTGTTTATCATTTAGTTTTACCAGAAATACTGTCAGATGGGTATTGTTTATAATGTAGTTTTACCAGAAATACTGTCAGATGGGTATTGTTTATAATTTAGTTTTACCAGAAATACTGTCAGATGGGTATTGTTTATAATGTAGTTTTACCAGAAATACTTTCAGATGGGTATTGTTTATAATTTAGTTTTACCAGAAATACTGTCAGATGAGTATTGTTTATAATGTAGTTTTACCAGAAATACTGTCAGATGGGTATTGTTTATAATTTAGTTTTACCAGAAATACTGTCAGATGGGTATTGTTTATCATTTAGTTTTACCAGAAATACTTTCAGATGGGTATTGTTTATAATTTAGTTTTACCAGAAATACTGTTAGATGGGTATTGTTTATAATGTAGTTTTACCAGAAATACTGTCAGATGGGTATTGTTTATAATTTAGTTTTACCAGAAATACTGTCAGATGGGTATTGTTTATCATTTAGTTTTACCAGAAATACTGTTAGATGGGTATTGTTTATAATGTAGTTTTACCAGAAATACTGTCAGATGGGTATTGTTTATAATTTAGTTTTACCAGAAATACTGTCAGATGAGTATTGTTTATAATTTAGTTTTACCAGAAATACTGTCAGATGGGTATTGTTATGAGACAATAATTGCATGTCGTGTCGTTATGTAGGTTGATGCGAGACAGTTCCCGGTGACCATACATTACAATAAGAGGACTCCATTGGAGGACTACCTGAATGAGGCTTATAGAAAGGTAAGGTAGCATGAGAGGTGAATGGGTACGAGGTCGGTGTACAGTATTATATCCTGAAACTAAAGGGATAACATGCAGAAATGCACCCTCTCCCCCCCTCGGTGCACAGTATTTTATCCTGAAACTAAATGGATAACATGCAGAAATGCACCCCCCCCCCCCTCGGTGTACAGCATTATATCCTGAAACTAAATGGATAACATTCAGAAATGCACCCCCCCCCCCCTCGGTGTACAGTATTATATCCTGAAACTAAAGGGATAACATTCAGAAATGCACCCCCCCCTCGGTGTACAGTATTTTATCCTGAAACTAAAGGGATAACATGCAGAAATACCCCCTCGGTGTACAGCATTATATCCTGAAACTAAAGGGATAACATGCAGAAATGCACCCCCCCCCCTCGGTGTACAGCATTATATCCTGAAACTAAATGGATAACATGCAGAAATGCACCCCCCCCCTCGGTGCACAGTATTATATACAGGAAACTAAAGGGATAACATGCAGAAATGCACCCCCCCCCTCGGTGTACAGTATTTTATCCTGAAACTAAAGGGATAACATGCAGAAATACCCCCTCGGTGTACAGCATTATATCCTGAAACTAAAGGGATAACATGCAGAAATGCACCCCCCCCCCCCTCGGTGCACAGTATTATATACAGGAAACTAAATGGGTAGCATGCAGAAATGCACCCCCCCCTCGGTGCACAGTATTATATCCTGAAACTAAAGGGATAACATGCAGAAATACACCCCCCCTCGGTGTACAGCATTATATCCTGAAACTAAAGGGATAACATGCAGAAATGCACCCCCCCCCCTCGGTGTACAGCATTATATCCTGAAACTAAAGGGATAACATGCAGAAATGCACCCCCCCCTCGGTGCACAGTATTATATACAGGAAACTAAATGGGTAGCATGCAGAAATGCACCCCCCCCCCTCGGTGCACAGTATTATATCCTGAAACTAAATGGGTAGCATGCAGAAATGCACCCCCCCCTCGGTGCACAGTATTATATCCTGAAACTAAAGGGGTAGCATGCAGAGAGATGCAGAGAGATGCAAACCCCCCGTTCTTCACTTGTATTTGACACAAGAACAATTGCTTGATTTCACATGACCTTGATTTGACCTTGAAAGGTCAGCTTCAAGGTCAAAGGGTATGGATTCTTTGAAAGATCATATGAGGTTGCCTATATGTGTTCCATTTTTATGTGTTCCATCCTATATGTCTTCCTTTGTTTTTGAGCTACAAGCATGGATAGTTTACTATATAGAAGTAGATTTGAGTGGTCACATTGCTGACTGCTCTGACCACTTACTTTGACTGATTTCTCCCACAAACTTTCATCAAAGTCCATCAACAACTGTATGAGTTATCCTGTACACAGACGCAGCCAAAAACAATAACCCCTGTCAGGGCGTTCATTTGACCCGAGCTCCCGGGTTTTGACGCACGAAAATTGATAAAGACGCATGTTTGACTCTTGGTGAAAATGCCCTGAGAGTCAACTTGACCCGGGGCGTTGATCGGTCATGCGTCATCAAATATTTTCTCAGCGGAGTAATATCAAAATATGTCTGTCTACGAGGTCGAAGACCGTAATCGTTCATATATAAAACGCAGTTATTTCCATCAAAAGTCTGCTGCATTTCGTTATGAACACGATCGTGATTTACGAGGGACTCACAATCGGACAAATGGCATCTAGGCAAACTTTACGTAAAATCTTTATCTCAACCAGCCGATCAGAATATAATATCAACCACGCATAAAGTGCCTTCATCATTTGCGCCGCCCAGGGTTAGGTTCAAAATGCGTGGTTGATGTCATTATTCAGTTGGGTGGTTGAGAAAAAAAGGCTTACCCAAACTTTAGTATCAAAGGGAAATAAATCTTTAATAACGTTTCTCTAATATCTGTATGGCTCGGTATTTTTCCGGTCAAAATTAGTTTTTATCAAAAGACAATTATTATTGATTGTCACAATAAACACCTTTAGCAAGTTTTGCAAACAACCAATTACCGTTTGTGTTGTTTGCCATCATATGTGCTGCTAATCATGAGAACTGAGAAGTTTAAGTAGGTGTTGACATTATGTGTATTGTCAATGTACAATCGGCATAGATAAAACGGTGTTTTTTTAACACGTGTATTGTCAATAATAAGTTGTCTGCTATTTGAGAAGCTTATAGTGGGCCACTGATATAGAAATTATACGCCGGAATCGTTTGATGATGTCGGTGAGTAAAAGTACTTTTGCTATTGTTTGTTACAGATTTCTATGGGGTATTCATTGTGTGCACCACCCATTAATCATTTCATTGTTTCTACATTATTCCTTCATTTTCTGGAGAATATTCCTAAATCATTCTTAGTTATATTTTCAATCAGATCGGAGATAAAAAATTATCAGTTTTAGAAATTAAATCTTAAATATGGTTCAGAAAAGCCTTAGTCATTTCGGAATTGGCACACCCAGCAAACGTAAGCTGAGTGATAGTGTTAGTGAACCTGGGACACCTAAACGCCATAAAGTAGACTGTGACACTCCTAAGTCTAAAGTGAAAAGAAAATTCAGGTCTGAGTGGCTTAATAAATTTGAGTGGCTGGAAATGAAACAAACTGACGATCAGATTCTGTTGTATTGTACTTGGTGTAGAGATGCTAAAAAGAAAAATCCCTTCGCTAACAGTGGTAGCACGAACCTACAAAAATTACATGTACGTAAATTACCAACATGCATATATTTGACTCTTGAAAATTCCAGCTTGACTCTTGAGATTTTGACCTCAAGGGTCATTGACTCTTGAGTTTCAAAGTCTAGTGAATGCCCTGCCCCTGTTCCTAACTGTTGTGGTTAATAACCCCTGTTCCTAACTGTTGTGGTTAATAACCCCTGTTCCTAACTGTCGTGGTTAATAACCCCTGTTCCTAACGGTGGTGGTTAATAACCCCTGTTCCTAACGATGGTGGTTAATAACCCCTGTTCCTAACGATGACGGTGGTGGTTAATAACCCCTGTTCCTAACTGTCGTGGTTAATAACCCCTGTTCCTAACGGTGGTGGTTAATAACCCCTGTTCCTAACGGTGGTGGTTAATAACCCCTGTTCCTAACGATGGTGGTTAATAACCCCTGTTCCTAATGGTGGTGGTTAATAACCCATGTTCCTAACGATGGTGGTTAATAACCCCTGTTCCTAACAGTGGTGGTTAATAACCCCTGTTCCTAACGGTGGTGGTTAATAACCCCTGTTCCTAACTGTGGTGGTTAATAACCCCTGTTCCTAACGATGGTGGTTAATAACCCCTGTTCCTAGCGATGACGGTGGTGGTTAATAACCCCTGTTCCTAACTGTCGTGGTTAATAACCCCTGTTCATAACTATCATGGTTAATAACCCCCTGTTCCTAACGGTGGTGGTTAATAACCCCTGTTCCTAATGATTGTGGTTAATAACCCCTGTTCCTAACTGTCATGGTTAATAACCCCTGTTCCTAACGATGGTGGTTAATAACCCCTGTTCCTAACGGTGGTGGTTAATAACCCCTGTTCCTAACGATGGTGGTTAATAACCCCTGTTCCTAACGGTGGTGGTTAATAACCCCTGTTCCTAACGGTGGTGGTTAATAACCCCTGTTCCTAACGGTGGTGGTTAATAACCCCTGTTCCTAACGGTGGTGGTTAATAACCCCTGTTCCTAACGATGGTGGTTAATAACCCCTGTTCCTAACGGTGGTGGTTAATAACCCCTGTTCCTAACGGTGGTGGTTAATAACCCCTGTTCCTAACGGTGACGGTGGTGGTTAATAACCCCTGTTCCTAACGGTGACGGTGGTGGTTAATAACCCCTGTTCCTAACGGTGGTGGTTAATAACCCCTGTTCCTAACGGTGACGGTGGTGGTTAATAACCCCTGTTCCTAACGGTCGTGGTTAATAACCCCTGTTCCTAACGGTCATGGTTAATAACCCCTGTTCTTAACGGTGACGGTGGTGGTTAATAACCCCTGTTCCTAACGATGACAGTCGTGGTTAATAACCCCTGTTCCTAACGGTGACGGTGGTCGTTAATAACCCCTGTTCCTAACTGTTGTGGTTAATAACCCCTGTTCCTAACGTTGGTGGTTAATAACCCCTGTTCCTAACGGTGGTGGTTAATAACCCCTGTTCCTAACGGTGGTGGTTAATAACCCCTGTTCCTAACAATGGTGGTTAATAACCCCTGTTCCTAACGGTGATGGTGGTGGTTAATAACCCCTGTTCCTAACGGTGACAGTGGTGGTTAATAACCCCTGTTCCTAACGGTGATGGTGGTGGTTAATAACCCCTGTTCCTAACGGTGACAGTGGTGGTTAATAACCCCTGTTCCTAGCGGTGATGGTGGTGGTTAATAACCCCTGTTCCTAACAATGGTGGTTAATAACCCCTGTTCCTAACGGTGACGGTGGTGGTTAATAACCCCTGTTCCTAACGGTGACGGTGGTGGTTAATAACCCCTGTTCCTAACGGTGGTGGTTAATAACCCCTGTTCCTAACGGTGACGGTGGTGGTTAATAACCCCTGTTCCTAACGGTGACGGTGGTGGTTAATAACCCCTGTTTCAGACATGTATGATACACCGGATGTTGCCGGACGGAGGTATACTGGTGTTTATTGTATATTTACAGACATGTAAGATACACCGGACGGAGGTATACTGGTGTTTATTGTATATTTTCAGACATGTAAGACACACCGGACGGAGGTATACTGGTGTTTATTGTATATTTTCAGACATGTAAGATACACCGTACGGAGGTATACTGGTGTTTATTGTATATTTACAGACGTGTAAGATACACCGGATGGAGGTATACTGGTGTTTATTGTATATTTTCAGACATGTAAGATACACTGGACGGAGGTATACTGGTGTTTATTGTATATTTTCAGACGTGTAAGATACATCGGATGTTGCCGGATGGAGGTATACTGGTGTTTGTTACGGGGCAACAAGAAGTTCATACTCTATGCAGGAAGTTGAAGCAGATATTCCCGATGGACAAAAGCAACACAGCAGGTACAAAATACACCACAAGCTTACATCGTGCACTGATGTGACGAATCTATTCCCAAGCTTGCACCGTGCACTGATGTGACGAGTCTATTCCAAAGCTTGCATCGTGCACTGATGTGACGAGTCTATTCCCAAGCTTGCACCGTGTACTGATGTGACGAGTCTATTCCCAAGCTTGCATCGTGCACTGATGTGACGAGTCTATTCCCAAGATTGCACCGTGCACTGATGTGACGAGTCTATTCCCATGCTTGCATCGTGCACTGATGTGACGAGTATTCCCAAGCTTGCACCGTGCACTGATGTGACGAGTCTATTCCCAAGCTTGCACCGTGCACTGATGTGACGAGTCTATTCCAAAGCTTGCATCGTGCACTGATGTGACAAGTCTATTCCCAAGCTTGCACCGTGCACTGATGTGACGAGTCTATTCCCAAGCTTGCATCGTGCACTGATGTGACGAGTCTATTCCCAAGATTGCACCGTGCACTGATGTGACGAGTCTATTCCCAAGCTTGCATCGTGCACTGATGTGACGAGTCTATTCCCAATCTTGCATCATGCACTGATGTGACGAGTCTATTCCCAATACTGTAGAGAAATGCAATTAAACGGCGATGGTAACAATTAGCGAGATATTTCACCCATTCTCGGTGAATCAAAGCAGTAACACCTTGTGTATTGATAATTAATGTGTCGTGATAGCACAGTGGATGCGCTTTCGCTTCAGGTGCGAAAGGTACGGAGTTCGAGCCCTGCTGGAGCCGTTATAATTGTGCCGTTAGGCAAGGCATTTAATTTCCACGTTGTCTCTTCTCTCTCCCTCGTGGCGATGGATTCCATCAGGAATGAGGTCTCGAGAGTGATTAATATAAGTTGTAAGAACTTGTTTCGCAACCAAGCTAAAATAAATTTGTATAAACTAAGCAAACCCGCTGATGAGTTCATGGTTGTACAATGGTTCAAGCATAAAAGATCATGCATTCAGCTTTTAAATATGTGTTTTTAGAATAGTTCATTTCCATTTTGCAAGCAAACTATGACAGGAAAATCTACAGTGCTTGTTCATTGCTACTGTTTGGAATGCATGTAATGGAATGCATGTAATGGACTGCATGTAATGGAATGCATGTAATGGACTGCATGTAATGGAATGCATAATGGAATATGGAATGCATGTAATGGAATGCATGTAATGGACTGCATGTAATGGAATGCATGTAATGGAATGCATGTACTGGGATGCATGTAATGGAATGCATGTAATGGAATGCATGTAATGGAATGCATGTAATGGAATGTATATAATGGAATGCATGTAATGGAATGCATGTAATGGAATGTATATAATGGAATGCATGTAATGGAATGCATGTAATGGAATGCATGTAACGGAATGCATGTAGTGGAATGCATGTAACGGAATGCATGTACTATTTCATGTCGGTTAGATTCATAGTTATTGCTGATGGTTATATTCCAACATTAAGCCGTAGAAGTCGTACTGGTTGCCGAGTGGTTAATGTCGTCGACTGATCTCTTACCCCACACCTCTATGGGTTTGAGCTCCACTAGGGTCGAATACCTGTCAAGGACCACAATGGAAATAAGAGAGCTTTGTTGCTCTCTTTTTGTGTTATCCGTGTTAATGATTATATGTCATCTACTCTGCATGTTAATGCTCACATGTACTATGTTGACATTGATTTAGTATTTGTTTTATGACATATATTCTATTTTTTACCAGAATAAAACTATCTATCTATAAGTGAGGTAGCTGATGTGCAGAAGGTTGGTGGTTCTATCAGCAACCCATGCGACAAGGGCAACACCTTACCACTTAACGCTGGAAAGTTGTTCTATGGCCTTCGCCTTTGGATGGACTCCAAATGCAAAATCATGATTCGGGAAATACTTTTCTGATACTTTTGTGTAAGACCAGTTTATTTTGCTTCAGTTAAGTGCTTTGTCTGAACTGCCCTGTGTGTTTATGTGGATGTTATATTGTGGTGTATTGTGTTTCAGGAAATACTGTGATGGCAAAGAAAAAACGTAAACATAAAGAGAAGAACAAGGAACCAGAAAAGGTGGAACTCCCAAAAATCAACCTTGATAAGTATGTGTCATGTACACGACATTGATAAGTATGTGTCATGTAGGCGACATTGATACGTATGTGTCATGTATGTGACATTGATAAGTATGTGTTATGTAAGCGACATTGATAAGTATGTGTCATGTAGGCGACATTGATAAGTTTGTGTCATGTAGGCGACATTGATACGTATGTGTCATGTAGGCGACATTGATACGTATGTGTCATGTAGGCGACATTGATAAGTTTGTGTCATGTAGGCGACATTGATACGTATGTGTCATGTAGGCGACATTGATACGTATGTGTCATGTAGGCGACATTGATACGTATGTGTCATGTAGGCGACATTGATACGTATGTGTCATGTAGGCGACATTGATACCAGGGCCCACACTGGGCAGAAAAAAGTTGGGGCCACTTATCTGTTTGAAAGATGGGGTGTGTGCAGGAGCAGTGTAGCCCGTTTTTTTCTGGAAGAAGTATTAATATAGACATTAGAATGAAAGAATGCATACCTGTTAAGGCTAAAAGTTTATTTTACAATGTAGCCCTGTGACAGTGATTAATAATGGAAGCCAACACAGGATTACATTTCAAATGAACTTTAAGCTCAAAAAGACATGCATACTAATCATTTTTGAAGACAATCCAATGAACTTTTACAACTTTAATTATTTTCTTGGTCATAATAATTTAAAAATACATCAGAATTACATACATGTACAAGTATCCACTATGTCTAACAAATTGCACAATATTCAGTTCAAAATGCGTCTGTTCTTCTTGGACCACATTACAAATGCCGATTTGAAGTTGAACTTGTCTGGGCCGTTAATGGAAATTTTCATCAGGCTGTCTAGGTTTCATTCACTAAGTCCATTTCGGACGTTTAAAACCGAAAGTAGCCATTTTGACACGTGACTATTTGGATTTTTTTTTTTTACGTTTATTTATCGGCGATTTGGACAAGTTTCATTCACTTTTTATAGTTGAGGACACGAAAATCATATTTTTCACAACTACTACCTTTGATCTTATTTGTGAAAAACATTATTACCTAATTATGTACACAAGTTATTCGGTCATCCGTATAATCTTCAAACAATGTCATCATTTCACCAATCAAGTACTGCCGTTTTCATAAAGGACCTCAATTATCAAATCATTCCCATTATACAAAACTGTAAATGTGTCATTCCCATTATACAAAACTGTAAATGTGTGATCATATACCGCTAATTTACATGTTAGTTTTGTTTTGATTGCAATTTATGATGGGAATATGCCTCCAGCACATGTACACAGCTGTTTTGACTGTGAATCGATTGTTTCGCCAAACGATAGCGTATACCAGAGCAAAAAAATTGTAACCAGTCAAAGATACAATGAACACAGACTGTATATTGATTTTAACTGGAACGCGCCGTCGTCAATGGTAAATAAAACCAGTCGAGTATGAAAGGTTAAAATATGGCACAAACGTTATTTATGCCGATTTTTTGTGCAATTTTCTGAAAATCGCCAAATTGAAATTTTAGGAGCCATTTCTATCGCAAAATCGCCATTTGGCTCTTGTGGCGACTGACAGCGTGGCCCCTGGATACGTATGTGTCATGTAGGCGACACTGATAAGTATGTGTCATGTAGGCGACATTGATACGTATGTGTCATGTAGGCAACATTGATAAGTAGGTGTCATGTAGGCGACATTGATAAGTATGTGTCATGTAGGCAACATTGATAAGTATGTGTCATGTAGGCGACATTGATAAGTATGTGTCATGTAGGCGACATTGATAAGTATGTGTCGTGTAGGCTACATTGATAAGTATGTATCATGTAGGCAACATTGATAAGTATGTGTTATGTAGACGACATTGATAAGTATGTGTCATGTAGGCGACATTGATAAGTATGTGTCGTGTAGGCTACATTGATAAGTATGTATCATGTAGGCAACATTGATAAGTATGTGTCATATAGGCGACATTGATAAGTATGTGTCATGTATGTGACATTGATAAGTATGTGTTATGTAGGCGACATTGATAAGTATGTGTTATGTAGGCGACATTGATAAGTATGTGTCATGTAGGCTACATTGATAAGTATGTATCATGTAGGCAACATTGATAAGTATGTGTTATGTAGGCGACATTGATAAGTATGTGTCATGTATGCGACATTGATAAGTATGTGTTATGTAGGCGACATTGATAAGTATGTGTCATGTAGGCAACATTGATAAGTATGTGTCGTGTAGGCTACATTGATAAGTATGTATCATTGTATCATGTAGGCAACATTGATAAGTATGTGTTATGTAGGCGACATTGATAAGTATGTGTCATGTATGCGACATTGATAAGTATGTGTTATGTAGGCAACATTAATAAGTATGTGTCATGTATGCGACATTGATAAGTATGTGTTATGTAGGCGACATTGATAAGTAGGTGTCATGTAGGCGACATTGATAAGTATGTGTCATGTAGGCGACATTGATAAGTATGTGTCATGTAGGCGACATTGATAAGTATGTGTCATATAGGCAACCTTGATAAGTATGTGTCATGTAGGTGACTTTAGTTTTTTATAGTTTATACAAATTTATTTTAGCTTGATTGTGAAACAAGTTCTTACAACTTATATTAATCGCTCTCGAGACCTCATTCCTGAAGGAATCCATCACCACAAGGGAGAGAGAAGAGAAGTGACAATGTGGAATTAAAATGCCTTGCCTATGTAGCTATACAGTGCACTCTATTATTTGTAGCTATTCGGTGTCCCCTTTGGATGAAGAAGCTGCAATGGAGGGTGGTTCCTCTGACCTTGACCTCAGTGATGATAATGACCTTGGTAACCATGACAGTGTAGAGGATGATGACCTTGGCATTGATGCTGTGATGACCACAGAGTGCTCACAACCATTGTATGTTCTACCCTTGTATTCACTGCTGTCCTCGCAGAAACAAGCAAAGGTTGGTGACCTTTCACTTTGGTAACCATAGAAACATTACTGTATGCCGTCTCTGTTGTAAAATATTGTATTACAACCTTTCACCGTGGTAACCGTAGAAACATTACTTGAGAATTAATATTACAATTACAAGTACACTATCCTTTTGCTACTTCATTTCCTTGAATATGTCTTCATTAAGTCCTTATATACAATGTGTCCAAAGATATTGTAGTGTGACCTTTCACCTTGGTAACCATAGAAACCTCAGAATTGATATTGTAAATGCTGCAGTAGAATATTCAATTGCAGTGGACCTTGAAATGTTGTGTATTTCAGGTTTTCGGTGCTGTGCCCGAGGGTTGTAGACTGTGCATCATAACAACTAATGTAGCAGAGACATCACTGACCATTCCGGGCATCAAATATGTTGTAGATACTGGCAAGGTATGTATAGCTATATATCTTGTGTAGATAGGTAGATCTACTGAGAGGTATTGCTGCTCTCAACTGAACTGGTATATATCCAGATTTGTTGTGCATAACTTGGTTTGACCATTACAGTAAAACCTGTGTTAGTGGTCACCTCTATTAAGCAGCCAACCTGTATTAAGCAGCCAGTTTTAAGATTCCCAATATGTTGTTTTACTATACATTTGACCTCTATTAAGCAGCCACCTGTGCTAAGCAGCCACTTTCTGTGATTCCCTTGGCTGGCTGCTTAAGACAGGTTTGACTGTATATGAATTTATTTCTTATCAAAGATACCCAAGTTTAAATCCATGCTAGGGATATATATTATATATATTGGATGGTACAGTGGCTGTCAGATATACGTGCAGCACAAACAAGTGATGTATAAAACCCATTATACCCTATTTCAGACATGGGTATATTATTGTGCAGTTGTCCATCTTTCCCAATTTCCATCAAGTCCGTTTCCTGTCATTGATATCACTTGGCCGTTTTTCAAATGACTTCTCACAAACATTCACTATTGCCCTGTAACCTATCATCACTGATGGTCACGGGTTCCAGCCCCGCTCAGGCCGTGTCTCATTTATATAAAAAAGTTGGCAGTTTCTTGCGGAGGTTGGTGCACCCAAGTACTGGTTAACCGCTGGAGCCTGCCCAGGAAAGGTGTTGTTAGGTAAACTGCCCGCCGGCGATATAGCCCAACATGATGCTGATGCAGGCATAAAACCTGAAATATATAACATAACATTCATAGGTTAATCAGGGTTTGTTTATTCTCTCTGAAAAGTCAAATATCTAGCTTACATTTCAGAGCAAGACAAAGTTTTATGATAAGGTTACGGGAGTGTCTACGTTCAGAATCACATGGACGTCAAAAGCATCGGCCAATCAGAGGGCTGGTAGAGCTGGTAGAGTTGGACCTGGTCATTGTTACAGGTAAGCATCGTCCAATCAGGAGACACGCATAGTGGGACCGGGTCATTCCAACAGGTAAGCATCGTCCAATCAGGAGACACACATAGTGGGACCGCATCATTCCTACAGGTAAGCAACGTCCAATCAGGAGACACAGTGGGACCGGGTCATTCCTACAGGTAAGCATTGTCCAATCAGGAGACACACATAGTGGGACCGGGTCATTCCTACAGGTAAGCATCGTCCAATCAGGAGACACACATAGTGGGACCGGGTCATTCCTACAGGTAAGCATCGTCCAATCAGGAGACACACATAGTGGAACCGGGTCATTCCTACAGGTAAGCATCGTCCAATCAGGAGACACGCATAGTGGAACCGGGTCATTCCTACAGGTAAGCATCGTCCAATCAGGAGACACGCATAGTGGAACCGGGTCATTCCTACAGGTAAGCATCGTCCAATCAAGAGACACGCATAGTGGGACCGTGTCATTCCTACAGGTAAGCATCGTCCAATCAGGAGACACACATAGTGGGACCGTGTCATTCCTACAGGTAAGCATCGTCCAATCAGGAGACATACACAGTGGGACCGGGTCATTCCTACAGGTAAACATCGTCCAATCAGGAGACATACATAGTGGGACCGTGTCATTCCTACAGGTAAGCATCGTCCAATCAGGAGACACACATAGTGGGACCGTGTCATTCCTACAGGTAAGCATCGTCCAATCAGGAGACACACATAGTGGGACCGGGTCATTCCTACAGGTAAGCATCGTCCAATCAGGAGACATACATAGTAGAACCGGGTCAGTAAGCATCATTCAATCAAAGTGTAGATAGACTGGAACCCAGTTTTTTCATATGATCATACCATGTTTGTACTTATGTTTTATTTTGTATTTAGCAGTCATAGAATGCAAGAAATCAACAATATTCAATTTCATTGTGAAACATTTTGTAATCAGTATGCAGAGACCTGATATTTACAGTTGACTGTTTGTAAATTATCCTCTCTTGCTTGAAGAATGAAGGGCCATAACTAATGCTTGGGAAGGGTTGTAACTAATACTTGGGAAGGGCCGTAACTAATGCTTGGGAAGGGCCGTAACTAATGCTTGGGAAGGGTTGTAACTAATACTTGGGAAGGGCCGTAACTAATGCTTGGGAAGGGCCATAGCTAATGCTTGGGAAGTGCCGTAACTAATGCTCGGGAAGTGCCGTAACTAATCCTCGGGAGGAGCCATAACTAATGCTCGGGAAGGCAGCGGGTCACCCTGCTGTAATGTTGTTGAATTGTATACCACTGTAAACTATCATCACAGATGGTCACTGGTTCGAGCCCTGCTCAGGCCGTGTAATTTTATATGAAAAAGTTAGCAGTTTCTTACAGAGGTTGGTGCATCAAGTGCTGGATACCGCCTGCCTGCCCAGAAAAGGTGTTGTTTGGTAAACTGCCCAGCTGGCGATATATCCCAAAATGGTGCTGATGCAGGCGTAAAACCCGAACAAACAAACAAACATACTATATTTTAGAAACAATTGTGAATTAGAATAAGCATTGTTCTTTGGCTGCTCAGTGGAAATATATAAATGTTGTTGTTGTAGATTATATTCTTCCGCTGTATTTAATGATGATTTTGAGAAGTTCTCGCCGGCTGAGATCACCAGAAGGCCCGTGGATGACCTTATTCTACAGATGAAGGTATGACACTTCTAACTATCCGATTAGAGCAGTGGTTAGCGTGCTCGCTTCTCACCAATGCAATCCGGGTTCGATCCTCAGACCGGGAAGTATGTGAGATGGTATGGTAATCGTGTGTGTGTGTGTGTGTGTGTGTGTGTGTGTGTGTGGTGTGGTGTGGTGTGGTGTGGTGTGGTGTGGTGTGGTGTGCAATCCCTGGATTACCGAAATCCCTGGATTACCAGTCCACTTCTAATGTTGTCCAATCATTTTATATGTAGCATGAATTTGATGCAAATTTCCATTTTGAGAATTACCATAATCAGTCGCTTAGTTTAAACATTACTTACCGGGTATATCATGTAATCATGAAATTTTACATATAATTTAACAGCAGTAGACTGAAAGGGATTAGAACGAATGAAAACTTTAAATCAGTGGCCTGACATTTCGAGGGTTTGTTGTGGAACATTGTGTAGCCTCTTTTATTTATGTGAACAAACAATAGATTTGAAATTTAACCCTCGATTTCTTCCACCTGTTTTCTGTCACAAATTAGATCTAAGGCATTATCGGTAACTTAGCATTGTCCAGGTATTGTGCCTCTGTTAAAGCAGTTTACTTAGGGAAGTCGGGTGGTTCTATCTAGGTACCTATACACCTGGATATTCATCCCCCACATAAGGTTGTATCACGCTGGATGTTCAGTGCGATTCTAAATCCAAGCAAACCGTGTTAACGACGGCTGACGACGAAGAACAATGTGGCGATTGCAGAACCTGTTGTACTAGCTTCATGCGTGTTTGTACGCGCAGTACCGTGCTGTGAGCTTTGTTTAAGATTGTTCGCTATTTATTCCTCTGGTTGAACCAGTTTGAACCAGATTCCCAATGCATGATTGGAAGGTAGCCAGCTCTGAAACCATTTACCGGCTACTTGTTCCTCTGGCAGTTTCTTACGGAGGTTGGTGCACCCAAGTACTGGTTAACCGCTGGAGCCTGCCCAGGAAAGGTGTTGTTAGGTAAACTGCCCGCCGGCGATATAGCCCAAAATGGTGCTGATGCAGGCGTTAAACCCGAAATATAACATAACATAATAACTTGTTCCTCTGACCGGCTTCGAGATTCTGCAACTACTGTTTTGTTCCACTTTCTTGTTTCTAACCTATTCTGTATGTAAATTAATCACTCTTTAAAACCACAAACAGGGTGGCCGAGCAGTAATGACTACAAATCACTTGCCACTTATAGCTGCAGGTTTCAATCTCACTGGGTGTTTCAAATTTATCCATGTGCAGAAGCTATCCCCCTGGCTTGTGTATGGTCAGTGGTTCTACCAAGGTGCCTGAATGACTGCTCGGAGAGGCACCCACCAAGGTCCTCCTCCACCAATAATAGCCGGAGAGTCGACATACGACCGAAACTGTAGGTCCGACTTTTAACCCAAAAACAAAGAACCAAGATCCGCAAACTGTCACAACTGAATAATGCAACATATTTCCTTCCAGGACATGAATATCGAGAGAGTTATCAATTTTCCATACCCTACACGCCCCGACATGGAACAGATACAGGTAATGCATTGTCCTTTGCTCTACACGATATTGGTGGCGATGGATTCCATCAGGAATGAGGTCTCGAGAGTGATTAATAAGTTGAAATAACTTGTTTTGCAATAAATTTGTATAAACTACACGATTTCAGTTCCAACCCATTTGCTTATAGATTTTATTCTTACAGTGTTCAAGTATAAGCATAGCATTGCAGTTGTATCATTTTGCTTATATATTTATCATGTTTATATTTGTTATTGTATTGTATATAAACAAGCAATAAAATATGATTAAACTAATTTATTTATTGTATTATTTGCATTTTATTTTTATGTCATTTCCTTTGGATGTTTATGTTTTTATATAATTGACATGTGGATGTTTTCTTTACAGGCAGCTGAGACTCTCCTGATCAGCCTGGGTGCCCTGTCCAAGCCTGCCAGTCCAAAGTCATTCAGAGAGTCAAAGAAAGGTAGTCTATTGTATTGAAGAAAATGGTCGCTTGTGAAAGTAGTGTTGTTATCATTTTGTGCCTTAAAAACAACTCCCATAGTAGGCAGATTTAATGTAGAATTAGTTTATACAAATTTATTTTAGCTCGATTGCGAAAAGAGTTTCAACTTATATTAATTACTCTCGAGACTGCATTCCTGATGGAATCCATCGCCACGAGGGAGAGAAAAGAGGCATGTGGAATTTAAATGCCTTGCCTAAGCGCACAATCGTAACGGCTCCAGCTGGGCTCGAACTCCGGACCTTTTGCACCTGAAGCGAATGCGCATCCACTGCGCTATCACGACTTCCACATCTAGAATTAACCCGTTCTTTCCCACAATGCACGTGCTAGTGTACATACATACGGCTGCCATTTATCAATCATAATCGTGGATAACCGTGGATATTTACCCCACGCCTCTCTAGATTATCCAGGGAATGTTTATTAGTTGTATTTACTATGTTATATTTACATCGCTGTTGCATTTCCTTCGATAAACGGATGCGCCCTGTTTGTATTTATTTTCGTATGATTTTCCTCACTAATGACATGCAGCTGACATGCGCACTTGCAGTTATGTGCATTATCAGTGTTGGGCAGTGTTTCTTGCCAGAATAGGCTTGTTCATAGGATGAGCTGATTACCAAGTCCGCCACACTGTAAGTCACATATATATCCTAAGTACACAGTAAATGCAAAGTGTCATATTTCTTTTAGTTCAAACAATATTTATTTCTTTGAAAAAACAAAGTCAAGTATAAATAATATGTACACACATGTAGGATTGAAGTGAAAGCAACCTGCTTGTATAGTTACGAATGGATCTGTAGTCTAGTGGTTAACACGTTGGACTGGTAATCCAGGGATCGCAGGTTCGATTCCCCGTCTGACCCTGATAAAATTAACAGTTTTACAGATGGGACTTTAAACCAAGGTCTCGTGTCGGTGCATTACACTGTGCACGTAAAAGAACCAGAGGAGACTCTGGAATGGGTCTCTGTCTGTATCATTGCACTATCATCCAAAAATCTAAAATGACTAATCTCTTCAGGAGGCGTCACTCATATGGGCAACCGGTAGCGACGATAGATAAACGTAAAACACACAAGTATCGTTTCCTCTTTCCTCGCGATCACTGAAATATGTATTTCAACTTGAGGCTCAAGCCACTCATGGAAATACCAATTTCGGTGATCACACGATGAAATAAGATCATATCTTACACTAAACACAAATATTCTCTATATCTTCTTTCTGCTATTGAAAAGAATAATTATAAGTAGTGAATCGCAGGTTAATAGTTACCATCAGGGTATGAACTACATTGGGCTTGTTTAAGGTTAGCGTAGAGTCCTTCAACCTCTACACACTTTAAGCAAGCCCAATGTAATTCATACCCTGATGAAACTATTAACTCGCGATTCATTCCTTAAATTGTGAAATTTATCATGGGATGTGTTGTGTCAAGGTATGTGAAAGTGGTAAACTGGTGTGGAGAGGTGCTGCTATGTGGGATAGTGGTAGTAGAAGTATAGAGTATTAAGTACGGTAACATTATTTACACGGCTTCAGTACCGTAGTTACTTTGGTAAACTGGCGTGGAGAGGTGCTGCTATGTGGGATAGGGGTAGTAGAAGTATAGAGTATTAAGTACGGTAACATTATTTACACGGCTTCAGTACCGTAGTTACTTTGGTAAACTGGTGTGGAGAGGTGCTGATATGTGGGATAGTGGTAGTAGAAGTATAGAGTATTAAGTACGGTAACATTATTTACACGGCTTCAGTACCGTAGTTACTTTGGTAAACTGGCGTGGAGAGGTGCTGCTATGTGGGATAGGGGTATTAGAAGTAGAGAGTATTACGGTAGCATTATTTACACGGCTTCAGTACCGTAGTTACTTTGGTAAACTGGCGTGGAGAGGTGCTGCTATGTGGGATAGGGGTAGTAGAAGTAGAGAGTATTACGGTAACATTATTTACACGGCTTCAGTACCGTAGTTACTTTGGTAAACTAGTGTGGAGAGGTGCTGCTATGTGGGATAGGGGTAGTAGAAGTAGAGAGTATTACGGTAACATTATTTACACGGCTTCAGTACCGTAATTACTTTGGTAAACTGGCGTGGAGAGGTGCTGCTATGTGGGATAGGGGTAGTAGAAGTAGAGAGTATTATGGTAACATTATTTACACGGCTTCAGTACCGTAATTACTTTAATTCTTACAGAGCCTCTGGCCACGATCACCCCTCTAGGCCGTGCTATGTCGTGTTTCCCTGTGTCGCCGCGGTATTCCAAAATGTTGGCGATGGGACATCAACACAACCTTCTACCATACGTAGTGGTGATTGTTTCTGCTCTGTCAGTGCAGGAGTTGTTTATGGAAGTATACAGTAACCCGCAGGATGAAGCCCAGGTTTGTTACTCCAGTATTCACTCGTTAACTTCAACCCACGCTAGCTCAATATATATTTATTTTAAGCTTTCCAATTAAACATAGAAATTTACCAGCAGTGATATAACACATTTTATTTACCAGTGAAGGCAGTGATATAACATATTTTATTTACCTGTGAAAGCAATGATATAACATATTTTATTTACCTGTGAAAGCAATGATATAACATATTTTATTTACCTGTGAAAGCAGTGATATAACACATTGTATTTACCAGTGAAAGCAGTGATATAACACATTGTATTTACCAGTGAAAGCAGTGATATAACACATTGTATTTACCAGTGAAAGCAATGATATAACACATTGTATTTACCCGTGAAAGCAATGATATAACACATTGTATTTACCAGTGATATAACACATTTTATTTACCAGTGAAAGCAATGATATAACACATTTTATTTACCAGTGAAAGCAGTAATATAACACATTTTATTTACCTGTGAAGGCAGTGATATAACACATTTTATTTCTCATTGGCATGTACTTCCAGCCATTGCAGTTTGAATTATTGTCAACGTTTTCGGTTCAAGCCGTCAATGACATCATCTTAAATACGACTTTTTAGCAGTATTTAGTTCATTGTTGCACTGTTTTCTATTAGAACAACACTTCAGCTTTAACCCATTTCATTCTGGATACATTTAAAGGTTTTTGCAAACAACATAGATCCAGATCAGCCGCAGCGTGACGTTGCGTGCTGATCAGGATCTATGTTGTTTGCTACATAGCCAAGTGTCTTAGCAAGATCATCTGAATAGCAAACAGCATAGAGCCTGATCAGACGGCACGTTCCGTGGCGGCTGATCTGGCTCTATGTTCTTTGCAAATACTGTTTGAATGGTATCCAGAATCAAATGTAGTAAATATATATTATGTTGTTTAATATGTCACAAATGTGTAGTAAATGATGGTGTAAATGTGTTGTACATATGTTGTTAAAAAAAACAAACCTTTGTTGTAAATATAATTATGATGTACCGTCCATATTTGCCTATGTGGCTTATATTAATATGATGTACCATTCATATTTGCCTATGCGGCTTATATTAATATGATGTACCATTCATATTTGCCTATGTGGCTTATATAATTATGATGTACCGTCCATATTTGCCTATGCGGCTTATATAATTATGATGTACCGTCCATATTTGCCTATGCGGCTTATATAATTATGATGTACCGTTCATATTCGCCTATGCGGCTTATATAAATACTGTTCATATTCGCCTATGCGGCTTATATAAATATGATGTACCATCCATATTCGCCTATGCATATAAATATGATGTACCATCCATATTCGCCTATGCGGCTTATATAAATATGATGTACTGTTCATATTTGCCTATGCGGCTTATATAAATATGATGTACCGTTCATATTCGCCTATGCGGCTTATATAAATATGATGTACTGTTCATATTTGCCTATGCGGCTTATATAAATATGATGTACCGTTCATATTCGCCTATGCGGCTTATATAAATATGATGTACCGTCCATACTTGACTATGTGGCTTATATAAATATGATGTACCGTTCATATTCGCCTATGCGGCTTATATAAATATGATGTACCGTTCATATTCGCCTATGCGGCTTATATAAATATGATGTACCGTCCATACTTGGCTATGTGGCTTATATAAATATGATGTACCGTCCATACTTGGCTATGTGGCTTATATAATTATGATGTAATGTCCATACTTGGCTATGTGGCTTATATAATTATGATGTAACGTCCATACTTGGCTATGTGGCTTATATAATTATGATGTACCGTCCATACTTGGCTATGTGGCTTATATAATTATGATGTAACGTCCATACTTGGCTATGTGGCTTATATAAATATGATGTACCGTCCATACTTGGCTATGTGGCTTATATAAATATGATGTACCGTCCATACTTGGCTATGTGGCTTATATAAATATGATGTAACGTCCATATTTGCCTATGCGGCTTATATAAATATGATGTAACGTCCATATTTGCCTATGCGGCTTATATAAATATGATGTAACGTCCATATTTGCCTATGCGGCTTATATAAATATGATGTAACATCCATATTTGCCTATGCGGCTTATATAAATATGATGTAACGTCCATATTTGCCTATGAGGCTTATATAAATATGATGTAACGTCCATATTTGCCTATGCGGCTTATATAAATATGATGTAACATCCATATTTGCCTATGCGGCTTATAGGCGAGTATGGATGGTAGATGTAAATATATTATTATCATGTTGTAAATAATTAGTAAGTATGTTGCTACATATGAAACTGTTTGCTCTATATTTGACGATATTGTCAGAATTCTTCTGTGGTTGTGTTCTAATCTGGGAAATAAATTATTGGTCTGTAAGAGAATTGTTAGCAGCATGCAGAATCACGCCGTGCGGTCGTGGGACGTCCAAATAATTGAAATTTCTGGACCGTTGTCTTACCCATTCATTATTGGGGAGGGTCGTAACTTTGGGAGGGACATAACTAATGTTGTTAAAACTTGTTGCCCAATCCATTTGCTTGGAGGGCCGTAACTAATGTTGTTAAAACTTGTTGCCCAATCCATTTGCTTGGAGGGCCGTAACTAATGTTGTTAAAACTTGTTGCCCAACCCATTTGCTTGGAGGGCCGTAACTAATGTTGTTAAAACTTGTTGCCCAACCCATTTGCTTGGAGGGCCGTAACTAATGTTGTTAAAACTTGTGGCCCAACCCATTTGCTGTAACATTTATTGTCAATTCTTGTGCACAACAATGACATAAATCGCATATACTATGCATAATTATACAAATGTGTTCATTTGTTTTGTTCTGTACATTGTATATATATATAGAATGAATGCAATAAAATATGATTAAACTAAACCCATTCATGATCACAATACGACATGCGGGCGATTCTAACGGGTGTTTGATTACATAATGGAAATGTTTGCGTCATTGTAAATGTGTATATGAAATGTTCAGTGCTTTCTGGTACTCTATCTGTAGAAGTTTGGTTGATCGTTGATATGTTTTTACTTTGTATAGGACGAGCAGTTCAGACAGCGGCTCATACATCTGTCGGCGATCAAGAGAAGATGGGCGGGTGCTGTAAGTTTATCTATATATAACTATTGTGCAACCTCCGTTGTGTAAATGGATACAGTACACTTGTAACAGATGGATTCTGAGCTCGAGTCTCATCGGATACTCAATGATGGTGTACTTAGGCATTACACTGATATTCACATTAATTGTTCTCTCCCCCGCATGGTGATGTATTCCATCAATAATGAGCTCTCGAGAACTACTAATCTAAAGTTGAACGGACTTGTTTCGCAATTGGGCTTAAATAAAAATATTTCATTAACTATGCTGGTATAAATGTCTCACTGGTCAGCAGCTTCTGATACCACTCTTTCATTTTTGGGTATCTTTTACTATACCCATAGACCCATAGATACATAATGGTCAATTTGTATATTTCTCCTTTCCTTCATTGGGTGTCCAGCTAAATTCTATAGCCACGTAAACTACTATACCGGCGGTTGGTAAAAGCATCATCAGTACTGATTTTGAAACAAGCAATTACAATAGTTTGGTATGTTTTCTATGTAATACAGTTAAATATGCTATAAGCTCCTAACCAATGGATTTACAGCAAGCTGTTGAGTTAAATATACTGTAAGCTCCTAGCCAATGGATTTACAGCAATCTGTTGAATTTAATATGCTGTAAGCTCCTAGCCAATTGATTTACAGCAAGCTGTTGAGTAAAATATGCTGTAAGCTCCTAGCCAATGGATTTACAGTAAGCTGTTGAGCTTAATATGCTGTAAGCTCCTAGCCAATGGATTTACAGCAAGCTGTTGATTAGCATATGTGGCTACTTAATAGAGGTCACATGTAAAATAATTGCGAGTATAGGAGGATGGTTGCCTAATACTGGTAAGCTGCTTAACCCTTTCAACACTACAGGCCCCTAAATAGACAAAAAGTGTAGATCCAGATGAGCCGGCTCGTGACGAGCCGTCTCGTCAGGATCTGCACTTTTTGCCAGTAATAATTATACTATTTTTAGATAAAATTCCAAGGGAGGTAAGTTATATCAATCAATCTTTAAATGTTGTACATTATGTTTGCAGAGACACTCTCTATTGCTCGGGGATCTGATGGTCATGTTGAAGGCAGTGGGCTCCAGCGAATACGAGGGCGGGTCCCTAAGCTTCTGTGAGACACACGGGATCAGACAAAAAGCAATGAGAGAGGTCAGAAAACTGCGGGTACAACTTACAAACTCTGGTATGAGATTCTCTAGTGATAGCACTCGTATACGTAATCATTATATCATTAAACCATTTAACCTGGAGCAATCAGAGATAGAAAAACTATGCCATGTTGTTAAATGGCGAAGAATCATTTTTAAAAAATCCAAAATTTAATGGGTACTGTTATGATAAATCCATGTCGTTACCTACATTTATACATGTACTTGCTATAGACATTGTATGAATGTTTAATGCAATAAAGGTATTGTTGTTGTTGTTGTTGTTTTGACCCAATGCCCAGCCTTCCTCCAATTTTCATGAACATCCGTCCATAACTTTTCGCGGTATCCTACTAACATAAACAAACAGACAAAACTGAGACAAAAACCTAATTTCTGTCTGTCTGTCTGTCTTGTCTGTCTGTCTGTCTTGTCTGTCTGTCTGTCTTGTCTGTCTGTCTTGTCTGTCTGTCTGTCTGTCTGTCTGTCTGTCTGTCTGTCTGTCTGTCTGTCTGTCTGTCTGTCTGTCTGTCTGTCTGTCTGTCTGTCTGTCTGTCTGTCTGTCTGTCTGTCTGTCTGTCTGTCTGTCTGTCTGTCTGGACAGTCAGTGAAATATCCAATTTACTACAGAAATAAAGGGGAGTGGACACGGGAGCTGATCACAGGCCTTGACTGATTTCTCCCAAATGATTCCATTTTCATATACGAACCCTCTGTCTATCCTGTTGACGAGTGTGAAATATCAACCGAACCCTCTGTCTATCCTGTTGACGAGTGTGAAATATCAACCGAACCCTCTGTCTATCCTGTTGACGAGTGTGAAATATCAACCGAACCCTCTGTCTATCCTGTTGACGAGTGTGAAATATCAACCGAACCCTCTGTCTATCCTGTTGACGAGTGTGAAATATCAACCGAACCCTCTGTCTATCCTGTTGACGAGTGTGAAATATCAACCGAACCCTCTGTCTATCCTGTTGACGAGTGTGAAATATCAACCGAACCCTCTGTCTATCCTGTTGACGAGTGTGAAATATCAACCGAACCCTCTGTCTATCCTGTTGACGAGTGTGAAATATCAACCGAACCCTCTGTCTATCCTGTTGACGAGTGTGAAATATCAACGCATGCCTCCAAGATTGCTATTCTCTAGTGTTTAATTACTTCCCTTTAATCATTTGCAAACATCATCATCAATATGCTGTTGTAGAATAATGACTGGTTTATTGCAGTGAATACAGTGATACCTGATGCAAACATCTGTGTTGACCCCAAGATGGCCCCGCCAGATGACACACAAGCTAAGCTACTGAGACAAATAGTTCTGTCGGGAATGGGAGACCATTTAGCCAGGTATGACTGCGTTATTACTTCTAGAAATATGTATCATCTTGCTAATTTAAGCTATTCTTTATTCTAAGAAACAGATCAGGCTGTAACTTCTTCGGCTATGTAGGGATTTCAAAACTAATGTGCCACAAATGTTCGCCATATAGAGGTGATGTATCGTACACATGACCCAGTTTTAAGCAAAATTTTGAAAACCTGACAACAAATGAATTGGATTTTATTTGGTGAAACTACTCTATGGGATACAGATAATGTAAATGATTGTTTACTAACAGTGAAACTACTCTATGGGATACAGATAATGTAAATGATTGTTTACTAACAGTGACACTACTCTATGGTATACAGATAATGTAAATGATTGTTTACTAACAGTGAAACTACTCTATGGGATACAGATAATGTAAATGATTGTTTACTAACAGTGAAACTACTCTATGGGATACAGATAATGTAAATGATTGTTTACTAACAGTGACACTACTCTATGGGATACAGATAATGTAAATGATTGTTTACTAACAGTGACACTACTCTATGGGATACAGATACTGTAAATGATTGTTTACTAACAGTGAAACTACTCTATGGGATACAGATAATGTAAATGATTGTTTACTAACAGTGACACTACTCTATGGGATACAGATAATGTAAATGATTGTTTACTAACAGTGAAACTACTCTATGGGGTACAGATAATGTAAATGATTGTTTACTAACAGTGACACTACTCTATGGAATACAGATAATGTAAATGATTGTTTACTAACAGTGACACTACTCTATGGGATACAGATAATGTAAATGATTGTTTACTAACAGTGACACTACTCTATAGGATACAGATAATGTAAATGATTGTTTACTAACAGTGACACTACTCTATGGGATACAGATAATGTAAATGATTGTTTACTAACAGTGAAACTACTCTATGGGATACAGATAATGTAAATGATTGTTTACTAACAGTGAAACTACTCTATGGGATACAGATAATGTAAATGATTGTTTACTAACAGTGAAACTACTCTATGGGATACAGATAATGTAAATGATTGTTTACTAACAGTGAAACTACTCTATGGGATACAGATACTGTAAATGATTGTTTACTAACAGTGACACTAGCATAAATCTTCTTATGAATTTTAGTGTTATTTTTTTCATATATATACCGTATTGTTCCTATTTATAGCGCCCCGGCGCGATGCAAAACACAAAAGGGTCGCGCTAATTAGAGTAATTAATTTCTGTAGTATACGTGTGAAAAATCTCTGTGTCAATATCGGTAATTGCCAACTAATTGGAAGAAACTGCTCAGTGACCTTACTTTGTCGTCATAATGTGACGCCTACTACGTCATCGTTTGTTACCTAAATCGATCGATATGTTCTGTAGATACAGTAGATATTATGTAGGAATGGCAAACATGGCGAGTAGCTATAAGTCGCGTATATCGTATACATTTAGTTAACCCGTGTTTCTGTTGATTGTTCCCGCATTGTAAACTGTTATACGGTGTGGTGTCTATGTAAATAACTATCCTTGTACTTTCGGTTTGAATAGATATTGTAGATATTGTGTGAATTCTTCTGTGAAAATAAATACTTTTTATAGCGATACACGTTCAATGCGCATATTATTCATGCATACTTAGTGCCACAGTGATTCATGAGCTTGCAGTATATATATATATATGTGGATTACGTTACTCAACAGTACTACCGATAGGTAAGCCAATTTTTTCCTTTTAAGGGCGCCATTAATTTTTCATGTTGCATTTTTTATGTGGGGCACCTATATTAGAGGTGGCGCTCTAAATAGGAACAATACGGTATATATTAAATATTTCGATGTAAGTATGGTTTACTTTGTGATTATTTGGTATACAGCATACCTCCTGACATTGCAGGAAACTACCAGACCTTCCCGCCACAAGTCCAGATGCAAAGAAGCTCAGAAATGCATATCAGGTAGGTTTAGTACACTATAGTGTATGGTTCTGTTTTGATGGTTTCTTCTGTCACTCTGAACCTCCACTCTGTACACCTCACCATTAAAACAGATCATTATTTGTTCCTGTATATTTTACCTCTGTATATTTTATCTCTGTTTACCTCTGTATATTTTACCTCTGTATATTTTACCTCTATATATTTTACCTTTATATATTTTACCTCTATATTTTATCTCTATATATTTTACCTCTGTATAATTTACCTCTGTATATTTTACCTCTATATATTTTACCTTTATATATTTTACCTCTATATATTTTACCTCTGTATATTTTACCTCTGTATATTTTACCTCTATACATTTTATCTTTATATATTTTACCTCTATATATTTTACCTCTGTATTTTTTATCTCTATATATTTTACCTCTGTATTTTTAACTCTGTATTTTTTTACCTCTATATATTTTACCTCTGATTAGTTTACCACTATATATTTTACCTCTGTATTTTTTACCTCTACGAACGATGTAATTTTGTTTATAGTCGCCACCGCATAAATGCATTTGGGCGACTGTATTTTCTAAGATGGTTATGTCCTAAGGTGATTCTTCTTGTCTAAGGTGATTCTTGTCCTAAGGTGATTCTTCTGTGGTGGTTATTCGATGATGATTATACGTGTTCTGTGATGATTATTCCTATGCTTCTATGATGATTATTCCTGTTCTTCTACGTTGATTAGTTCGGTATTCTCTGAAGGTTCTGTATTCTGTGTGGCTTATGAAGACGTCATCAGGTGGTTACTTCTTTCTGTGCCGGCCAGGTTGACAAGGCCTGGTCTGTACGTGGTCCTTTGTAGGGCCACACTCCTCACTGTTGGTCACCCCGCAGCAGCATTAATACGGATCTGACAGTTAGACATCTGGTCGTCGATTGTCGCAAACGAGTCTACTAAACTCCGGTGTAGCTCGGGGGAGCGTGGATCCACGACTGTTGCCGCTCCCTCAGGTCCGCCGTCTCGTCTATCCGCCAGAAAAAAGTGTCGAAAGTCGGCGAAGATATAGTGGTTCAGTGCCCACTATCTAGAAGAGCTGGTGGATCTGTCCTGATGTGCCGTAGCCGTGAGTCCACATGCTGGCGAGCCTCCCCCTTCACAAGATCGACGACCAGAAGATCCCAGAATCCTACGCTGCTGCTGCGGAATGTGCCCCGGTCACGACGTGCACGTCGTGAGGAGATCGACCGGGTTTTTTACCTCTATATATTTTACCTCAATTATATACGTTGTTAATATGCCCATGATGATGATCCTCTTCCTGTCTACTTCGTTCATATTACGGTAAAACTCTGTTGCTGCTGGAACGGTGCTGGTTGGCAACAGTTGTAATGAGAGACATTACTGGTTTATCTATTACCTCCCTTGATGGATAAAGTCAGATTTATACCTAAATGTATATTGGTCCTTTTAGTTGGAATCCTTTGTTTTTACTGTTGTCGTCTAAACAGATGTTACGTTAGGATAAATGTAATTTTATCAAAATCGTGTTAATTAATGGAACCAATTTTTACAGTAAGGTATCCACTGTTAAAGGATATCTGTCGAGATTTAATAATTTCATAATTATAAGACGAGAATATGGATGAGAATGGAAAACATGTGGTGCAAAGGAAACAACGATAAAAACAGAGGAAACCAATTAATTGGACCAATATACTATTAGGAGTATTCAGGGGCAGTAACTGACTAATGTTTCTCATTTGGACAAATCGCACACGTTTCTATACCATTGTCAATAATTCCGCGAAGTGCATTAGTAGCTTGGCTGTTCCAGTAATTGCACCGTAATGACGTAAATACAGGCTTAACACAACTTTTGTACCATTTACGGTCATATACAGTCTTGAAATGTTCAGTAAATGCAATGTATTTTATAAGGAATAAATCAACCTGTTTTTCATTTATTAGTCCGCCTCCGTGGTAGAGAGGTTACGGTCGCTGACTTGTATACCACTGTAACCTATCATCACTGATGGTCACGGGTTCGTGCCCTACTCAGGCCGTGTCTCATTTATATGAAAAAGTTGGCAGTGTCTTATGGAGGTTGGTGCACCCAAGTACTGGTTAACCGCTGGAGCCTGCCCAGGAAAGGTGTTGTTAGGTAAACTGCCCGCCAGCGATATAGCCCGAAATGGTGCTGATGCAGGCGTAAAACCCGATATATAACTAGAATAACTAACTTTTTCATTTATTAAGATTATATCAATTATATGTTGATTGTTCCTGGCAGGGAACTAGTATTATATATATATATATATATATATTACTAAGGATATAGAGAGGACAATATAAGATTATATCAATTATATGTTGATTGTTCCTAGCAGGGAACTAGTATTATATATATATTACTAAGGATATAGAGAGGACAATATAAGATTATATCAATTATATGTTGATTGTTCCTGGCAGGGAACTAGTATTATATATATATTACTAAGGATATAGAGAGGACAATATAAGATTATATCAATTATATGTTGATTGTTCCTAGCAGGGAACTAGTAATATATATATATATATATATTACCAAGAATATAGAGAGGACAATATAAGATTATAAATGTTTCAACAACGTTCAAGTACATTAAAAATGTTAGAAACTTGGGCAATACTTGTTTTGTATTGGATATAATTGTACGATGTTAACCTTGTCAACATTTAGCACATTGTAGGTGAACAGAGCAGATAACAAATGTGTAACATTTTTCTTAGATTTCCTAGAATGTAAAAATGTCGTTTTGAACAGGAATATATGAGTTTAGCACTAAACATTCAATGATATTTTAGTGTCCTGATTTAGACGAACCTGTGTTTATACATCCTACGTCAGTGCTGTACAGAGAACGACCAGAGTTTGTAGTCTATCAACACATCGAGGAGACTTCGAAACTCTACATGAAAGGTTTGTGATTGCCGGGTTTCCAGGCACAACGTGTTTATAGTGGTCTGGCCTCGAGGTTATAAAGCTTTTCTCCTATCTCAAGCTCAGTCTCAGGCTTCTGATTGGTTCAGCTGGCATTATGGGATAGATTTACTGGCAAACGCATTTAGCTTGCCTCTGTCCGTAACCATGTTATTGCTGCTCTGACTGGCGACGGCAAGCTGGTTAGTTCAATAGTATTGTTGATAAAATCTACTTCCGGTTTGTTTTAATTATTTATGTCAATATCTACGCAGTGTTTACAGCAAGGTTTGTAGTACAGGAAGGTGTGTAGGTTATACAGCAAGGTTTGTAGGTTGTACAGCAAGGTTTTTAGGTTTTACAGCAAGGTTTGTAGTAAGGTGTGTAGGTTGTACAGCAAGGTGTGTAGGTTGTACAGCAAGGTGTGTAGGTTGTACAGCAAGGTTTGTAGGCTGTACAGCAAGGTTTGTAGGCTGTACAGCAAGGTTTGTAGGCTGTACAGCAAGGTTTGTAGGCTGCACAGCAAGGTTTGTAGGCTGCACAGCAAGGTTTGTAGGCTGTACAGCAAGGTTTGTAGGCTGCACAGCAAGGATTGTAGGCTGTACAGCAAGGTTTGTAGGCTGTACAGCAAGGTTTGTAGGCTGTACAGCAAGGTTTGTAGGCTGCACAGCAAGGATTGTAGGTTGTACAGCAAGGAGTGGAGGTTGTACAGCAAGGTTTGTAGGTTGTACAGCAAGGTTTGTAGGTTGTACAGCAATGATTGTAGGCTGTACATCAAGGTTTGTAGGCTGTACAGCAAGGTTTGTAGGTTGTACAGCAAGGTTTGTAGGCTGTACAGCAAGGTTTGTAGGTTGTACAGCAGGGTTTGTAGGTTGTACAGCAAGGTTTGTAGGTTGTACAGCAAGGTTTGTAGGTTGTACAGCAAGGTTTGTAGGTTGTACAGCAAGGTTTGTAGGCTGTACAGCACGGTTTGTAGGTTGTACAGCAAGGTTTGTAGGTTGTACAGCCAGGTTTGTAGGCTACACAGCAAGGTTTGTAGGTTGTACAGCAAGGTTTATTAGGTTGTACAGCAAGGTTTGTAGGCTACACAGCAAGGTTTGTAGTACAGCAAGGTTTGTAGGTTGTACAGCAAGGTTTGTAGGTTGTATAGCAAGGTTTGTAGGTTGTACAGCAAGGTTTGTAGGTTGTACAGCAAGGTTTGTAGGCTACACAGCAAGGTTTGTAGGTTGTACAGCAAGGTTTGTAGGCTACACAGCAAGGTTTGTAGGTTGTACAGCAAGGTTTGTAGGTTGTACAGCAAGGTTTGTAGGCTGCACAGCAAGGTTTGTAGGTTGTACAGCAAGGTTTGTAGGTTGTACAGCAAGGTTTGTAGGCTACACAGCAAGGTGTGTAGGTTGTACAGCAAGGTTTGTAGGTTGTACAGCAAGGTTTGTAGGCTACACAGCAAGGTTTGTAGGTTGTACAGCAAGGTTTGTAGGCTACACAGCAAGGTGTGTAGGTTGTACAGCAAGGTTTGTAGGTTGCACAGCAAGGTTTGTAGGTTATACAGCAAGGTTTGTAGGTTTTACAGCAAGGTTTGTAGGCTACACAGCAAGGTTTGTAGGTTGTACAGCAAGGTTTGTAGGTTGTACAGCAAGGTTTGTAGGCTACACAGTAATGTTTGTAGGTTGTACAGCAAGGTTTGTAGGTTGTACAGCAAGGTTTGTAGGCTACACAGCAAGGTTTGTAGGTTGTACAGCAAGGTTTGTAGGCTACACAGTAATGTTTGTAGGTTGTACAGCAAGGTTTGTAGGTTGTACAGCAAGGTTTGTAGGCTACACAGCAAGGTTTGTAGGTTGTACAGCAAGGTTTGTAGGTTGTACAGCAAGGTTTGTAGGTTGTACAGCAAGGTTTGTAGACTGTACAGCAAGGTTTGTAGGTTGTACAGCAAGGTTTGTAGGCTGTACAGCAAGGTGTGTAGGTTGTACAGCAAGGTTTGTGGGTTGTACAGCAAGGTTTGTAGGCTACACAGCAAGGTTTGTAGGTTGTACAGCAAGGTTTGTAGGTTGTACAGCAAGGTTTGTAGGTTGTACAGCAAGGTTTGTAGGTTGTACAGACAGGTTTGTAGGTTGTACAGCAAGGTTTGTAGGTTGTACAGCAAGGTTTGTAGGCTACACAGCAACGTTTATAGGTTGTACAGCAAGGTTTGTAGGTTGTACAGCAAGGTTTGTAGGCTGTACAGCAAGGTTTGTAGGTTGTACAGCAAGGTATGTAGGCTGTACAGCAAGGTTTGTAGTACAGCAAGGTATGTAGGTTGTACAGCAAGGTTAGTAGTACAGCAAGGTTTGTAGGTTGTACAGCAAGATTTGTAGGTTGTACAGCAACGTTTGTAGGTTGTACAGCAAGGTCTGTAGGCTGTAAGGCTTGTAGTACAGCAAGGTTTGTAGGTTGTACAGCAAGGTTTGTAGGTTGTACAGCAAGGTTTGTAGGTTGTACAGCAAGGTTTGTAGGTTGTACAGCAAGGTTTGTAGACTGTACAGCAAGGTCTGTAGGTTGTACAGCAAGGTTTGTAGGTTGTACAGCAAGGTTTGTAGACTGTACAGCAAGGTTTGTAGACTGAACAGCAAGGTTTTTAGGCTGCACAGCAAGGTTTGTAGATTGTACAGCAAGGTTTGTAGGTTGTACAGCAAGGTTTGTATGTTGTACAGCAAGGTTTGTAGGTTGTACAGCAAGGTTTGTAGGTTGTACAGCAAGGTGTGTAGGTTGTACAGCAAGGTTTGTAGGTTGTACTTTATAGTATTTGTTTTAGCTAACTATGCTGTTCAGTTAGATTTAAATTGCTTTTCAGAGTTCATTTTATTTCATTATCCTGTTTAAACTCACTGTCACAATTTCCAAAGAAGTTGCTAGCATACAAATGTATTCGTTACGAAACCAATATTACCCAAGTTTTGCAGTTGTAAAATCCATCCGTTTCTACATTTTTAATGTACCTGAACAATGTTGAAGAATGTATAATCCTTATTTGACTAGGAGAGTTATTATTTCCTTTGTAGCTCCGTTTCTTGTTGTAAAACAACAAATAAATTGCCTATTAAATACATAGTAAAAAGTAAAAACATACATTAAATACATAGTAAAAAGTAAAAACATACATTAAATACATAGTAAAAAGTAAAAACATACATTAACCCATTCAACCCCAAGTAACTGACATGGACTGGTGCGTGATATTTTCAGACCAATAAATGAATAAGAAAATTACCTTTGGACCAGTTCATTTATCAAAATGGGTAATTTTATCTAAAAATAGTAATAATTATTACTGGCAAAAAAGTGCAGATCCTGATGAGACGGCTCGTCACGAGCCGGCTCATCTGGATCTACACTTTTCATAAGCCTATTTAGAGGCCTGTGGGGTTGAAAGGGTTAAATATATAGTAAAAAGTAAAAACATACAGACGGTTCATTTATATTTCCAATCGTTCATTTCTTCTGATACCACATCCACTGTGAAGAGATATTCAAATCAAACTGTAAAACAGCAAATATATTCCAAATGTAATGTTTCGCATAGCCAGTTCTCACCTGTGAATAACGCCCCTGTGCTTACACACTGTATTCCTCCGCCAAATAATACAGTATACCAACCTTCAGTTTGCAATGGCCTAAATTCTAATACCACATCTTTTCTACAAATCAACTAGTCTGAAGTCTTCTCAAGTCACATAATTTCTCAAGAAATACTGCCTGTCATGAAAATGCATTTTTACCAAAAAGAATTGAACTATATTAGTTATTGGGACGACATTCGATGCATTTGTGCCTATTTACTTATATACAACCTTCTATGTAACAAATGATAATGGCAATGAAATGACTGTTCATCACTTTTAGTACGTAATATTAAAATCGCTATGTTTAAAACCGACACACTTGCTCGTTGCAATATCGTTTGGTTGAACAGGAATAAGACTAACTTTTCTCAGTACCATCCATACAACCCCCCTACTTTGGTTATGAAATCTGTGGATTTTGGCATGCACTCGCATATAAGACGGGTTGATAAAATGGACATGTATAAATTGCATGTTTGGCCGGTGCAAGTTGAAGAAATGTCCGATGACAAACAAATGTGAATTCAGGAGCAGCATGTTATATGAAATCATACTTTCAAACCACAAAAACACTGTTTATTGATTCAATGTTAGTGTTCGAATATATTCGGAAGAATATGTAGTAGCAATGCATATATTTGTGAAAAATGTTTGCGATATAATGTCGCATTAACACATTAAAAAATTACTTTGATGCCACAATCTGGTGGTAAAAATGTCGTCCTATAGTATAAACAGTATTGGGTTTCCTAGGGTTTATTGTGTAAATGTTATGTTGTTCAGGTTTGACCGCTGTTGAGCCAGAATGGCTGCCATTGTTTGCTGAACGTCATGTGACATTGTCTAAGCCAATGGAAGAGCCTCTTCCGAGATATGACCAGGTCATGGGTGAGGTAAATCGCATTTCTCAACATTGTCGGTGGCAATGCAGTCGACATCATCATTGTATATCAAGGAATTGCTTTAACCCATTCAACACCAAGTAACTCACATGGACTGGTCCATGATATTCATAAATCAATAAATGAATCAGAAAATCACATTTGGACAAGTTCATTTATCAAAATGGGTAATTATGTCTAAAAATAGTCATATCACTGGCAAAAAGTGCAGATCCTGATGAGACGGCTCGTCACGAGCCGGCTCATCTGGATCTACACTTTTTGTAAGCCTATTTAGAGGTCTGTGGTGTTGAAAGGGTTAAGCTTTTGATTAAATCCATTTTCATTCTGTATACAGTCAAACCTGTGTTAGTTGTCACCTCTATTAAGCAGTCAACTTGTATTAAGCAGCCAGTTTCCAGATTCCCAATATGCTGTTTTATTATACAATTGATCTCTATTAAGCAGCCACCTGTGCAGCACTTTCTATGATTCCCTTGGGTGGCTGCTTAGGACAGGTTTGACTGTACAATAGATATGTACTGTACATTATGAATGAATAAACCATGGAATTGTAGTTTATGGATCTTAAATTGATCGGACATGAATCCCTAACACTGATTAACTTTAGCAACGCAGTTTAGTTTACACATTTATTTTAGCTTGATTGCGAAACAAGTTATTTCAACTTATATTAATCACTCTCGAGACCTCATTCATGATGGAATCTATCGCTATGAAGAAGAGAGAAGAGGCATGTGGAATTTAAATGCCTTGCCTTAGGGCACAATCGTAACGGCTCCAGCAGGGCTCGAACTCTGGACCTTTCGCACCTGAAGCGAACGCGCTACCCACTGCGCTATCACGACTTCCACTTCCATAACAACGCAGTTTGTTTGAAATCATCATGAAGCCCTGACAATAATCGATGTATAATGCATATTGTTTGTTGTACAGTTGTTAATGCAAACAAGGAGTACTGGAATAAACTGTCCACCTCCGTGGTCGAGTGGTTACGGTCGCTGACTTGTATACCACTGTAAACTAATATTCACTGATGGTCATGGGTTCGAGCCCCGCTCAAACCGTGTCTATTTATGTCATGGTACAGACTTAGTCATCATTGGGGATATTATGTGTAAGCGGCCTGGCTAGCTCAGTCGGTAGAGCGTTTGCTCTGTTAGCGAGACCCGGGTTGGCTGCACATTTTTCTCCCCTTGTGACATTTATATGAAAAAGTTGGCAGTTTCTTACGGAAGTTGGTGCACCAAGTGCTGGTTAACCGCTGGAGCCTGCCCAGATACGGTGTTACTAGGTAAACTGGCCGCTGGTGATATAGCCCAAAATGGTGCTGATGCAGGCGCAAGACACAAATAAAGAAACAAACGAAACAAACATTGTTTTCATATTTTGAATAGAATTTACTACACTTTCAGGTTGTGTGCCACATGTCGGCAACGTTTGGTAATCGTGCCTGGTCCATCCCCCTAGTTGAGCTGGAGTATCCTACTGGCATTGAGAAGATTAAGTGGTTTGCGCGCTTCCTGCTCGAAGGCCAGGTTATGAACACCATGAAGAGGTTCACACCTGACCTGCTGTCTTCTCCTGCCACCATGATCAAAACTTGGGCAAAGTAAGGCTTTATTAGAGGAGTAGGTAGGACGTAAGTTTTGGGATAAATACTCTCCCTGGATTGCCATACTTCTCCCTACATCGCTTAAGCAAGAGGGTGATTTGGGATAAATAATCTCCATGGACTGCCACACTTCTCCCTACATGGCTTAAGCAAGAGGGTGATTTGGGATAAATAATCTCCCTGAACTTCCTCACTTCTCCATACAGGGCTTAAGCAAGAGGGTGATTTGTGATAAATAATCTCCCTGGACTGCCACACTTCTCCCTACATGGCTTAAGCAAGAGGGTGATTGGGGATAAATAATCTCCCTGGACTGCCACACTTCTCCCTACATGGCTTAAGCAAGAGGGTGATTTGGGATAAATAAACTCCCTGAACTTCCTCACTTCTCCCTACATGGCTTAAGCAAGAGGGTGATTTGGGATAAATAATCTCCCTGGACTGCCACACTTCTCCCTACATGGCTTAAGCAAGAGGGTGATTTTGGATAAATAATCTTGAACTCTTTACTTCTCCCTAGGCTTAATCAAGAGGGTGATTTGGGATACATAATCTCCCTGAACTTCCTCATTTCTCCATTTCTCCATACAGGGCTTAAGCATGAGGGTGATTTGTGATAAATAATCCCCCTGAACTTCCTTACTTCTCTCTACAAGGCTTAAGCAAGAGTGTGATTTGGGATAAATAATCTCCATGGACTGCCTCACTTCTCCCTACAAGGGACTGTCTTCAAGCTTCTCCCTTGTATACCTAATTTTCTCCCTTATTTTATAGGTGTAGCTACCCCTATAGATGTATTAGATGTACTGCTTCATCTGTCCGCTCGCCCATATGGTTCTCCGGAGGCGAGGGTAAATAAGCTCAATCATCATGCTTCATCTGTGTCAGCATTGACATTTACAAACCAAAATATCCAGTCCTATTTTACACTGTATGCTATAAAAATGTCTGTTTACTGCATTGTGTGGTGGCTACAGTCGTTGACTTCAAATCACTTGCCCCTTATTGCTGTAGGTTCAAATCCCACTGGGGGGGGGAGTCAAATTGTTTGTGAGGAAGCTATCCAGGCGGCTTGCGGTAGGTCGGTGGTTCTACCCAGGTGCCAATCTGTGCCGGAAATACTGCTCGGCGGGGTATCTGGGGTCTCCCTTCACCAATAATAGATGGAGAGTTAACATATGACGTAAGTTGTTGGTGCGACATTCAATAAAAAACCCAACAAAATGCATTGGGTGGCCATAAATCCCAAGCATGGTAGTCTGTACTTCTCATTTAAACATGATGGAAGTCGTGATAGCTCAGTGGTAGCGCGTTCGCTTCATGTGCGAAAGGCCCTGAGTTTGAGCCCCGCTGGAGCCGTTACGATTGTGCCCTTAGGCAAGGCATTTAAATTCCACGTTGCATCTTATCTCTCCCTCGTGGCGATGGATTCCATCAGGAATGAGGTCTCGAGAGTGATTAATATAAGTTATAAGAACTTGTTTCGCAATCGAGCTAAAATAAATTTGTAGTAACTAAGCTTGATGATTGAACCAGTCTGTATATACACGTCCGCCTCCGTGGTTGAGTGGTTATATAATAACATAACATAACTGTATATACATGTCCGCCTCCGTGGTCGAGTGGTTATATAATAACATAACATAACTGTATATACATGTAGGCTCCGTGGTCGAGTGGTTATATAATAACATAACATAACTGTATATACACATCCGCCTCCGTGGTCGAGTGGTTATATAATAACATAACATAACTGTATATACATGTAGGCTCCGTGGTCGAGTGGTTATATAATAACATAACATAACTGTATATACACATCCGCCTCCGTGGTCGAGTGGTTATATAATAACATAACATAACTGTATATACACATCATTTCTTCCTTCAAGCACTGCAAGGACATCGGTGACACTGTTGTTAATGTTGTTGGTTTCATATCACTGGCCCCTCACTGCTGTAGGTTCTGTAGAATTGTTTCATGTGAGGAAGCTATCCAGCTGGCTTGTGGTACATGTAGGTTGTTGGTTCTACCTGGGTGCCTGAAATAATGCTTGGATGGGCCATGGGGTGTTCCTCCGCCAATAATAACTAGGAAGTCGCCATAACATAGCATAAACTGTGCAACTTTAAACACCAAAAACCAACTTTCAAACACTGCTTGCTTCAGACTGTATGACAGCATACAGCATGACAACAACAGTACAGCTGATATTTTGTTAAGTAAGGATGCGTGTATTTCAGGTTGCAGCCAAGGACAGAGACATTGTTGAAGGCTTTAATGTCGGAGAGGGTTGACTCGAGGGCGTCGTTATTGAAAGTGTGGAAGAAACAACCAGATTGTGAGTATTGCCATGACAACTCTATTCTCACTTGTATAGTTTTAAACAACCCGCATCTCTGAGTATTGCCATGGCAACTCTATTCTCACTTGTATGGTTTTAAACAACCAGAATGTGAGTATTGCCATGACAATTCTATTCTCACTTGTATGGTTTTAAACAACCAGAATGTGAGTATTGCCATGACAACTCTATTCTCACTTGTATAACTTTAAACAACCCAAATGTGAGTATTGCCATGACAACTCTATTCTCACTTGTATAACTTTAAACAACCCAAATGTGCGTATTGCCATGACAACTCTATTCTCACTTGTATAACTTTAAACAACCCGCATGTGAGTATTGCCATGACAACTCTATTCTCACTTGTATAACTTTAAACAACCCAAATGTGAGTATTGCCATGACAACTCTATTCTCACTTGTATAACTTTAAACAACCAGAATGTGAGTATTGCCATTACAACTCTATTCTCACTTGTATAACTTTAAACAACCAGAATGTGAGTATTGCCATGACAACTCTATTCTCACTTGTATAGTTTTAAACAACCCGCATGTGAGTATTGCCATGACAACTCTATTCTCACTTGTATAACTTTAAACAACCAGAATGTGAGTATTGCCATGACAACTCTATTCTCACTTGTATAACTTTAAACAACCTGAATGCGAGTATTGCCATGACAACTCTATTCTCACTTGTATAGCTTTAAACAACCTGAATGCGAGTATTGCCATGACAACTCTATTCTCACTTGTATAGCTTTAAACAAC
Organism: Archivesica marissinica; assembly: GCA_014843695.1. Taxonomy (NCBI): domain Eukaryota; kingdom Metazoa; phylum Mollusca; class Bivalvia; order Venerida; family Vesicomyidae; genus Archivesica; species Archivesica marissinica. Next base: position 34,901,231 of record CM026388.1, read on the forward strand.
CCGCATGTGAGTATTGCCATGACAACTCTATTCTCACTTCTATAACTTTAAACAACCAGAATGTGAGTATTGCCATGAGAACTCTATTCTCACTTGTATAGTTTTAAACAACCCGCATGTGAGTATTGCCATGACAACTCTATTCTCACTTGTATAACTTTAAACAACTAGAATGTGAGTATTGCCATGACAACTCTATTCTCACTTGTATAACTTTAAACAACCCAACATGACAACTCTATTCTCACTTGTATAACTTTAAACAACCCATGTGAGTATTGCCATGACAACTCTATTCTCACTTGTATAACTTTAAACAACCCAAATGTGAGTATTGTCATGACAACTCTATTCTCACTTGTATAACTTTAAACAACCCGCATGTGAGTATTGCCATGACAACTCTATTCTCACTTGTATGGTTTTAAACAACCCGAATGTGAGTATTGCCATGACAACTCTATTCTCACTTGTATAGTTTTAAACAACCCGCATGTGAGTATTGCCATGACAACTCTATTCTCACTTGTATAGTTTTAAACAACCCAAATGTGAGTATTGCCATGACAACTCTATTCTCACTTGTATAGTTTTAAACAACCCGCATGTGAGTATTGCCATGATAACTCTATTCTCACTTGTATAGCTTTAAACAACCCGCATGTGAGTATTGCCATGACAACTCTATTCTCACTTCTATAACTTTAAACAACCAGAATGTGAGTATTGCCATGACAACTCTATTCTCACTTGTATAGTTTTAAACAACCCGCATGTGAGTATTACCATGACAACTCTATTCTCACTTGTATAACTTTAAACAACCAGAATGTGAGTATTGTCATGACAACTCTATTCTCACTTGTATAACTTTAAACAACCCGCATGTGAGTATTGCCATGACAACTCTATTCTCACTTGTATAGTTTTAAACAACCCGAATGTGAGTATTGCCATGACAACTCTATTCTCACTTGTATAGATTTAAACAACCCGCATGTGAGTATTGCCATGACAACTCTATTCTCACTTGTATAGTTTTAAACAACCCAAATGTGAGTATTGCCATGACAACTCTATTCTCACTTGTATAGTTTTAAACAACCCGCATGTGAGTATTGCCATGACAACTCTATTCTCACTTGTATAACTTTAAACAACCAGAATGTGAGTATTGCCATGACAACTCTATTCTCACTTGTATAACTTTAAACAACCTGAATGCGAGTATTGCCATGACAACTCTATTCTCACTTGTATAGCTTTAAACAACCCGCATGTGAGTATTGCCATGACAACTCTATTCTCACTTGTATAGGTTTAAACAACCCAAATGTGAGTATTGCCATGACAACTCTATTCTCACTTGTATAGTTTTAAACAACCCGCATGTGAGTATTGCCATGACAACTCTATTCTCACTTGTATAACTTTAAACAACCAGAATGTGAGTATTGCCATGACAACTCTATTCTCACTTGTATAACTTTAAACAACCTGAATGCGAGTATTGCCATGACAACTCTATTCTCACTTGTATAGCTTTAAACAACCCGCATGTGAGTATTGCCATGACAACTCTATTCTCACTTCTATAACTTTAAACAACCAGAATGTGAGTATTGCCATGACAACTCTATTCTCACTTGTATAGTTTTAAACAACCCGCATGTGAGTATTGCCATGACAACTCTATTCTCACTTGTATAACTTTAAACAACCAGAATGTGAGTATTGCCATGACAACTCTATTCTCACTTGTATAACTTTAAACAACCCAAATGTGAGTATTGTCATGACAACTCTATTCTCACTTGTATAACTTTAAACAACCCGCATGTGAGTATTGCCATGACAACTCTATTCTCACTTGTATATTTTAAACAACCCGAATGTGAGTATTGCCATGACAACTCTATTCTCACTTGTATATTTTAAACAACCCGAATGTGAGTATTGCCATGACAACTCTATTCTCACTTGTATAGTTTTAAACAACCCGCATGTGAGTATTGCCATGACAACTCTATTCTCACTTGTATAGTTTTAAACAACCCAAATGTGAGTATTGCCATGACAACTCTATTCTCACTTGTATAGTTTTAAACAACCCGCATGTGAGTATTGCCATGACAACTCTAATCTCACTTGTATAGTTTTAAAGGAGAAGCATTGCTAATGCAATGCTTATAATAAAACCTGGTTGACCAAGAGTACAGTGAAAGAATGATCGAAATCACATCTTTAATAAAATGGTTGCAGTAAGTTGAATATCCCCAACATGGCCAACAATATTTTTATTTAATTAATCAAGTCCGCCTCCGTGGTCGAGTGGTTAAGGTCGCTGACTTGTATACCACTGTAACCTATCATCACTGATGGTCACGGGTTCGAGCCCCGCTCAGGCCGTGTCTCATTTATATGAAAAAGTTGGCAGTTTCTTACGGAGGTTGGTGCACCCAAGTACTGGTTAACCGCTGGAGCCAGACCAGGAAAGGTGTTGTTAAGTAACCTACCAGCCGGCGATATAGCCCGAAACGGTGCTGATGCAGGCGTAAAACCCGAAATATAACATTAATTAATCAATAATAGTCTTAATTTAAATTATCAAATCTCATTTAACTTTTACAATCTTACCAATGAAGAAGACATTCTAGAACCGAAAAAAGGGAATGGTGGGTCAGACGGGGTGCATTTTCAGCGGCGAAGGGACATGTGCGGAAGGGGGTGTTTGTGGTTCCTCACCTAGAAGAGTTTGCTAACTTGCTGTGATTGACAGTTGATTATGCTTGATCAAAGAGGCATTAGGGCAGTACATATTGGTCAAACCGTCAGACGAGTTTGAGTTTATAAAGGTCTGCCTACCCAAAGGCTCTCACCTGTTGAGGTTTATAAAAAAAAAAGAATAAAAGGGCGGGCCCTCACACTATAAACCCCACACTGTAAGCCCAGCACTGTAAGTCCTGCATTATAACACAACTAGGCAACTACAACTAGTATTCAGCGGGCCCTCACACTATAAACCCCACACTGTAAGCCCAGCACTAACCCAAAACACAACACAACACAACAACAGCGGGCCCTCACACTATAAACTCCACACTGTAAGCCCAGCACTGTAAGTCCTGCATTATAACACAACTAGGCAACTACAACTAGTATTCAGCGGGCCCTCACACTATAAACCCACACTGTAAGCCCAGCACTGTAAGTCCTGCATTATAACACAACTAGGCAACTACAACTAGTATTCAGCGGGCCCTCACACTATAAACTCCACACTGTAAGCCCAGCACTGTAAGTCCTGCATTATAACACAACTAGGCAACTACAACTAGTATTCAGCGGGCCCTCACACTATAAACTCCACACTGTAAGCCCAGCACTGTAAGTCCTGCATTATAACACAACTAGGCAACTAGTATTCAGCTGCTCTTACCCGTCAGTGTAACTTTCTAATGAAAAATATATTTATATTTGCAGATTTGTTGTCAGCAATGCAGGAATGGCTACCAGCATCCAAGCATTTAGAACTCTCTTTAAAATGGCCACCTGAATGATGTGTAGAACTTTTAATAAAAGATGAGATTTAAGCATATTGGAAGCTTGTTTTTCTTGTTGATATCTTATAGGGATGTGGTGGTGCTGGATACCCAGTAGATCAGTAGAACGCTTGATTCAATATATATATATCCCTTAACCGGTAAAATACTGAATAAATTGGAAGGAATGGGCAAACATAGGCCCAGATCAGCAGAGTAACGCCGCTTCTAATCACGATCTATGTTGTTTGCTATTCAGCCAATTCTGATCACGATCTATGTTGTTTGCTATTCAGCCAATTCTGATCACGATCTATGTTGTTTGCTATTCAGCCAATTCTGATCACGATCTATGTTGTTTGCTATTAAGCCAATTCTGATCATGATCTATGTTGTTTGCTATTCAGTCAATTCTGATCATGATCTATGTTGTTTGCTATTCAGCTATGCTGTTTGCTATTCAGCCAATTCTGATCATGATCTATGTTGTTTGCTATTCAGCCAATTCTGATCATAATCTATGTTTGCTATTCAGCCAATTCTGATCATGATCTATGTTGTTTGCTATTCAGCCAATTCTGATCATGATCTATGTTGTTTGCTATTCAGCCAATTCTGATCATAATCTATGTTGTTTGCTATTCAGCCAATTCTGATCATGATCTATGTTGTTTGCTATTCAGCCAATTCTGATCATGATCTATGTTGTTTGCTATTCAGCCAATTCTGATCACGATCTATGTTGTTTGCTATTCAGCCAATTCTGATCACGATCTATGTTGTTTGCTATTAAGCCAATTCTGATCATGATCTATGTTGTTTGCTATTAAGCCAATTCTGATCATGATCTATGTTGTTTGCTATTCAGTCAATTCTGATCATGATCTATGTTGTTTGCTATTCAGTCAATTCTGATCATGATCTATGTTGTTTGCTATTCAGCCAATTCTGATCATGATCTATGCTGTTTGCTATTCAGCCAATTCTGATCATGATCTATGTTGTTTGCTATTCAGCCAATTCTGATCATAATCTATGTTTGCTATTCAGCCAATTCTGATCATGATCTATGTTGTTTGCTATTCAGCCAATTCTGATCATGATCTATGTTGTTTGCTATTCAGCCAATTCTGATCATAATCTATGTTGTTTGCTATTCAGACAATTCTGATCATGATCTATGTTGTTTGCTATTCAGCCAATTCTGATCATAATCTATGTTGTTTGCTATTCAGCCAATTCTGATCATGATCTATGTTGTTTGATATTCAGTCAATTCTGATCATGATCTATGTTGTTTGCTATTCAGTCAATTCTGATCATGATCTATGTTGTTTGCTATTCAGCCAATTCTGATCATAATCTATGTTGTTTGCTATTCAGCCAATTCTGATCATGATCTATGTTGTTTGCTATTCAGCCAATTCTGATCATGATCTATGTTGTTTGCTATTCAGCCAATTCTGATCATGATCTATGTTATTTGCTATTCAGCCAATTATGATCACGATCTGTGTTTGCTATTCAGCCAATTCTGATCATGATCTATGTTGTTTGCTATTCAGCCAATTCAGACAATGATCTATGTTGTTTGATATTCAGCCAATTCTGATCATGATCTATGTTGTTTGCTATTCAGCCAATTATGATCATGATCTATGTTTGCTATTCAGCCAATTCTGATCATGATCTATGTTGTTTGCTATTGAGCCAATTCTGAACATGATCTATGTTGTTTGCTATTCAGCCAATTCTGACAATGATCTATGATGTTTGCTATTCAGCCAATTCTGATCATGATCTATGTTGTTTGCTATTCAGCCGATTCTGATCATGATCTATGTTGTTTGCTATTCAGCCAATTCTGATCATGATCTTTGTTGTTTGCTATTCAGCCAATTCTGATCATGATCTATGTTGTTTGCTATTCAGCCAATTCTGATCACGATCTATGTTGTTTGCTATTCAGCCAATTCTGATCATGATCTATGTTGTTTGCTATTCAACCAAGTGTTTTAGCTCTAATATCTAAATAGCAAACAGGATGTTCTGTGCCATCTGATCTGGCTCTATGCTGTTTGCAAAAACACAAATACTCATTTCCAGCACAGTAAGGGTTAAGCATACCTTTTCCTTTACTGTATACTGTACTCAATACTAATTTCTTGGTTTCTTGCGGTAGGAATTCCACTAACTTTATGTTTGTATAAGCATCGTCATACATTACTATTTATAATAATATAGAAAGGTCTATATTTAGGATACCCTGGTTTACTGCAGTCTCCAAACAGGAAGTCATGTACTGTAGATAAATCGCTGGATGACTTGCATAAAGATTACCCACACGCCCAATAAATGTCATGTATTGTAGTCGTGTCATATTTTTATGTAACCAAGATATATCTATCAATGTATAGCGCGCAAGACCCCATTTCAGGTATTCATATCAATTTAATGGTTGCGTTTGGTTTTATGGCATGTAACGCAATTCCGAAGTCTGATCCACACTAAGGGGACTCCGTGGCTGAATGGATAAGGGTGTCGACCACAAATAACTTGCTTCTGACTGCTGTAGGTTCGAATCCCACTGGGGGTGTCAAATAATTTCAAGTGAGGCAGCTGGCATTGTGATGGTTGGTGGTTCTACCCAAGTGAGGCAGCTGGCATTGTGATGGTCGGTGGTTCTACCCAAGTGAGGCAGCTGGCATTGTGACGTTGGTGGTTCTACCCACGTGAGGCAGCTGGCATTGTGACGTTGGTGGTTCTACCCAAGTGAGGCAGCTGGCATTGTGATGGTCGGTGGTTCTACCCAAGTGAGGCAGCTGGCATTGTGATGGTCGGTGGTTCTACCCAAGTGAGGCAGCTGGCATTGTGACGTTGGTGGTTCTACCCAAGTGAGGCAGCTGGCATTGTGACGTTGGTGGTTCTACCCAAGTGAGGCAGCTGGCATTGTGACGTTGGTGGTTCTACCCAAGTGAGGCAGCTGGCATTGTGATGGTTGGTGGTTCTACCCAAGTGAGGCAGCTGGCATTGTGATGGTCGGTGGTTCTACCCAAGTGAGGCAGCTGGCATGGTGATGGTTGGTGGTTCTACCCAAGTGCCTGAAATACTGCTGGGATGGGCACACAGGGTCTAACTAATAATAGCGGGACAGTCGCCATATCACCTTAGCTGTCCGTTCCACTTTAAACCTCCCCAACAAACAAACCACATGGAATGAACCATGGAAATAGAAACACGTAACTTGTTAAACGTACTTGTAAGGGACATGGGTATACCTTGTTGGAATATACATAGTTCCCGTGTGACGTCATTTCTACTGTGGCTGCCATTTTGAATGGCAAAGTTGATCAGATATTATATAATATATAGTAGTGTAATATTGTTTTCTTCATAAAATATTTATTTTTCATTCCATCACCGTGGTTCATACATTGTTGGAAAGCTCTCGATGGACATTTTTTGTATCGTTTCACAAATTTCGTATCGATAACGAATACATAATAATTTACCTGTATATTAATATTTCAACTATGAAAATAGACTTTCAAAAATAGGTGCAAGTTAAGTTCTTATAATTTATAATCCATTCCTCATTGTCAAAAAATAAATTAATATTTATAAAGTACATTTCAATACCTTTCAAATCATACCAAATTTTATATTAAAAAACCAAAATTAATAAAGTTATTGCAATTAAAGAATTACTAGTAAAATCATGAAATTGCCGTTAATAAAACTTGCCAGTTAAAATGGCTGCCAAGATATGATCTTATCCGTGTTTTGACTGCCATGGGAACTATGTATTGGCTGCTTCCCTGTCTCTATGCATGCTTTAATACCATTGTAGGATCATAAACTTGTAAAACAATGGTTCTATTCTAAACCTCACCACATACATCTATTTTCTGGGCAGAGATTTTTCACAACTGACATCTAGGGCTTTGGTGTGTACAATAATACACTAGAAAGACTAACAGTTTACCTTCAACCAATCTATATATAATTATATCAACACGTTTTGTATGTTTCTTAGAACTGACAGGTGAACAAGGCACATGTTTGCCGTGTGTGTGTTGTCATTACGGACCGTTGTAGCTGCATTAGTACATGTGGAATTAATGCATTAAATACTTGAACATTTATACATGACAAGAGATTGACACAAGGTAGCTAGAAATTGGGTATATATTAATATTTTAAGTCGGTTTTCTGAATGTAATCCAGGGATCGCAGGTTCGATCCCCCGTCTGACCATACTAAAATTAACAGTCAGATGGGACGTTAAACAGAGGTCTCGTGTCGGTGCTTTACACCGTGCACGTAAAATAACCAGAGGAGACTCTGGAATGGGTCGGGTCTCTGTCTGTATCATTGCACTATCCTCCAAAAATCTAAAATGACTAATCTCTTCAGGAGGCGTCGCGTCGCTCACATGGGCAACCGGTAGCGACGATAAATAAGCGTAAACACACACGCACGTTTTCTGGTTGTAAAAGTAACAATAAAAGTAGGTTTCCCATGTATGTTTGATGTAAGCATTTGGTGCAATGTTTCATTGATCTCTAGATAATGTTTAAAGATGGCATATCTGATTAACTGTTTAATCATATTGTATTGCATTCATTCTATATATACAATGTACAGAACAAAACAAATGAACACACTTGTATAATTATGACTAGTATATACGATTTATGTCATTGTTGTGCACAAGAATTGTCAATAAATGTTGAAGCAAATGGGTTGGGCCACAAGTTTTAATAACATTAGTTACGGCTCTCTCCAAATTACTAGATTGTAACAAACAAAGTGACTGAATATATGAGTTGTGCAAATACTAAAATTGATGATTACTAATATAAAAGGAAAACTGACTGCCTCAATTGGTATTCAGGTCTTCACTATCTGCTAACTCGCTTGAAACGTATGTCCAGATCTTTGGGATTGATTGTAATGGACGCCGTTGTGGTTATCAGTATTTCCAAGGGCAACGTAGAAGTAAATAGTATTGGGTAAAATATATATTGTTTTAATAACAACCACAGCGGCAATGGCAGTTTTATTGTGTTGCTTGCGGCTGTTAAAAACTCCTTTATATCGAATTCCGAATGACTGAACAAAATACTTCTATATAAACAGATCCAGTTATATGTAAAATGATAGTGTCTGAAACGGGACTTTGATCCGACTTTGAGATAACCGGATAATTCCGACATAACCGACTTTGACATAACGGATGTAGACTGTACATCAGAAATATAACGAAGAGTACTTCTTTCGAATTCTTTTTTTGTGTACCCCGAGTATAAATAGTGAGTATTTTCCATACACTATCGCTGGTATTATTGGGAAACCCAATATAGCGTGACAAGAAGATGCATGTTTTAATTTATATGTACTTGATCTATCAATGACAAACACAATCTACACCTGATACAGTCTACACCCGTTATATCATAGTCGGTTATGTCAAATTATCCGGTTATCTCGAAGCCAGGTCAAAGTTCCGTTTCAGACACTATCATTTTACATATAACTGACTGTTTATGTCAAATTCCGTTATATCAAATTTTTAACAGACAATGACAACTTGATTATGGAACAAATGTAAGGCCTGTGCTCGTTGAGAAACATCAGCTTGGGAAATATGATCAATATCCGTTATGTCAAACTTCGGTTATGTCGAAGTATTTTGTTCAGGCCGACTGAATATGACAACGGAAGTATACTGTATATTGTTTATGTAAACATGATAATTGCAAAGAAAGCAAAATTCACCAATACATCACGTGTGGAACGAACGTATGTGAGACGCAAATAGTGTATAATGTATAAATAGTGTATAATGTATAAATAGTGTATAATGGACAACAAAATAACCGTGTGACAGAACCAGCTCATCGGATACACAGGTAATCTGTCACCTGTGACCATAATATGCGTTTCATCAAATACATTTCACAGCCATTATGTCATTTAACATTAACCTAGATAGTTTATACACATTTATTTTAGCTCGATTGCGAAACAAGTTCTTACAACTTATATTAATCATTCTCGTGACCTCATTCCTGATGGAATCCATCGCCACGAGGGAGAGAGAAGATGCAATGTGGAATTTAAATGCCTTGCCTAACGGCACAATCGTAACGGCTCCAGCAGGGCTCGAACTCCAGGCATTTCGCACCTGAAGCGAACGCGCTACCACTGCGCTATCACGACTTCCTCAAATTACTCCGTGAAGGCGCCTATTTATTACATAAACGCTCGTACACATTTAAGAGTTTATACAAATATTTGATTCATATCACTTTCTACTCACCGCTGTATGTTCGAATCTTTCATGTGAGGAATCTACCCAGCTGGCATACGAAATATCGATGGTTCTGTCCGGGTGTCCGTCCGTGCCTGAAATACTGCTCGGAGGGGCACACAGGGTCTTCCTTCACTGATAATAGCGAAATAGTTCTTATCTAAGGCAAACAAAATATTATTTGAATGCAAATCGCCACCGAGAGTTAATTCCTGATGTAATGCATTGTCATACGAGAGGGATTTAAGTGCTGGCCTCCTGCTTCTGGCAAATACGGTATTGTGGATTTAAGTGGTTGCTTGGTGCTTATGGCAAATACGGTAGTGTGGATTTAAGTGGTTGCTTGATGCTTCTGGCAAATACGGTAGTGTGGATTTAAGTGGTTGTTTGGTGCTTCTGGCAAATACGGTAGTGTGGATTTAAGTGGTTGTTTGGTGCTTCTGGCAAATACGGTAGTGTGGATTTAAGTGGTTGTTTGGTGCTTCTGGCAAATACGGTAGTGTGGATTTAAGTCGTTGCTTGGTGCTTTTGGCAAATACAGTAGTGTGGATTTAAGTGGTTGCTTGGTGCTTTTGGCAAATACGGTAGTGTGGATTTAAGTGGTTGCTTGGTGCTTTTGGCAAATACGGTAGTGTGGATTTAAGTTGTTGCTTGGTGCTTTTGGTAATTACAGTAGTGTGGATTTAAGTGGTTGCTTGATGCGTTTGGCAAATACGGTAGTGTGGATCTAAGTGTTGTCTTCGTGCTTCTGGCAAATACAGTAGTGTGGATCTAAGTGTTGTCTTCGTGCTTCTGGCTAATACGGTAGTGTGGATTTTAAGTGTTGGCTTCGTGCTTCTGGCAAATACAGTAGTGTGGATCTAAGTGTTGTCTTCATGCTTCTGGCTAATACGGTAGTGTGGATTTTAAGTGTTGGCTTCGTGCTTCTGGCAAATACAGTAGTGTTGATCTAAGTGTTGGCTTCGTGTGTATGGCAAATACAGTAGTGTTGATCTAAGTGTTGGCTTCGTGCTTCTGGCAAATACAGTAGTGTTGATCTAAGTGTTGGCTTCGTGTGTATGGCAAATACAGTAGTGTTGATCTAAGTGTTGGCTTCGTGTGTATGGCAAATACGGTAGTGTTGATCTAAGTGGTTGCTTCGTGTGTATGGCAAATACGGTAGTGTGGATTTAAGTGGTTGCTTCGTGTGTATGGCAAATACGGTAGTGTTGATCTAAGTGGTTGCTTCGTGTGTATGGCAAATACGGTAGTGTTGATCTAAGTGGTTGCTTCGTGTGTATGGCAAATACGGTAGTGTGGATTTAAGTGGTTGCTTCGTGCTTATGGCAAATACGGTAGTGTGGATTTAAGTGGTTGCTTCGTGCTTATGGCAAATACGGTAGTGTGGATTTAAGTGGTTGCTTCGTGCGTCTGGCTAATAAGGTAGTGTTGATCTAAGTGTTGGCCTCGTGCTTCTGGCAAATACGGTAGTGTTGATCTAAGTGTTGGCTTCGTGTGTATGGCAAATACGGTAGTGTGGATTTAAGTAGTTACTTGGTGCTTCTGGCAAATACGGTAGTGTGGATTTAAGTGTTGGCTTCGTGCTTCTGGCAAATACGGTAGTGTGGATTTACGTGTTGGCTTCGTGTGTATGGCTAATACGGTAGTGCGGATTTAAGTGGTTGCTTCGTGCTTATGGCAAATACGGTAGTGTGGATTTAAGTGGTTGCTTCGTGCTTATGGCAAATACGGTAGTGTGGATTTAAGTGTTGGCTTCGTGTGTATGGCAAATACGGTAGTGTGGATTTAAGTGGTTGCTTCGTGCTTATGGCAAATACGGTAGTGTGGATTTACGTGTTGGCTTCGTGTGTATGGCAAATACGGTAGTGTTGATCTAAGTGTTGGCTTCGTGTGTATGGCAAATACGGTAGTGTTGATCTAAGTGTTGGCTTCGTGTGTATGGCAAATACGGTAGTGTTGATCTAAGTGTTGGCTTCGTGTGTATGGCAAATACGGTAGTGCGGATTTAAGTGGTTGCTTCGTGCTTATGGCAAATACGGTAGTGTGGATTTAAGTGGTTGCTTCGTGCTTATGGCAAATACGGTAGTGTGGATTTAAGTGGTTGCTTCGTGCTTATGGCAAATACGGTAGTGTGGATTTAAGTGGTTGCTTCGTGCTTATGGCAAATACGGTAGTGTGGATTTAAGTGGTTGCTTCGTGCTTATGGCAAATACGGTAGTGTGGATTTAAGTGGTTGCTTCGTGCTTATGGCAAATACGGTAGTGTGGATTTAAGTGGTTGCTTCGTGCTTATGGCAAATACGGTAGTGTGGATTTAAGTGGTTGCTTCGTGCTTATGGCAAATACGGTAGTGTGGATTTACGTGTTGGCTTCGTGCTCCTGGAAAACACCGTATGCATTACTCCGTGAAGGCGCCATGATTAATCGGGTATTAAACATGTATAGTAACTATTGGCTGACGTAATAGCCCGACGCCTAGATTATTGTAAGGGACATTACCTGGGTGTATTGCGTTTAACCTTATATCAACATCATGCTGAATTCAAATGCATATTTACAATTTTGTCATTTCAACAGCACATAATTTGGAAAAACCATCGTCTGTATACACCGAATATATACATTTATAATAGATAGTTTCAACAGAGTTTATTTCGAAATACAATGGGCAATATGCCCATGAGTACACATTATATACACATTACATACTTTCAAACGTGAACATTGGCACTGCGTGCCCTGTGTAAATATGTAATATACTGAGTCAAAAAAGAAACGATACCAAACTAAAAATGACGTAAAACGGATAAAACCATAAAAAGGTTTAATATATTATTACGTATCAGTACCGGGTATCTTATTGCAACGTCAGCCAACCATAAACACAGGTAAATAAACACCCGATAATCCTGGAACGCCGAATTTCCGATTTGCACTCGCTCCTCAACAAAGACAACTTCCTACACATGTACAAATCGGAAAACCGGTTTATTGTACTGGTATTGCATTATCATCGAGGAAAAACACCCTACATACCCATTGTTACCTCTAACAAAATGCCTAGGCTAAACCGCAATCAGAGAATGCGTGCCATTGGCATGATTGACGGCGGTTTACGTCAGCGTGACGTCGCAAATCGACTCGGGGTTACACGGATCACGATAACACGTTTACTTCGACGTTATCGAACACATGGATCGGTGGACGACCGTCCAAGATCTGGTCGACCACGTGTGACGACACGTAAACAGGACCGTCACATTCGGACGTCACATTTACGTGACCAGTTCCTACCTGCTACGCACACAGCTGCCGTTACTCCTGGGATGACCAACAATCGCATCAGTGCACAAACAGTCAGGAACCGGCTCGGTGAACGTGGCATTCGTGCCTATCGGCCATACGTTGGACCCATCCTGACACGACGTCACCGTGACGTACGGCGGGAATGGACGACGGAACGTGCTCGCTGGACTCGGTTACAGTGGAATTCGGTGATGTTTAGCGATGAATCGCGGTTCTGTTTGCGTCAAGCGGATGGCAGAGAGCGGGTATATCGCAAACGCGGTGAACGTTACGCCGACGCATGTGTACGTCAGGTCGATCTGTTCGGGGACGGAAGCGTTATGGCGTGGGGCGGTATCACCTTCGGCAGTCGCACTGAACTGTTAGTGGTGGACGGGAACCTAAACGCCCAGCGGTACTGTGATGAGATCCTTGCGCCAGTTTTTGTGCCGTTCTTTAACGCCAACAGAAACGTCACACTGTTCCAACTGGACAACGCCAGGTGTCATACTGCTCGGATTTCATACACATTATTGGAGCAGAACAATATTGAAACCCTGCCGTGGCCTGCTTTGTCACCAGACTTGTCACCCATAGAACATTTGTGGGATACGTTAGACCGCCGCGTCAGACGACGTCAGCCGGTAACGTTAAACCAACTGAGGGATGTTTTGCGTCAGGAGTGGACACATATTGACCAGCAAGAGATTCAGATACTCTTCCGACGGCGGTGCATTGCAGTGAGAGACGCAAATGGTGCCCATACTCGGTATTGACGTCTGTGTGAAAACTCCATTAGACCCCTGTCCGACGAATTACGTCATCACGCAGCAGACAGTTTCGGAGGCTCATTATGCTTTATGTGCTCCTCTTTCAAACATGTTGGACTATCATCTTATGAATTTTCAAAGAATTTTCTTAATAAATGTTGAAATTATAGACACATAAACACCAGGTATCGTTTCTTTTTTGACTCAGTATATAATTATATAGAGCAAATGTGCAAATAAAAACACGTGCAAATACAAAACGTTTACGATTGGCTAATATATGACACCACCCGTCGAATCTCGTTTTCATATTACATTACACACTTTCTATGTACAGTCAAACCTGTGTTAGTGGTCACCTCTATTAAGCAGCCAATCTGTATTGAGCAACCAGTTTCCAGATTCCCAATATGTTGTTTTATTATACATTTTACCTCTATTAAGCAGCCAACCTGTATTAAGCAGCCAGTTTCCAAATTCCCAATATGTTGTTTTATTATACAGTTGACCGCTAGTAAGCAGCCACCTGTGCTAAGCAGCCATTTTTCAGATTCCCAATATGCTGTTTGAATATACATTAGCTCTCTCTTAAACAGCCACTGTATGTGGTTCCCTCGGCTGGATGTTCAACGCAGGTTTGACTGCATCATAATCCGAAGAAAATTCCTGTTATTAGATTTGTTTAGATTGGTCTCATTTCGTAGACAACACTGCACTTTCTTTATTTTCCCCAGCATGACACGTCAACATCATATTTGTGTGGGCTACTACGTAGGATACAATGCAAAGTGACGCATAGCGGGTCAGGTATCCAGTTGTTAACACGCTGAACTTGTAATCCAGGGATCGCAGGTTCGACCCCCGCTATACCATACTAACCAAACGCATATCATAGGCTTAAGGATGAGACTTTAAAACCGTGTCGGTGCGTTACACCGTGCACGTAAAAAAACCCAGGGGAAATTCTGGAATGGGTATCTGTCTGTTTCATTGCACTATCCTCCAAAATCTAAAATGACTAATCTCTTCACGAGGCGTCGCTCATATGGGCAACCGGTAGCGACAATACATAAACGTTAAACCACAGGAACTTGAGATTGTATCCATAAGTCACCAAAATCATGCACAAGGCACCAATAACAATGTACCTCTATCATAGGACACCCCCCCCCCCCCCCTCTATTTACGCACATTCAAATGCTGCGAGTATTTATTCTTCCAATAAGTGTGTCGACATAGAAATACTGATCGTATATTGTATAATAACTCAAATAGACAGACTAATCTATTTACATCAATATGAGAGACGTAATAAAATAGTGCCCCCTCCCCAACCATTTAACAACTCTCTACCCTTTTCCGTTCTCACCTTTACTTGAGCCTTGGCATTGGGGTGCACTTCTTGGGAAACCGGACATTTTGTGTGTTTTACGTTTATTTATCGTCGCTACCGGTTGCCCATATGAGCGACGCCTCCTGAAGAGATTAGTAATTTTAGATTTTGGAGGATAGTGCAATGATACAGACAGAGGCCCATTACAGAGTCTCCTCTGGTTCTTTTACGTGCAGGGTGTAAAGCACCGACACGAGACCTCGGTTTAAAGTCCCATCTGAAAGACTGTTAATTTTATTAGGGTCAGACGGGGGATCGAACCTGCGATCCCTGGATTACCAGTCCAGCGTTTTACCACTGGGCTACAGATCAGTATGTCAACTGGACAGTCGATTATGCATACTAGTACCGTTCTTTGAAAAATAATCATACTCTATATAACATATGTACATGTTTGCAGCTTTTGATTGCGTGTATGTGTTTTACGTTTATTTATCGTCGCTACCGGTTGCCCATATGAACGACGCCTCCTGAAGAGATTAGTCATTTTAGATTTTGGAGGTTAGTGCAATGATACAGACAGAGACACATTCCAGAATCTCCTCTGGTTCTTTTACGTACACGGTGTACAGCACCGACACGAGACCTCTATTTAATGTCCCATCTGAAACACTATTAATTTTATTATGGTCAGACGGGGGATCGAACCTGCGATCCCTGGATTACCAGTCCAGTGTGCTACCACTGTGTTAGATCCGTCTGTAGATTTTGATTGCGTAATAACGCCTCTTTCATTCGGTAGCGTTCAAATCGTTTCTATGACGAGGGTCAATCATTGATGTTGTCGGAACTTGTGGCCCAACCCATGTGCTAATTATTTACCGGTTATACGATTGTTATTGTTACATACATGTATATAGAGCAATACAATAATTATCAAATCACAGACGGATCAGTAGTCCAGTGGTAACACGCTGGACTGGTAATCCAGTGATCGCAGGTTCGATCCCCCGTCTGACCCTAATAAAATTAACAGTCTTTCAGATGGGACGTTAAACCGTCTCGTGTCAAATAAATATATTTTAACACCGAGACTATTAATCGGGCCGTATTGAGTTTCTGATCATATCAACATTTTGCCAGAAGTTAAAAAGTGAAAAATCGACAGACTGGAACCCATGCTAATTCACACCTAACAACTCGACTTACAAGATGTGTGCACGAGTGATAAAGAAGCCGCTATATGACGGGAAACGACAGTGTTTCTGCCATTAATCAGCTAACGACCAAACTAACATATTTTTGTACACATTTAGTTTAGCTCGATTGCGAAACAAGTTCTTACAACTTATATTAATCACGCTGATGGAATACATCGCCACGAGGGAGATAGAAGAGGCAATGTGGAATTTAAATGCCTTGCCTAATGGCACAATCGTAACGGCTCCAGCGGGGTTCGAACTCCGGGCCTTTCGCACCTGAAGCGAACGCGCTACCACGGCCCTATCACGACTTTCATTAAACGAACATTGCAAGAACGTGTGGCCAGAACCATATGATGTTGCTGTTTGTAAATATATAGTATTTATAATGATATGTTTGAAAATAATTACATAACTCGGTTAATGAACAGAAAGTCGGTTATCTCGTATACTGATATGAAAATTGATATAATTATATGTATACTAGAGGACATAGAAAACGCACACTTCGGATAAGTGTGTTTTACATGAAAAAACAATAATTATATAAATACATAGTTTTAAACATTTGGAATATTTTTAGTTGTTCAGTTTGTGTTTTGTAATAAAGATATGATACATCTTTGATGGCATCCTTCGTATTTCGTTTTCATGTAATAATAATCATATACTGTAGGTGTGCGTTTTCTATGTCCTCTAGTATATAATGTAGGTGTGCGTTTTCTATGTCCTCTAGTATATAATGTAGGTGTGCGTTTTCTATGTCCTCTAGTATATAATGTAGGTGTGCTTTTTCTATATCCTCTAGTATATAATGTAGGTGTGCGTTTTCTATGTCCTCTAGTATATAATGTAGGTGTGCGTTTTCTATGTCCTCTAGTATATAATGTAGGTGTGCGTTTTCTATGTCCTCTACTGATGTAATATTATATATGTTCCATATCAAATTACTGATTGAGGTCAACTGTTTTGATTACATCAGCTAACTGTAGTCATGCCCCATTTATGTCACCTTTCTATAATTAACAGCGAAAAAGTCTAGCTCATATTTCCGTTAGTAGGTATTGGTATATAACATAGTTGCAGTAGCCCCAGAATAATATAGATAGCTTAGCCAAACGATCCTGCTCAATGTGAAGCGTATAATATATTGTTATATGCGCCAAGTGTAGGCTGCAGAAAATTTAGTGCTCTTATAATTGGATTGTTTCGTTAAAACTAATGACTGTAGATCTGTGATTTTTTGTACAGTATCTCATGAATATACAGGAGTTACTATGCTGTGCTTTTTAATTGGAAATATCTATTCAATATTGAATGCCATACTTTGAAACAATTGGATGTACAAATAAGAAACTATTTATACTTTGTAAAATTGTGTAACTTTTTGATGAACACAATTTTCACGATTACAATGTGCTTTGTCAAGTATAATAGAGACCAATTATTGAAATTGGCAGGTGTAGCTAGAAGGCTTTCACGCCCGAACAAAGCAACTTTAAATGTTCTAAAGGATTATGGTCTTTTGAAATACAGATCTGCCAGAGGCGGTCTGTATCAATGCAGGCGAAATTGGGACACAAATCAAGGAATCAACTTTAACAATATCAAAATATTACCAGAAACAATTCCTACTGTAATATCAACAGCCAGAACAGAACGTTTTTCAAATCTTGATAAAGAGGTATTGAATTCTACAAGAAGCTTAAATATATACCGCATAAAATATGAATCTCAAACTGTTGTTAAAGGCCAAAAAAACATTAAACTGTGTTGTATAAATCCAAGATCTTTGAAGAACAAAACCATAGCGTTTTGTGATTTTATATTCTCAAATGACCTAGATATGATTGCTGTTACTGAAACATGGCTAGGCACTTCAATTGATAAAACGTGTTTAAGTGAACTGCTGCCAAAAGGGTACCAGATTAAACATGTCCCTCGCCCTGGTAGTCGACGTGGCGGGGGTGTGGCTCTGATATATAAAACTGGAATAGATGTCAACATTGTGTCCTCTACACCTGACAATGAATTTTCAACTTTTGAGTATTTAGATTGTAATGTAAATATTAAGTCCTATTCATTACGCTTATCAGTAATGTACAGTCCACCCCCAAATAAAGAAAATGGTTTGAAAACTAAAGTATTTCTTGAAGACGAATGGCCATTGTTCTTGTCCAAATACGCCACCATTGACAAAAATATCATAATCACTGGAGATTTAAACTTTCATTTGGATAACTACTCTGACCGTGATGCAATAACATTTAACAGTATTCTACAATCCTGTGACATGACACAACATGTGAAAGAGCCTACCCACGTCCGTGGTCACATCCTGGATGTGGTCATTACTAGGGAAAATGACAAAACTGTGTCAGAAGTAGTAGTCACTGACCCAGGTTTTTCAGATAACTCGGGCAAAGTGACAAGAGACCACTTCGCAGTCATATTTCATGCAAGAGCGGCGAAACCGGCTCCTGTACGAAAAACAGTGTCGTATAGAAAATTCCGTTCAATAGATATAGATACTTTCAAAAGTGACATCATGGCATCAGAAAAACTTCGTAATAGTTTGCAATGCACGGATGCTGACGATCTTGTCAGCATATACAACAGTGAACTTTCTGCATTGGTTGATAAACACGCCCCTTTACGTACACAAACGATTACATTAAGGCCTTCATGTCCCTGGTTTACAGAGGAACTCCACGATGCCAAACATAAAGCGTAAATTTGAACGCAAGTGGAAAAAATCAAGATTAACTGTCGACCATGAAATATACAGGAGTCAGTGTGCCAAGGTTAATAAAATGTTGAAACAAGCACGGCTTGACTACTTTTCTGATAAAGTAATATCTTGCGGTCGTGATCAAAAAAGCATGTTCAAAATCACTAAACACCTGCTTGAAGGCGATAGTGAAATAGCGCTTCCATCAGGCAAAAATCCCAATGAACTAGCACAGGAATTCAGTGACTTCTTCATTTCTAAGGTGGAAGGCATTAGAAATGACATATCTTCAAACTCCCAGTCGGAACTGGGTCCAGTGAACATTGAAACAGAGAAACTCCCTCACATAAGCTGCTTGAACAATTTCTGTCCATCACATGAGAAAGAAGTCGAACAGTTCATTAAAAAAAGGGCCAAATAAATCCTGTGAAATTGATCCAATTCCGACATGGCTACTGAAATCTTGTCTTAGTGAAATCCTACCAATAGTGACACAAATTGTAAATATTTCATTGGAAACAGGCAATGTACCAAAGTCATTCAAAATCTCCCGGGTAAGACCTTTGCTGAAAAACCAAGCCTTGATCAAAACACTTTGAAGAACTACAGGCCCGTGTCAAACCTACCTTATGTCTCGAAGATTCTGGAAAAAGTAGTAAATAGTCGAATTGATGAACATTTGACAAGTAATAACTTACACGAGGTACATCAGTCTGCGTACAGGAAGTTTCATTCCACAGAAACTGCCTTACTGAAAGTCCAAAACGATATACTCCAATCTCTGGACCAGAACAATGCTACAATCCTTGTGCTTTTGGACATATCTGCTGCATTTGATAACATCGACCATAGAACACTTTTACAGCGTCTCGAATTTCATTTTGGAATTACTGGAAAACCTCTCCAATGGATATCATCTTATCTTACCGACCGTTATCAAGCAGTATGTATCGATGGAAAACTATCCAACTCAGTGCTCATGAATGTCAGTGTTCCACAGGGGTCTGTTTTAGGCCCGAAATTTTACACTATGTATACCAAGCCTGTAGGAGCCATTTGTAAACACCATGGACTGAACCATCACTTTTATGCTGACGATTCCCAGCTTTACCTTTCATTCAAACCAAGCGTTCAAGCTTCAAAAGCAGAGACACTACTTCGAGTGGAAAACTGTCTACAAGACATTGTTGCTTGGATGCATGCCAATATGTTGAAACTCAATACTGATAAAACTGAAATGATTATGTTTTCTAGTCAGCGAAATTTGCAACACATTGAAAACATAAATGTGAAAGTAGGAGACTCAAATACAGAACCATCAACATGTGTGAGAAATCTAGGAGCTTTCCTAGACTCAAGAATGGATATGGACAAACATGTAAATTCTGTGACAAAATCATGTTATGCGCAGATCCGGCGGATTGGACATATTCGGCAGTATTTAACAACAGAAGCCACGAAAACTCTCATAAACTCACTCATTGCATCCAGGCTCGACTACTGTAATTCACTGTTGTACGGCGTGCCAAAATACACTTCCAATAAATTACAAACTGTTCAAAACACAGCAGCTCGCATCATAACCAGAACATCCCGTTTCAGTCATGTAACGCCCATTCTAAAAGAACTTCATTGGATACCAGTTCAAGAAAGAATAAAGTATAAAATACTGACTCACACATATAAAGCATTGAATGGAGAAGCACCGATTTATATGAGAAACTTGCTTGAGGTTTATATACCAAGGAGAGACTTAC
This sequence comes from Archivesica marissinica, assembly GCA_014843695.1. Taxonomy (NCBI): domain Eukaryota; kingdom Metazoa; phylum Mollusca; class Bivalvia; order Venerida; family Vesicomyidae; genus Archivesica; species Archivesica marissinica. Next base: position 34,922,166 of record CM026388.1, read on the forward strand.
GGTCTAAATATGAAGCAGCTACTCTTGTGTTACCAAGAAGTCGGGCTGTCACATACGGAGATAGAAGTTTCATGACTGCTGCCCCAAAACTTTGGAATTCTCTTCCATTAAATCTTAGAAGTGCAACAACATTGTGTTCTTTCAAAAAGGCTTGGAAGACACACCTTTTTAAATGTTCATATGGAACATAAATATCGAACTGTGTCTGTGCTCAATCAGGATTAAGACTGCAAATGAACACATTTTATTTAATTATTACCTATATTTTAATTGTTATAATTTTAGATGCTAACATTTTATAGCATATTTAGAATCCATTGTAATTGTGTTTGCTAATTTTGTCTTGTTTTATCTCATTGTATGTGGAAGTTTTTATCAATATTTGTGATATTTTAGGCTGTAAAGCGCTTTTGAACGTTTTATTTTTAAATGAAAAGAGCGCTATATAAAGTGTGGTATATAATTATAATAATAATAATAACTGTAGGTAAAGTAGTGGATGTAAGAGTTACACATATTAACTACATACGTTGAACACGGAATAAATAATTGGGGTAACCATGGGATATGTGCTAGATGAACAAGCTGACGGAGATATTATTCAACAGAAATATTTACGACGGCGGGTATCGTGTCAACTTATAGTCATAAGTGATAAGCTGCAGAAAATGTACGAAAAGGAACGGAAGATATCGAACGAAACGGAAACGATGAACGAGAAGGAACGGAAAATGACAAACGAAGCGGAGACAATAAGCGAGAATGAACGGGAAATGACGTTTGAAACGAGTGTAATAAACGTGAATGAACAGGAAATGACGAATGAGGCGGAGGCAATAAACGAGAATGAACGGAATATGACGAACGAGGCGGGGACAATAAGCGAGAATGAACGGGAAATGACGATTGAAACGAGTGTAATAAACGTGCATGAACGGGAAATGACGAACGAGGCGGGGACAATAAGCGAGAATGAACGGAATATGACGTACGAGGCGGGGACAATAAGCGAGAATGAACGGGAAATGACGATTGAAACGAGTGTAATAAACGTGCATGAACGGGAAATGACGAACGAGGCGGGGACAATAAGCGAGAATGAACGGAATATGACGTACGAGGCGGGGACAATAAGCGAGAATGAACGGGAAATGACGATTGAAACGAGTGTAATAAACGTGCATGAACGGGAAATGACGAACGAGGCGGGGACAATAAGCGAGAATGAACGGAATATGACGTACGAGGCGGGGACAATAAGCGAGAATGAACGGGAAATGACGATTGAAACGAGTGTAATAAACGTGCATGAACGGGAAATGACGAACGAGGCGGGGACAATAAGCGAGAATGAACGGAATATGACGTACGAGGCGGGGACAATAAGCGAGAATGAACGGAATATGACGAACGAGGCGGAGACAATAGACGAGAATGAACGGGAAATGACGAACGAGGCGGAGACAATAGACGAGAATGAACGGTAAATGACGATTGAAACGAGTGTAATAAACGTGCATGAACGGGAAATGACGCACGAGGCGGAGACAATAAACGAGAATGAACAGAAAACGTGGGATGAAGTGAAGGTAGTAAGCGAGAAGGAACGGAACATGACGGAAGAAGCGAAGACAATAAACGAGAAGGAACTAAACATGACGAGCAAAGTGAAGAGTATAATAAACATAGTTGTGGAAGAAGTGTTGAGATTACTGATATATGGACATGCACTGTTGCACATGTACGACAATGCAGATTTATAGAGTATAGAAAGCACATCATGTAAATGTAATTGGCATTATGTGGCTGTTTGTTTATGTTGCTGTTTGTTTATGTTGCTGTTTGTTTATGTTACTGTTTGTTTGTTTATGTTGCTGTTTGTTTATGTTGCTGTTTATGTTGCTGTTTGTTTATGTTGCTGTTTGTTTATGTTGCTGTTTGTTTATGTTGCTGTTTATGTATGCATGCATTGATCTAAAGTTTCATGACAATTATTAAAACGGGTTGTGTGTACTGTACACTACCGATGTGCGGTAACAGTTGTGTCTGCCAGAACACATTCCTCGCCTGTTACCGGTTAGTATATAGTATCTCTACAGTTGTGTCTGCCAGAACACATTCCTCGCCTGTTACCGGTTAGTATATAGTATCTCTACAGTTGTGTCTGCCAGAACACATTCCTCGCCTGTTACCGGTTAGTATATAGTATCTCTACAGTTGTGTCTGCCAGAACACATTCCTCGCCTGTTACCGGTTAGTATATAGTATCTCTACAGTTGTGTCTGCCAGAACACATTCCTCGCCTGTTACCGGTTAGTATATAGTATCTCTATTATTTTGTTTCATGAATCTCTTAAAACTGCTTTACTTTGAGCGATGGCCTAGTTACACGTAGTGTTCCAAATTATAGATAGGAGACAACCCACCTGTCCAATCTGGCGACCACCGTACCATCTCACATACTTCCCGGTCCGAGGATCGAACCCGGGTTGCATTGGTGAGAAGCGAGCGCGCTAACCACTGCTGTGCTAATCGGACAGCCAAAGATAGAATACAACATGCATGGTCCGTTTTAGTTATAATTATATATATGATACATAAGTATCAGTTCAGGTTATTACAGGTTCGATCCCCCGTCTGACCCTAATAAAATTGACAGTCTTTCAGATGGGACGTTAAACCGAGGTCTCGTGTCGGTGCTTTACATCGTGCACGTAAAAGAACCAGAGGGGATTCTGGAATGGGTATATGCCTGTATCATTGCACTATCCCCCACAATCTAAAATGACTAATCTCTTCAAGAGGCGTCGCTCATATGGGCAACCGGTAGCGACGATAAATAAACGTAAAACCCTATTAGTTCTTGTACTGCTTATATCTCATATTTCACGCCAGTCTGTAGTATTGGTCATTGATGACATATGTGTCATTGTGCTGTTTCATGTTTTAATTTGTTGGGGGTCTCATGATATATTGACTTAATTGTTCCAATGAGTTCTCTTGTTACATACAGTGTGTGTGCAGTAGGTGTGCAATCTATTGGTATGTGTTATCAATACTTATATTGATGATCTCGGGGAATATTTACATCGCTAATGCATTTCCTTCGATGAACTTATGTGCCCTGATTGTATTCATTTTCGTATGGGGGTTCCAAACTAATGATAGTCGTGATAGCGGAAGTCGTGATAGCGCAGTGGATGCGCGTTCGCTTCAGGTGCGAAAGGTCCGGAGTTCGAGCCCCAATAGAGCCGTTACGATTGTGCCCTTAGGCAATGCATTTAAATTCCACGTTGCCTCTTCTCTCTCCCTCGTGGCGATGGATTCCATCAGGAATGAGGTCTCGAGAGTGATTTATATAAGATGAAATAACTTGTTTCGCAATCGAGCTAAAATAAATTTGTATAGACTAAACTAATGATATGCAGTTAACATGCGCACTCGAAGTTACGGGCATGCGCATTCAATAGTTGATCTATTTACCTATTCCGTCACACGATAAGTTGCAAATCTGGACTAAAAAGTGTGCTATATTTTCTTTGTCATTGAAAAGAATTAATTAATGTAAATATAAGTAATGAATCGAGGGTTAATCGTTTCCATCGGGGTATGAACGACATTGGGTGTGCTTAAAGTTAGCGTGGGTGCCTTCGGGCCGCAAATAACAAACATCACTGTAAAATCAAAATTCACAAAAATGATGACACAACGTAAAATCCGAACAATATGAAGAGTCACCGTATCCCAACACAATATGTATGTCGAGAAACTAATATATAGTGTGTACCATGCTTCTTACAATACAATATGTATGTCCGAGAAACTAATATATAGTGTGTCTTCCCATGCTTCTTACAATACAATATGTATGTCCGAGAAACTAATATATAGTGTGTCTTCCCATGCTTCTTACAATACAATATGTATGTCCGAGAAACTAATATCTAGTGTGTACCATGCTTCTTACAATACAATATGTATGCCCGAGAAACTAATATATAGTGTGTCTTCCCATGCTTCTTACAATACAATATGTATACCCGAGAAACTAATATATAGTGTGTCTTCCCATGCTTCTTACAATACAATATGTATACCCGAGAAACTAATATATAGTGTGTCTTCCCATGCTTCTTACAATACAATATGTATACCCGAGAAACTAATATATAGTGTGTACCATGCTTCTTACAATACAATATGTATGTCCGAGAAACTAATATATAGTGTGTACCATGCTTCTTACAATACAATATGTATGTCCGAGAAACTAATATATAGTGTGTCTTCCCATGCTTCTTACAATACAATATGTATGCCCGAGAAACTAATATATAGTGTGTACCATGCTTCTTACAATACAATATGTTTGTCCGAGAAACTAATATCTAGTGTGTACCATGCTTCTTTCAATACAATATGTATGTCCGAGAAACTAATATATAGTGTGTACCATGCTTCTTACAATACAATATGTATCCCCGAGAAACTAATATATAGTGTGTACCATGCTTCTTACAATACAATATGTATGTCCGAGAAACTAATATATAGTGTGTACCATGCTTCTTACAATACAATATGTATACCCGAGAAACTAATATATAGTGTGTACCATGCTTCTTACAATACAATATGTATGCCCGAGAAACTAATATATAGTGTGTCTTCCCATGCTTCTTACAATACAATATGTATGCCCGAGAAACTAATATATAGTGTGTACCATGCTTCTTACAATACAATATGTATGTCCGAGAAAATAATATATAGTGTGTACCATGCTTCTTACAATACAATATGTATGTCCGAGAAACTAATATATAGTGTGTCTTCCCATGCTTCTTACAATACAATATGTATACCCGAGAAACTAATATATAGTGTGTACCATGCTTCTTACAATACAATATGTATGTCCGAGAAACTAATATATAGTGTGTACCATGCTTCTTACAATACAATATGTATACCCGAGAAACTAATATATAGTGTGTACCATGCTTCTTACAATACAATATGTATACCCGAGAAACTAATATATAGTGTGTCTTCCCATGCTTCTTACAATACAATATGTATGCCCGAGAAACTAATATATAGTGTGTACCATGCTTCTTACAATACAATATGTATGCCCGAGAAACTAATATATAGTGTGTACCATGCTTCTTACAATACAATATGTATGTCCGAGAAACTAATATATAGTGTGTACCATGCTTCTTACAATACAATATGTATACCCGAGAAACTAATATATAGTGTGTACCATGTTTCTTACAATACAATATGTATACCCGAGAAACTAATATATAGTGTGTACCATGCTTCTTACAATACAATATGTATGGCCGAGAAACTAATATATAGTGTGTCTTCCCATGCTTCTTACAATACAATATGTGTACCCGAGAAACTAATATATAGTGTGTACCATGCTTCTTACAATACAATATGTATGATGTATGCTCGAGAAACTAATATATAGTGTGTACCATGCTTCTTACAATACAATATGTATGATGTATGCTCGAGAAACTAATATATAGTGTGTACCATGCTTTTTACAATACAATATGTATGTCCGAGAAACTAATATATAGTGTGTACCATGCTTCTTACAATACAATATGTATAACCGAGAAACTAATATATAGTGTGTACCATGCTTCTTACAATACAATATGTATACCCGAGAAACTAATATATAGTGTGTACCATGCTTCTTGCAATACAATATGTATGCTCGAGAAACTAATATATAGTGTGTACCATGCTTCTTACAATACAATATGTATGTCCGAGAAACTAATATATAGTGTGTACCATGCTTCTTAAAATACAATATGTATGTCCGAGAAATTAATATATAGTGTGTACCATGCTTCTTACAATACAATATGTATGCCCGAGAAACTAATATATAGTGTGTACCATGCTTCTTACAATACAATATGTATGCTCGAGAAACTAATATATAGTGTGTACCATGCTTCTTACAATACAATATGTATGCTCGAGAAACTAATATATAGTGTGTACCATGCTTCTTACAATACAATATTTATGCCCGAGAAACTAATATATAGTGTGTACCATGCTTCTTACAATACAATATGTATACCCGAGAAACTAATATATAGTGTGTACCATGCTTCTTACAATACAATATGTATACCCGAGAAACTAATATATAGTGTGTACCATGCTTCTTACAATACAATATGTATGCCCGAGAAACTAATATATAGTGTGTCTTCCCATGCTTCTTACAATACAATATGTATACCCGAGAAACTAATATATAGTGTGTACCATGCTTCTTACAATACAATATGTATGCCCGAGAAACTAATATATAGTGTGTACCATGCTTCTTACAATACAATATGTATGTCCGAGAAACTAATATATAGTGTGTACCATGCTTCTTACAATACAATATGTATGTCCGAGAAACTAATATATAGTGTGTACCATGCTTCTTACAATACAATATGTATGCCCGAGAAACTAATATATAGTGTGTACCATGCTTCTTACAATACAATATGTATGCCCGAGAAACTAATATATAGTGTGTACCATGCTTCTTACAATACAATATTTATGCCCGAGAAACTAATATATAGTGTGTACCATGCTTCTTACAATACAATATGTATGCTCGAGAAACTAATATATAGTGTGTACCATGCTTCTTACAATACAATATGTATGCTCGAGAAACTAATATATAGTGTGTACCATGCTTCTAACAATACAATATGTATACCCGAGAAACGAATATATAGTGTGTCTTCCCATGCTTCTTACAATACAATATGTATACCCGAGAAACTAATATATAGTGTGTACCATGCTTCTTACAATACAATATGTATGTCCGAGAAACTAATATATAGTGTGTACCATGCTTCTTACAATACAATATGTATACCCGAGAAATTAATATATAGTGTGTCTTCCCATGCTTCTTACAATACAATATGTATGTCCGAGAAACTAATATATAGTGTGTACCATGCTTCTTACAATACAATATGTATGTCGAGAAACTAATATATAGTGTCTTCCCATGCTTCTTACAATACAATATGTATACCCGAGAAACTAAATATAGTGTGTCCCATGCTTCTTACAATACAATATGTATACCGAGAAACTAATATATAGTGTGTACCATGCTTCTTACAATACATATGTATGCTCGAGAAACTAATATATAGTGTGTACCATGCTTCTTACAATACAATATGTATGTCGAGAAACTAATATATAGTGTGTACCATGCTTCTTACAATACAATATGTATACCCGAGAAACTAATATATAGTGTGTACCATGCTTCTTACAATACAATATGTATGTCCGAGAAACTAATATATAGTGTGTCTTCCCATGCTTCTTACAATGCAATATGTATACCCGAGAAACTAATATATAGTGTGTACCATGTTTCTTACAATACAATATGTATGCCCGAGAAACTAATATATAGTGTGTACAATGCTTCTTACAATACAATATGTATACCCGAGAAACTAATATATAGTGTGTACCATGCTTCTTACAATACAATATGTATGCCCGAGAAACTAATATATAGTGTGTCTTCCCATGCTTCTTAAAATACAATATGTATGCCCGAGAAACTAATATCTAGTGTGTACCATGCTTCTTACAATACAATATGTATACCCGAGAAACTAATAAATAGTGTGTACCATGCTTCTTACAATACAATATATATGTCCGAGAAACTAATATATAGTGTGTCTTCCCATGCTTCTTACAATACAATATGTATACCCGAGAAACTAATATATAGTGTGTACCATGCTTCTTACAATACAATATGTATGCCCGAGAAACTAATATATAGTGTGTACTATGCTTCTTAATATACAATATGTATACCCGAGAAACTAATATCTAGTGTGTCTTCCCATGCTTCTTACAATACAATATGTGTACCCGAGAAACTAATATATAGTGTGTACCATGCTTCTTACAATACAATATGTATGATGTATGCTCGAGAAACTAATATATAGTGTGTACCATGCTTCTTACAATACAATATGTATGATGTATGCTCGAGAAACTAATATATAGTGTGTACCATGCTTTTTACAATACAATATGTATGTCCGAGAAACTAATATATAGTGTGTACCATGCTTCTTATAATACAATATGTATGTCCGAGAAACTAATATATAGTGTGTACCATGCTTCTTACAAT
>CM026388.1:34931416-34977586 GCA_014843695.1 Archivesica marissinica
TACAATATGTATGCCCGAGAAACTAATATATAGTGTGTACCATGCTTCTTACAATACAATATGTATGCCCGAGAAACTAATATATAGTGTGTACCATGCTTCTTACAATACAATATGTATGCCCGGACTAATATAGTGTGTACCATGCTTCTTACAATACAATATGTCCGAGAAACTAATATATAGTGTGTACCATGCTTCTTACAATACAATATGTATACCCGAGAAACTAATATATAGTGTGTACCATGCTTCTTACAATACAATATGTATGCCCGAGAAACTAATATATAGTGTGTACCATGCTTCTTACAATACAATATGTATGCCCGAGAAACTAATATATAGTGTGTCTTCCCATGCTTCTTACAATACAATATGTATGCCCGAGAAACTAATATATAGTGTGTACCATGCTTCTTACAATACAATATGTATGCCCGAGAAACTAATATATAGTGTGTACCATGCTTCTTACAATACAATATGTATGTCCGAGAAACTAATATATAGTGTGTACCATGCTTCTTACAATACAATATGTATGCCCGAGAAACTAATATATAGTGTGTCTTCCCATGCTTCTTACGACGTGCACATACCTCAGGTGAACGATGGTATCATTTGTGCACAGCTAATGTATAGCCGAATAACATATTCAAATTAATATCTTGAACCAAGCTCGATAAAATCCAATTTGAAAAGTGTCGGGTGTTGCGTTGTGTTATTTTGTGAATATTTATTTTACAGTGTTGTTTGTTAGTTGTTAAGTTTCATACATTATTGTTTATATAGTGAAAATAAATTTCTTGTATGTACGTATGGTATGTTGATTTATACTGGGTCCAAATTAGAACGAAATCCTTTCATAAATAATCCAAGTATACCGACTAAGATAATTGTCGGTTAGAAGTGGCCATACGTGTTTGGTTTTGTGTTGTGTTGCGTCTTTTGACCTTCTCCGTGTTAGTTTATACAAATTTATTTTTAGCTCGATTGCGAAACAGGTTCTTTCAACTTATATATAAATCGCTCTCGAGATCTCATTCCTGATGGAATCCATCGCCACGAGGGAGAGAAGAGGCAACGTGGAATTTAAATGCCTTGCCTAAGGACACAATCGTAACGGCTCCAGCGGGGCTCGAACTCCGGACCTTTCGCACCTGAAGCGAACGCTCATCCACTGCGACTTCCACGAATTAGAAATTAAGAACTGTTTTGCTTTAATTATAAGACACATATCAGATCAATATTACATGCATTTACACATAGATATAAATATAAATGGCTATGATTGTGGGAGCTCATTTGTATAAAATGTATGCATTATGTTTGCACTGTTCGCTAACTGTATATAATATGTATGTATGTCCTCATGGGCTTGAACGCCTACTGGAATTTAATAAAATAAACTATCAAACTATCAAACTATGATATTGCGCATGCGTAATGTCTACATATTGAGCGGGACACACCTGTTATCCAGAACAGACGGATCTGTAGTCCAGTGGTAACACGCTGGACTGGTAATCCAGGGATCGCAGGTTCAATCCCCCGTCTGACCCTAATACAATTAACAGTCGTTCAGATGGGACGTTAAACCGAGGTCTCGTATCGGTACTTTACACCGTGCACGTAAAAGAACCAGAGGAGACTCTGGAATGGGTCTCTGTCTGTATCATTACACTATCCTCCAAAAATCTAAAATGACTAATATGTTCAGGAGGCGTCGCTCATATGGGCAACCGGTAGCGACGATAAATAAACGTAAACCACACACATGTTAATCGGTTAGTTGTACACATATAATATTCAAAATTACTGCTACGATTCTCAGCTGTGACTTGCACAATTCTTATATATCACTAATAATAATAATTAATAATTATTAATTAATAATAATAATAATAAACTATCTTTGTGTATCTTAATTAGTAATCAGTGACACTCTCACATCTGATATGGTATTAATACTACGCCCATAAAAGCCCACACTGTTTGCATGCTTGAACTCATGACATGCAGCCTATAGTTAGCTTAGCTTATACTCATTTATTTTAGCTCGATTGCGAAACAAGTTCTTACAACTTATATTAATCCATCGCCACGATGGAGAGAGAAGAGGCAACGTGGAATTTAAATGCCTTGCCCAAGAGTACACTCGTAACGGCTCCAGCGGGGCTCCAACTCCGGGCCTTTCGCACCTGAAGCGAGCGCGCTACCACTGCGCTATCACGACTCCCACAATAGTTAGATAAGTTGATATAAGTTAATTTGTAATTTTCTTTATAAAAACACCTTTTCACATTTTCACTCAAGCGCTTACTATGTATTACTATAAATATATACGCAAGACAAGATAACAATACTATTAATATATGATCATGTTATGTAATTTGAACTCCGTAGATTGTTATCTGTTTTATAATTGGCTGCATTCATTTGTTGATAACATAGCTATCACAAAATTAGGTTACAGCCTATTTTAACACTTTATAACCACCTATCGAATTCTTTCATGTGCGTACTTTGCTATCAGGCTAGTTTGCAGAAGGTATGTAGTTCTACTCTGGCGTGTGATTGAAATGGTACATGCATGTGGGGAATTCTTATACCAGTACATGGACACTTCGCCATGACCACAACCATTTGCAGAAGTTATACCAAAATCTAAAATTTCCTTCTGTCGGAGCAATCCTCAGTTTCATCCAAATTCATTCATGCATCTAGCACGGACGGACAGAAAGACATGATCAGCCAAAACAATAATCCAACGGCGGGGGTTAGCAAATGCACACATGTTGTAGTTCTTCTTTCCGTTTAACCCTTTCCCCCATAGAGATGTAGTTTTATTTCATATATTTGGCTGTAAATTTACCATTCATACGCAATGTGAACATGCCTACTTGACCTTCATGGAGGTTACTAGGAATTATTAAAGTGTTGTATACATTACGTTGCCCGATCTTTATTATAGCTTGTTTGACTACTAATGTGTCGGTCTATGTCAATAGGCATCGGCGTCGAGAGGCGCTTCTAAGGGGGAAAGGGTTAAGGACAGAAATCCATGACTGGAATTACTTTGTCCTGTGTAGGTTTGGGCAAGACGGTCACATCTCCCAAGGCTGTACAGCTAAAACGTTCCGTATATTTATATATATATATACACAATTAAAACTATGCTGTCTACGCTGAGGACAGACGAGGGGTTGCTACCTATGCGTGGAGGGCAGCCTTGAATACATCGAGTTAGTATCTACATGTTTAGTAAAATGTCAATAATGTTCATACAGTTGATTTGTTTGGTTTGATTGATTCGCACCAACAGCTTATTTCATATAGCGTTTCTCCAGCCATTATTGGACACTATTTCAGACACGGACCGGCACCCAGGTTGCACCACATACCGCCCGTAAGCCTCGCTACACAGATATCCGACGGATCTGTAGTCCAGTGGTTAACACGTTGGACTGGTAATTCAGGGATCGCAGGTTCGACCCCCTCGTCTGACCCTAATGAAATTGACAGTCTTTCAGATGGGACGTTAATCTGAGGTCTCGTGTCGGTGCATTACATCATGCACGTAAAAGACCCAGAGTATACTCCGGAATGGGTCTCTGTCTGTATCATTGCACTATCCTCCAACATCTAAATAGACTAATCTCTTCAGGAGGCGTCGCTCATATTGTCAACCGGTAGTGACGATACATAAACGTAATACACACACGCTACACAGTTGCAGTTATATGGCACACGGATACAGTTGCGGATATATGGCACACGGATACAGTTGCGGATATATGGCACATGAATACAGTTGCGGATATATGGCACATGAATACAGTTGCGGATATATGGCACATGAATACAGTTGCGGATATATGGCACACGGATACAGTTGCGGATATATGGCACATGAATACAGTTGCGGATATATGACACATGAATACAGTTGCGGATATATGGCACACGAATACAGTTGCGGATATATGGCACATGAATACAGTTGCGGATATATGACACATGAATACAGTTGCGGATATATGGCACATGCATACAGTTGCGGATATATGGCACACGGATACAGTTGCGGATATATGGCACATGAATACAGTTGCGGATATATGACATGTGAATACAGTTGCGGATATATGGCACACGAATACAGTTGCGGATATATGGCACACGAATACAGTTGCGGATATATGACACACGGATACAGTTGCGGATATATGGCACACGGATACAGTTGCGGATATATGGCACACGGATACAGTTGCGGATATATGGCACACGGATACAGTTGCGGATATATGGCACACGGATACAGTTGCGGATATATGACACACGGATCAGTTGCGGATATATGGCACACGGATACAGTTGCGGATATATGACACACGGATACAGTTGCGGATATATGGCACACGGATACAGTTGCGGATATATGGCACACGGATACAGTTGCGGATATATGGCACATGATACAGTTGCGGATATATGGCACACGATACAGTTGCGAAAACACAAACACAAAACACAAAACACGATATATGGCACATGAATACAGTTGCGGATATATGCACATGAATACAGTTGCGGATATATGACACATGAATACAGTTGCGGATATATGACACATGAATACAGTTGCGGATATATGGCACATGAATACAGTTGCGGATATATGACACATGAATACAGTTGCGGATATATGACACATGAATACAGTTGCGGATATATGGCACACGGATACAGTTGCGGATATATGACACATGAATACAGTTGCGGATATATGGCACACGGATACAGTTGCGGATATATGCACACGGATACAGTTGCGGATATATGGCACACGGATACAGTTGCGGATATATGACACACGGATACAGTTGCGGATATATGGCACACGGATACAGTTGCGGATATATGGCACACGGATACAGTTGCGGATATATGGCACACGGATACAATTGCGGATATATGGCACACGGATACAGTTGCGGATATATGGCACACGGATACAGTTGCGGATATATGGCACACGGATACAGTTGTCATTTTCTTTCACTCTCGCGCTTACTACGTATTACTATAAATATATACACAAGACAAGATAACAATACTATTAATATATGATCATGTTATACAATTTGATCTCCGTAGATCGGTATCTGTTTTATATTTGGCTGCATTCATTTGTTGATAATATAGCTATCATAAAATTAGGTAAAATGTACAGCCTATTTTAACACTTTATAACCACCTATTGAATTCTTTCATATGCGTAATTGGCTATCAGGCTGGTTTGCAGAAGGTATGTAGTTCTACTCTGGCGTGTGAAATGGTAAATGCATGTGGGGAATTCTTATACCAGTACATGGACACTTCGCCATGACCACAACCATTTGCAGAAGTTATACCAAAATCTAAAATTTCCTTCTGTCGGAGCAATCCTTAGTTTCATCCAAATTCATTCATGCATCTAGCACACACGGACAGAAAGACATGCACAGCCAAAACAATAATCTAACGGCGGGGGTTAGCAAATGCACACATGTTGTAGTTCTTCTTTCCGTTTAAGGACAGAAATCCATGACTGGAATGGACTTTGTCCTGTGTAGGTTTGGGCAAGACGGTAACATCTCCCAAGGCTGTACAGCTAAAACGTTCCGTATATATATATATATACACACAATTAAAACTATGCTGTCTACGCTGAGGACAGAGGGGCTGCTACCTGTGCGTGGAGGGCAGCCTTGAATACCTCGAGTTAGTATCTAAATGTTTATTAAAATGTCAATAATGTTCATACAGTTGATTTGTTTGGTTTGATTGATTCGCACCAACAGCTTATTTCATATAGCGTTTCTCCAGCCATTATTGGACACTATTTCAGACACGGACCGGCACCCAGGTTGCACCACATACCGCCCGTAAGTCTCGCTACACAGATATCCGACGGATCTGTAGTCCAGTGGTTAACACGTTGGACTGGTAATTCATGGATCGCAGGTTCGATCCCCTCGTTTGACCTTAATGAAATTGACAGTCTTTCAGATGGGAGGTTAATCTGAGGTCTCGTGTCGATGCATTACATCATGCACGTAAAAGAACCAGAGGAGATTCTGGAATGGGTCTCTGTCTGTATCATTGCACTATCCTCCAAAAATCTAAAATGACTAATCTCTTCAGGAGGCGTCGCTCATATGGGCAACCGGTAGCGGCGATAAATAAACGTAAAACAAACACGTTTTAATGATCATTGTTTACATGTTTCATTGGGCTATTTCATGTCCAGATTGGTTGAGGCATGGTGGAGTGTCCTAATTATTCCAAGAAGGTATATCAATAAATAATGTCTTTATTATTATAATTATTATTATCATTACAATTATTAATATTATCTAATATATCTCAACATGTGATCGTGGAAGACGTGATAGCGCAGTGGATGCACGTTCGCTTCAGAGGCGAAAGGCCCTGTGTTCGAGCCCCACTGGAGCCGTTACGATTGTGCCCTTAGGCAAGGCATTTAAATTCCACATTGCCTCTTCTCTCTCTTTCATGGCGATGGATTCCATCAGGAATGAGGTCTGGAGAGTGATTACTATAAGTTGAAAGAACTTGTCTCGCAATCGAGCTAAAATAAATTTGTTTAAAATAAATGTGATCACAGAGTGTCATTCTCAGAAAAGAAGATTCCAAAATCCAGTATTTCGTCATCAGGCAATAAAATTAGTATTTCACAACAAAAACACTTGTCACCATTATATATATATATATATATATATATATTATATATATATTTTATTTTACATATAGAGACTTTTCCCACCACGATGTGTGATCCCACACTGTCTTTCTTAGAAACCATGATGCCAAAATACCCGCCGTCAGGTAATAAACGTAGAATTTCAGAAGTGTAAAAACCCCACCCCCCACAAAAAAAACCACAAAAAGCTTGGAAAGCACTGGAAACCAATAAGTACGTGTGCATATATTAGTATTAATTGACACTGACAAATGTAATGTCAGGAAGCGTGCATTGTTGTGTGTTTACTTTTATTTATCGTCGTTACCGGTTGCCCATTTGAGCGACGCCTCCTGAAGAGATTAGTCATTTTAGATTTTTGGAGGATAGTGCAGAGACCCATTCAAGAGTCTCCTCTGGTTCATGTACGTGCATGGTGTAAATCACCGACACGAGACATCGGTTTAAAGTCCCATCTGAAAGACTTAATTTTATTAGGGTCAGGCGGGGGATCAAACCTGCGATCCCTGGATTACCAGTCCAACGTGTTAACCAGAGCTGACATATGTTGTAATATGGTACTAATATGTACGTTTGACCAGACTGGAAATGTCTAGGGCAGTCACATGTGTGGGGCGACATGATGTTGTGATAATAATCATAATTATAGGAAAGACTTTATGTAATGCGGAGACTTTGAGAATATTTGATGTAGAGTAATAATACTACTACTACTACTACTACTACTACTACTACTAATAATAATAATAGTAATAATAATAATAATAAAGACTTTATTTAACGAGAGAACTCATTTGAATAATTAAGTCAATCTACCATGTCAGTTTATTAGGTTATTGGTCTGTTCTTTGCACCACCTGATATATAAAGTATTGAAGTGTGCTGTTTTGATAAGAGGGAAATCCACAATTGTGACCCTGAATATAAGAAAGATTTCCTAGAAACTTCAGTAGTTTGGAGGGTAAATTTGGAGAATGGCGGATGATCGCAAGTTTTGAATTTGAACATCGGAAGTAAATCTGAATGACTCTTGCAGATAGACAAGTGCTAGGCCATTAGTTTATACACATTTATTTTAGCCCGATTGCGAAACAAGTTCTTATAACTTATATTAATCACTCTGGAGAAGGTGCTAGGCCATTGAGTGTTTTAAACATTAAGACTGTTTTTTTTTTGAAAGCTTACTCTTTCTGGGAAATTCATCTAATTGAGAGTTGAGAAAAGTTCGGAAGAAGAAGTGTAAACATCTTTGTCAATAATTAGTCTTGCAGATCGTTTTTGGAATCTAAAACCGCCACATGATATCCTCTGATACATTTGAGACTAGATTTTTTATATTCCATGACATGACCATCATGATTGTAAAATGTTTGCATATTTGTGAGCTCATGCACATGTTGTCATCTGATTAAATAAATCTATTTTTCTACACAAATATAGATATATATTTTGTTTACTAAAGTCTCATATATGTACATGTGTATTTAATTACACGAGCCTAGTCTATACACATGTTTATACATGATACAACTATGTACATTGTATTGTATTTATGTCAACCCTATTGCGGGGAACCAGGGAGGCTTAGCCGAGCTAAGCGGGTGATCAGTAAGCAATGTGTATGTGCAATATTACTAAATCTCGTTGGCGCTGATGAACGCTTATATGTGGTCATTCGTGTTGGAGGAAACCAGTGTACCCAGAGAAAACCGAGCTGACGACCATCTCACACACTTGTCGGTTCGAGGATCGAACCTGGGTTGCAACCCGGACAAAACCGAGGTGGCGACCATGTCACATACTTGTCGGTCCGAGGATCTAACCTGGGTTGCAACCCGGAGAAAACCGAGCTGGCGACCATCTCACATACTTGTCGGACCGAGGATCTAACCTGGGTTGCATTCGTAAGAAATGTATGTTTTGCAGAAGAGAGAAAACAATCCACCCATGCAAGTATTGCTATAATTTATTTATATTATTTTGCCTATAACAGTAAAGCATTTCGTATGTGATGTATGCTGGGTCAGTAGTGCTTATAACAGTAAAGCATTTCGTATGTGATGTATGCTGGGTCAGTAGTGCCTATAACAGTAAAGCATTTCGTATGTGATGTATGCTGGGTCAGTAGTGCTTATAACAGTAACGCATTTCGTATGTGATGTATGCTGGGTCAGTAGTGCCTATAACAGTAAAGCATTTCGTATGTGATGTATGCTGGGTCAGTAGTGCTTATAACAGCAACGCATTTCGTATGTGATGTATGCTGGGTCAGTAGTGCCTATAACAGTAAAGCATTTCGCATGTGATGTATGCTGGGTCAGTAGTGTCTATAACAGTAAAGCATTTCGTATGTGATGTATGCTGGGTCAGTAGTGCCTATAACAGTAAAGCATTTCGTATGTGATGTATGCTGGGTCAGTAGTGCCTATAACAGTAAAACATTTCGTATGTGATGTATGCTGGGTCAGTAGTGCTTATAACAGTAAAGCATTTCGTATGTGATGTATGCTGGGTCAGTAGTGCCTATAACAGTAAAGCATTTCGTATGTGATGTATGCTGGGTCAGTAGTACCTATAACAGTAAAGCATTTCGTATGTGATGTATGCTGGGTCAACACGAACAATGCTACTCTTGTTTATTCCTAATATAAGTATGTATATAGTATATAATATCATTGATGTAAATATATCCCCTGTAAGATGTACATTGTAATGTTTGATTGAGTCTATGTCTATCCTCCACTAAGGAGGAAATACATACTTATTTAAACTTTATGTATTGTTCTTCTTTTGTACAAAGAGCATATACACATGGACATTGTAAACACACAGGTTGCAGGAAGATAACAAAGGATTGGAAAACAAGATCAATACAATCTTATATAAATTCCTCTCCTGCATGGAGCATTTAGCAAGTTGGTGTAGTCCGGTATAAGTAATGTAAGCTGTTGTTCTTTGTCTGTTCACGGCTTAAATTGCTCGTTAAAGTTTAATTGTAAGATATATGGTTCTCGAATAAAGATAGGTTATGCTTGCAATGAATGACCCCCCCCACCCACCCCAAACCATTGCAATGAATGACACCCCCACCCACCCCAAACCAACAAAAATACAAAACATCAATGTGGGAAATAATTGGGACTCACACTTGGCATCGGTAGGGAATGGTGAACAGGTAGCTGCGCAGACCTGACATGACTTGACGCGGATCGTCAAAAGTTTACTTAAACAATACGAATAATTTATGAGAACAATTGCTAAACAAAGTTCAAAGTTTCAAAGTTTATTTGTTTAAATCCAGAAGGTCTCAGACCCATGTAGCATACATGTACATATAAACAAATATGGCGACAGCAATTCACTGTCAATACATCTAATTAACCCATTCAACCCCAAGTAACTGACATGGACTGGTGCATGATATTTTTAGACCAATAAATGAATAAGAAAATTACCTTTGGACCAGTTCATTGATCAAAATGGGTAATTTTATCTAAAAATAGTAATAATTATTACTGGCAAAAAGTGCAGATCCTGATGAGACGGCTCGTCACGAGCCGGCTCATCTGGATCTACACTTTTCATAAGTAACTATTTATATGTGATAATATGTGATCATATCGTAACGGCTCCAGTGGGGCTCGAACTCCGGACCTTTCGCACCTGAGGCAAGGCATTTAAATTCCACATTGCCTCTTCTCTCCTTCATGGCGATGGATTCCATCAGGAATGAGGTCTCGAGAGTGATTAATATAAGTTTGAAAGAACTTGTTTCGCAATCGAGCTAAAATAAATTTGTATAAACTATGTGATCATTAAGAAGAAGAATGCTTTAATAACATATGCATGCCATGTTAACTTACTTTAAAATGCTTTTATTTCATAAATAACACACCAAACATCTGACATGCAATTATTAAGAATGTATTAAGTAAATATTAAATGTATTATTAATATATAAATACAATTATTTTATTATATAGATTAATATTCTGAAAACTAAAATATATTGCATATTTCAGTGTGCAGCACATTCAAATAAGCGCATAATGATTTGATACTATTTTATTGCTCTATAGTCTATATACATGTATGTAACAATAACACTCGTATAACAGATACATAATTAGCAAATGGGTATTTACTGCGGTCTTAAGCAATATTATATATTAAAACACTGATTTCTAAAAGAGTATGCATTAACAGAGGAAACTAATCATTTCTTGGGAAGGGCCATTTTCTAATGTTGGTTATAACTTGTGGCCCGACCTTTATGTTAAATGTATATATTTCACATCTGATTCAAGCTCGTATGTAATATTGTATTATCGAATGTAGTACATATGCAATACAATGTGATTAAATCAAAAATCATTCATTATTCACACGCGAACATATGAGTCATTTGTTGTGTCTTTTTGTTTACTTCCTTGGGTTTTGGCAATTCTCCTAGCCACGCGTGGATTTGGTAGTGGGTTGCTACAACCAGTGCTTTGTTTACTTTTCGCCGAGGATCCCGTTTCCTTTACCTGTACAAAAATAGCTGTATCATTGTCATCATGAAATACTCGTATGTGACGTAATAACATAGTACACGAACCTATACAGGAATATCTCATTACATAAGCATACTCGCCCACCCACATGATTCGACGGAGGCGAGGGTAAATAAGCTCAATCATCATTACATAAGCATACACTGCCATACATTACATAAGTATACACTGCCATACATTACATAAGCATACACTGCCATACATTACATAAGCATACACTGCCATACATTACATAAGCATACACTGCCATACATTACATAAGCATACACTGCCATACATTACATAAGCATACACTGCCATACATTACATAAGCATACACTGCCATATGAATGAGTTGTCTTACTCATGAATGACTGTTCGTTCATGGGCGTGTTAGTATACTGTAAAACACTCTATTTTCGCGATACTTTATACTTCGTGATTTGCACCATGTTGCACATTATGGACGGATATGTAGTCCAGTGGTAACACGCTGGACTGGTAATCCAGGGATCGCAGGTTAGATCCCCCGTCTGACCCTAATAAAATTAACAGTCTTTCAGATAGAACGTTAAACCGAGGTCTCGTGTCGGTGCTTTACACCGTGCACGTAAAAGAACCAGAGGAGATTCTGGAATGGGTCTCTGTCTGTATCGTGCACTATCCTCCAAAATCTAAAATGACTAATCTCTTCAGGAGGCGTCGCTCATATGGGCAACCGGTAGCGACGATAAATAAACGTAAAACACACACACATGTTGAACATTTTAAATTAATTAGCGGTGTTTTGAATTCGCGCATCAGTGATGTAAAATGAGGAAGTAGATTTGCTTTAAATCGATTATCACTAATTATATTGACTGTCAAAATTTGGATAAAATGTAAATATTTTCGTCGGATATAACTCTAAATTCGGACACGGAAATCAGGAATTCGCGGTCAACTTAGATCATGACAATTATCGAAATATATATTCTCGCGAAGAAATAGTGTTTTACAGTAACATAATTATATATTATATCGTTGTTTTATCATTCGTCTCATCTATCTGCCTATCACAAAGCATTATAATAATAATAATAATAATAATAATAAAGACTTTATTTAACGAGAGAACTCATTTGAACAATTAAATCAATCTACCATGAGACCGTCAACAAATTAAAACATGAAATAACACAATGAAACATGTAAACAATGACCAATACTACAGACTGAATTGTGAAACGAGACATAAGCTTCAGTGTTGCGAAACGTTCGGAGGATGCATAAACCAATGCAACATAGACTATTAATCCATTCAATAAATAGCACAGTTCATTAGCGCAGTGGTTAGCGCACTCGCTTCTCACCAGTTCGATCCTCGGACCGGGAAGTATGTGAGATGGTACGGTGGTCGCCAGATCGGACAGGTGGGTTTTCTCCGGGTACACCGGTTTCCTCCCACACGAATGACCACATTTACGCTTTCATCCACGCCAACGAGAGTGATTAATATAAGTTGTTAAAACTTGCTTCGCAATCGTTGTAAAATAAAATATTTAAAAAAAAAGGAAGTCGTGATAGCTCAGTGGAAGCGCGTTCGCTTCAGGTGCGAAAGGTCCGGAGTTCGAACCCCGCTGGAGCCGTTACGATTGTGCCCTTAGGCACGGCATTTAAGTTCCACGTTGCCTCTTCTCTCTCCCTCGTAGCGATGGATTCCATCAGGAATGAGGTCTCGAGAGTGATTAATATTAGTTGAAATAACTTGTTTCGCAATCGAGCTAATAATTTTGTATAAATGTAAAATAAATAAAGTTTAAACTTTAAAATAGTATAGTTAATAAATACTTGCACACATGCATAGCTTTAAAACCGTATTTCTATAACTGAATCTGTATCTGATTATCAGTGTTAATAGAAGTTGTCTTTGCAATGCTCTTATACTATATTCAGTCTCTTTGTTAATTACAATCTAGTATGTTGGGGCGGGCCGTAACTAATGTTGTTAAAACTTGTGGACCAACCCTTTTGCTTTTCCCATCACTTGTTGAAGCTATGTCAACTTATTCTAGCTGTCCCTTCAGTTGTTGAAATTATGTCAACTTATCCTGGCTGTCCCTTCAGTTGTTGAAGCTATGTCAACCTATTCTAGCTGTCCCTTCAGTTGTTGAAATTATGTCAACTTATCCTGGCTGTCCCTTCACTAGTTGAAGTTATGTCAACTTATTCTGGCTGTACATTCTCTAGTTGAAGCTATGTCAACTTATTCTAGCTGTCCCTTCAGTTATTGAAATTATGTCAACTTATCCTGGCTGTCCCTTTACTAGTTGAAGTTATGTCAACTTATTCTGGCTGTACATTTTCTAGTTGAAGCTATGTCAACTTAATCTGGCTGTCCCTTCAGTTGTTGAAATTATGTCAACTTATCCTGGCTGTACATTCTCGTGTTGAAGTTATGTCAACTTAATCTGGCTGTACATTCTCTTGTTGAAGTTATGTCAACTTAATCTGGCTGTACATTCTCTTGTTGAAGTTATGTCAACTTAATCTGGCTGTACATTCTCTTGTTGAAGTTATGTCAACTTAATCTGGCTGTACATTCTCTTGTTGAAGTTATGTCAACTTAATATGGCTGTACATTCTCTTGTTGAAGTTATGTCAACTTAATCTGGCTGTACATTCTCTTGTTGAAGTTATGTCAACTTAATCTGGCTGTACATTCTACAGTTGAAGCTCTTATGTGATGTTATGGTACGGAAGTTCAACAGTTCACAATGAGCATGTAGTTAGAATGTATTGACTAAATACTAGTAGTTGCTGCTGACCTCTTCCTTGCCGAACCTAACTTCCAGACCCTAACTTCCAGACCCTAACTTCCGGTATGCTATTTCATTAGCCCACAGACATCACCTTCTTTATATAATGTACTGATTGCGATATATGCGACGTGCTTGCCGTTCGTCTTGTTTAACCTCAGTGCATATGTGTCTTGGCTTGGAAATGTCTGATCGCCAGCTTCTTCGTGCTGAATTTGTCTTATGTTGAATGGTGTTGTTTGCAATCAATCTGAAAAGAACCGCAATGAACACTTTAATTATGTTTATGGTTTAGTTTAAACCATCAGTGATGATAGGTTACAGTGGTATACAAGTCAGCGACCTTAACCACTCGACCACGGAGGCGGTATACATATATACATATACAATGTTTATACATTGGAACCGATATGGGTCGAGAAACAAGTTTAAAGCTTATATGAATTCCTTTCCATGTTGGAGTACGTTTAAATGGTACAAATTGCTTGGCGAATAGTAATGGCGAGTTTATGTGTTCAGTAAATATAAATTGTAGAGAAACAATTGAATACTTAGTAGTGGCAAATGTTTGGACTTGATTTTGCTAAACGTTCGCATATATTTACAGCATCGCGTTATTGTAATTTTAATGTAGCAATAATAAAACGTTAGATCCAAATATGTAAACTATCAAAACAGAATCTTGTATTGCCACACGACGTGCCGGGACCAAAACGGAGAGAACCCCCATGTTCACCTAGGTATCGAAACGTTTTGTTGTTGCAATATAGCTCTGGACATTCAGGTAACGTGTGGTGTTACTGTGTTTCTGGTTTAATTGAGATCTACAATAACTACAATTGCATGCGATCTTAACTTTAGTGACTTGTGACTCTAGATAACATCTAGAATATAAGCATTGCTGGAACAGATATTACTTGAAACCTATTTAGCCATTAACCTGCCGAATAAATTGGACGGAATGTGCAAACAACGTAGATTCAGATCAGCCGCTGTGTAGCGACGCGTCTGATCAGGATCTATGTTGTTTGCTATTCAGACAAGTGTTTCAGCTCCACTATCCGCATAGAAAACAGCATAGAGCCTGTGTGTATATGAGTGTACTGTTATGTATGTGAGTGTACCGTTATATACTTGAGTGTCCCGTTATGTATGTGAGTGTACCGTTATATATGTTAGTGTACCGTTATATATGTGAGTGTACCGTTATATATGTTAGTGTACCGTTATATATGTGAGTGTCCCGTTATGTATGTGAGTGTACCGTTATATATGTTAGTGTCCCGTTATGTATGGGAGTGTACAGTTATGTATGTGAGTGTACCGTTATGTATGGGAGTGTACCGTTATGTATGTGAGTGTACCGTTATGTATGCGAGTGTACCGTTATGTATGTGAGTGTCCCGTTATGTATGGGAGTGTCCCGTTATGTATGTGAGTGTCCCGTTATGTATGGGAGTGTCCCATTATGTATGTGCGTGTCCCGTTATGTATGTGAGTGTCCCGTTATGTATGTGAGTGTCCCGTTATGTATGGGAGTGTCCCGTTATGTATGTGAGTGTACCGTTCCGTTATGTATGTGAGTGTACCCTTATGTATGTGAGTGTCCCGTTGTGTATGTGAGTGTCCAGTTATGTATGTGAGTGTCCCGTTATGTATGCGAGTGTCCCGTTATGTATGTGAGTGTCCCGTTATGTATGTGAGTGTCCCGTTATGTATGTGAGTGTCCCGTTATGTATGTGAGTGTCCCGTTATGTATGTGAGTGTCCCGTTGTGTATGTGAGTTTCCCGTTATGTATGTGAGTGTCCCGTTGTGTATGTGAGTGTCCCGTTATGTATGGGAGTTTCCCGTTATGTATGTGAGTGTCCCGTTATGTATGGGAGTGTCCCGTTATGTATGGTAGTGACCAGTTATGTATGCGAGTGTACCGTTATGTATAGTAGTGACCAGTTATGTATGTGAGTGTACCGTTATGTATGTGAGTGTACCGTTATGTACTGTAGTGACCAGTTATGTATGGGAGTGTACCCTTATGTAGGTGAGTAAGTGTCCAGTTATGTATGGGAGTGTACAGTTATGTATGTGAGTGTATCGTTATGTATGTGAGTGTCCCGTTATGTATGTGAGTGTACCGTTATGTATGGTAGTGACCAGTTATGTATGCGAGTGTACCGTTATGTATGGTAGTGACCAGTTATGTATGTGAGTGTACCGTTATGTATGTGAGTGTACCGTTATGTACTGTAGTGACCAGTTATGTATGGGAGTGTACCCTTATGTAGGTGAGTAAGTGTCCAGTTATGTATGGGAGTGTACAGTTATGTATGTGAGTGTATCGTTATGTATGTGAGTGTCCCGTTATGTATGTGAGTGTACCGTTATGTATGGTAGTGACCAGTTATGTATGCGAGTGTACCGTTATGTATGGTAGTGACCAGTTATGTATGTGAGTGTACCGTTATGTATGTGAGTGTACCGTTATGTACTGTAGTGACCAGTTATGTATGGGAGTGTACCCTTATGTAGGTGAGTAAGTGTCCAGTTATGTATGGGAGTGTCCCGTTATGTATGTGAGTGTCCCGTTATGTATGTGAGTGTACCGTTATGTACTGTAGTGACCAGTTATGTATGGGAGTGTACCCTTATGTAGGTGAGTAAGTGTCCAGTTATGTATGGGAGTGTACCGTTATGTATGTGAGTGTACCGTTATGTATGTGAGTGTACCGTTATGTATGGGTGTGTACCGTTATGTATGTGAGTAAGTGTCCAGTTATGTATGTGAGTGTCCCGTTATGTATGGGACTGTACCTTTATGTATGTGAGTGTACCGTTATGTATGTGAGTGTGCCGTTATGTATGGTAGTGACCAGTTATGTATGTGAGTGTACCGTTATGTATGGTAGTGACCAGTTATGTATGTGAGTGTACCGTTATGTATGTGAGTGTACCGTTATGTACTGTAGTGACCAGTTATGTATGGGAGTGTACAGTTATGTATGCGAGTGTACCGTTATGTATGTGAGTGTACCGTTATGTATGGTAGTGACCAGTTATGTATGCGAGTGTACCGTTATGTATGGTAGTGTACCGTTATGTAGAGAAGTGTACCGTTATGTATGGTAGTGACCAGTTATTTATGCGAGTGTACCGTTATGTATACGAGTGTACCGTTATGTATGTGAGTGTACCGTTATGTATGTGAGTGTCCCGTTATGTATGCGAGTGTCCCGTTATGTATGTGAGTGTCCAGTTATGTATGTGAGTGTCCAGTTATGTATGTGAGTGTACCGTTATGTATGTGAGTGTCCCGTTATGTATGTGAGTGTACCGTTATGTATGTGAGTGTACCGTTATGTATGTGAGTGTACCGTTATGTATGTGAGTGTACCGTTATGTATGTGAGTAAGTGTCCAGTTATGTATGGGAGTGTACCGTTATGTATGTGAGTGACCAGTTATGTATGGGAGTGTACCGTTATGTATGTGAGTAAGTGTCCAGTTATGTATTGTAGTGACCAGTTATGTATTGTAGTGACCAGTTATGTATGTGAGTGTACCGTTATGTATGTGAGTGTACCGTTATGAATGTGAGTGACCAGTTATGTATATGAGTGTACCGTTATGTATGTGAGTGTACCGTTATGTATGTGAGTAAGTGTCCAGTTATGTATTGTAGTGACCAGTTATGTATTGTAGTGACCAGTTATGTATGTGAGTGTACCGTTATGTATGTGAGTGTACCGTTATGTATGTGAGTGACCAGTTATGTATGTGAGTGTACCGTTATGTATGTGAGTGACCAGTTATGTATGGGAGTGTACCGTTATGTATGTGAGTACGTGTCCAGTTATGTATGGGAGTGTCCAGTTATGTATGGGATTGTACAGTTATGTATGTGAGTGTACCGTTATGTATGTGAGTGTACCGTTATGTATGTGAGTGTACCGTTATGTATGTGAGTGACCAGTTATTTATGGGAGTGTACCGTTATGTATGTAAGTGACCAGTTATGTATGAGAGTGTATCTTTATGTATGTGAGTAAGTGTCCAGTTATGTATGGGAGTGTACCGTTATGTATGTGAGTGACCAGTTATGTATGGGAGTGTACCGTTATGTATGTGAGTGACCAGTTATGTATGGGAGTGTACCGTTATGTATGTGAGTAAGTGTCCAGTTATGTATTGTAGTGACCAGTTATGTATTGTAGTGACCAGTTATGTATGTGAGTTTACCGTTATGTATGTGAGTGTACCGTTATGTATGTGAGTGACCAGTTATGTATATGAGTGTACCGTTATGTATGTGAGTGTACCGTTATGTATGTGAGTAAGTGTCCAGTTATGTATTGTAGTGACCAGTTATGTATTGTAGTGACCAGTTATGTATGTGAGTGTACCGTTATGCATGGGAGTGTACCGTTATGTATGTGAGTGACCAGTTATGTATTAGAGTGTACCGTTATGTATGTGAGTGTACCGTTATGTTTGTGAGTGTAACGTTATGTATGTGAGTGTACCGTTATGTATGTGAGTGTACCGTTATGTATGTGAGTGTACCGTTATGTATGTGAGTGACCAGTTATGTATGGGAGTGTACCGTTATGTATGTAAGTGACCAGTTATGTATGGGAGTGTATCTTTATGTATGTGAGTAAGTGTCCAGTTATGTATGGGAGTGTACCGTTATGTATGTGAGTGACCAGTTATGTATGGGAGTGTACCGTTATGTATGTGAGTAAGTGTCCAGTTATGTATTGTAGTGACCAGTTATGTATTGTAGTGACCAGTTATGTATGTGAGTGTACCGTTATGTATTTGAGTGTACCGTTATGTATGTGAGTGACCAGTTATGTAAATGAGTGTAGCGTGATGTATGTGAGTGTACGGTTATGTATGTGAGTAAGTGTCCGGTTATGTATTGTAGTGACCAGTTATGTATTGTAGTGACCAGTTATGTATGTGAGTGTACCGTTATGTATGGGAGGGTACCGTTATGTATGTGAGTGTACCGTTATGTATGTGAGTGTACCGTTATGTATGTGAGTGCACCGTTTTGTATGTGAGTGTACCGTTATGAATGTGAGTGTACCGTTATGTATGTGAGTGTACCAGTTATGTATGTGAGTGTACCGTTATGTATGTGAGTAAGTGTCCAGTTATGTATGGGAGTGTACCGTTATGTATGTGAGTGACCAGTTATGTATGGGAGTGTACCGTTATGTATGTGAGTAAGTGTCCAGTTATGTATTGTAGTGACCAGTTATGTATTGTAGTGACCAGTTATGTATGTGAGTGTACCGTTATGTATGTGAGTGTACCGTTATGAATGTGAGTGACCAGTTATGTATATGAGTGTACCGTTATGTATGTGAGTGTACCGTTATGTATGTGAGTAAGTGTCCAGTTATGTATTGTAGTGACCAGTTATGTATTGTAGTGACCAGTTATGTATGTGAGTGTACCGTTATGTATGTGAGTGTACCGTTATGTATGTGAGTGACCAGTTATGTATGTGAGTGTACCGTTATGTATGTGAGTGACCAGTATGTAGGGTGTACCGTTATGTATGTGAGTAGTGTCCAGTTATGTATGGGAGTGTACCGTTATGTATGTGAGTGTACCGTTATGTATGTGAGTGTACCGTTATGTATGTGAGTGTACCGTTATGTATGTGAGTGTACCGTTATGTATGTGAGTGTACCGTTATGTATGTGAGTGTACCGTTATGTATGTGAGTGTACCGTTATGTATGTGAGTGTACCGTTATGTATGTGAGTGACCAGTTATGTATGGTAGTGTACCGTTATGTATGTGAGTAAGTGTCCAGATATGTATGGTAGTGTACCGTTATGTATGTGAGTGACCAGTTATGTATGGGAGTGTACCGTTATGTATGTGAGAGACCAGTTATGTATGGGAGTGTACCGTTATGTATGTGAGTAAGTGTCCAGTTATGTATAGGAGTGTACCGTTATGTATGTGAGTGACCAGTTATGTATGGGAGTGTACCGTTATGTATGTGAGTAAGTGTCCAGTTATGTATTGTAGTGACCAGTTATGTATTGTAGTGACCAGTTTTGTATGTGAGTGTACCGTTATGTATGTGAGTGTACCGTTATGTATGTGAGTGACCAGTTATGTATGGGAGTGTACCGTTATGTATGTGAGTGTACCGTTATGTATGTGAGTGTACCGTTATGTATGTGAGTGTACCGTTATGTATGTGAGTGTACCGTTATGTATGTGAGTGTACCGTTATGTAGGTGAGTGTACCGTTATGTATGTGAGTGTACCGTTATGTATGTGAGTGTACCGTTATGTATGTGAGTGACCAGTTATGTATGGTAGTGTACCGTTATGTATGTGAGTAAGTGTCCAGTTATGTATGGTAGTGTACCGTTATGTATGTGAGTGACCAGTTATGTATGGGAGTGTACCGTTATGTATGTGAGTGACCAGATATGTATGGGAGTGTACCGTTATGTATGTGAGTAAGTGTCCAGTTATGTATTGTAGTGACCAGTTATGTATTGTAGTGACCAGTTATGTATGTGAGTTTACCGTTATGTATGTGAGTGTACCGTTATGTATGTGAGTGACCAGTTATGTATATGAGTGTACCGTTATGTATGTGAGTGTACCGTTATGTATGTGAGTAAGTGTCCAGTTATGTATTGTAGTGACCAGTTATGTATTGTAGTGACCAGTTATGTATGTGAGTGTACCGTTATGTATGGGAGTGTACCGTTATGTATGTGAGTGACCAGTTATGTATGTGAGTGTACCGTTATGTATGTGAGTGTACCGTTATGTATGTGAGTGTAACGTTATGTATGTGAGTGTACCGTTATGTATGTGAGTGTACCGTTATGTATGTGAGTGTACCGTTATGTATGTGAGTGACCAGTTATTTATGGGAGTGTACCGTTATGTATGTAAGTGACCAGTTATGTATGAGAGTGTATCTTTATGTATGTGAGTAAGTGTCCAGTTATGTATGGGAGTGTACCGTTATGTATGTGAGTGACCAGTTATGTATGGGAGTGTACCGTTATGTATGTGAGTGACCAGTTATGTATGGGAGTGTACCGTTATGTATGTGAGTAAGTGTCCAGTTATGTATTGTAGTGACCAGTTATGTATTGTAGTGACCAGTTATGTATGTGAGTTTACCGTTATGTATGTGAGTGTACCGTTATGTATGTGAGTGACCAGTTATGTATATGAGTGTACCGTTATGTATGTGAGTGTACCGTTGTGTATGTGAGTAAGTGTCCAGTTATGTATTGTAGTGACCAGTTATGTATTGTAGTGACCAGTTATGTATGTGAGTGTACCGTTATGCATGGGAGTGTACCGTTATGTATGTGAGTGACCAGTTATGTATGTGAGTGTACCGTTATGTATGTGAGTGTACCGTTATGTTTGTGAGTGTAACGTTATGTATGTGAGTGTACCGTTATGTATGTGAGTGTACCGTTATGTATGTGAGTGTACCGTTATGTATGTGAGTGACCAGTTATGTATGGGAGTGTACCGTTTTGTATGTAAGTGATCATTTATGTATGGGAGTGTATCTTTATGTATGTGAGTAAGTGTCCAGTTATGTATGGGAGTGTACCGTTATGTATGTGAGTGACCAGTTATGTATGGGAGTGTACCGTTATGTATGTGAGTAAGTGTCCAGTTATGTATTGTAGTGACCAGTTATGTATTGTAGTGACCAGTTATGTATGTGAGTGTACCGTTATGTATTTGAGTGTACCGTTATGTATGTGAGTGACCAGTTATGTAAATGAGTGTAGCGTGATGTATGTGAGTGTACGGTTATGTATGTGAGTAAGTGTCCGGTTATGTATTGTAGTGACCAGTTATGTATTGTAGTGACCAGTTATGTATGTGAGTGTACCGTTATGTATGGGAGGGTACCGTTATGTATGTGAGTGTACCGTTATGTATGTGAGTGTACCGTTATGTATGTGAGTGCACCGTTTTGTATGTGAGTGTACCGTTATGAATGTGAGTGTACCGTTATGTATGTGAGTGTACCAGTTATGTATGTGAGTGTACCGTTATGTATGTGAGTGACCAGTTATGTATGTGAGTGTACCGTTATGTATGTGAGTGACCAGTTATGTATGGTAGTGTACCGTTATGTATGTGAGTGTACCGTTATGTATATGAGTGACCAGTTATGTATGTGAGTGACCAGTTATGTATGGTAGTGTACCGTTATGTATGTGAGTAAGTGTCCAGTTATGTATGGGAGTGTCCAGTTATGTATTGTAGTGACCAGTTATGTATGGGAGTGTACCGTTATGTATGTGAGTGTACCGTTATGTATGTGAGTGTACCGTTATGTATGTGAGTGACCAGTTATGTATGGTAGTGTACCGTTATGTATGTAAGTAAGTGTCCAGTTATTTATGTGAGTGTCCCGTTATGTATTGGACTGCACCGGTATGTATGTGAGTGTACCGTTATGTATGTGAGTGTACCGTTATGTATGTGAGTGTACTGTTATGTATGTGAGTGTCCAGTTATGTATGTTACTGTACCGTTATGTATGTGAGTGTACGGTTATGTAGGTGAGTGTACCGTTATGTATGTGCGTGTACCGTTATGTATGTGAGTGTCCAGTTATGTATGTGAGTGTCCCGTTATGTATGTGAGTGTACCGTTATGTATGTGAGTGTACCGTTATGTATGTGAGTGTACCGTTATGTATGTGAGTGTACCGTTATGTATGTGAGTGTACCGTTATGTATGTGAGTGTACCGTTATATATGTGAGTGTACCGTTATGTATGTGAGTGTACCGTTATGTATGTGAGTGTACCGTTATGTATGTTAGTGTACCGTTATATATGTGAGTGTACCGTTATGTATGTGAATGTACCGTTATGTATGTGAGTGTACCGTTATGTATGTTAGTGTACCGTTATGTATGTGAGTGTACCGTTATGTATGTGAGTGTACCGTTATGCATGTGAGTGTACCGTTATGTATGTGAGAGTACCGTTATGTATGTTAGTGTACCGTTATGTATGGGAGTGTACCGTTATGTATGGGAGTGTACCGTTATGTATGTGATTGTACCGTTATGTATGTGAGTGTACCGTTATGTATGTGAGTGTACCGTTATGTATGCGAGTAAGTGTCCAGTTATGTATTGTAGTGACCAGCTATGTATGGTAGTGTACCGTTATGTATGTGAGTAAGTGTCCAGTTATACATTGTATTGACCAGTTATGTATGGGAGTGTCCCGTTATGTATGTGAGTGTCCAGTTATGTATGCGAGTGTACCGTTATGTATGTGAGTAAGTGACCAGTTATGTATGGGAGTGTACCGTTATGCATGGTAGTTACCAGTTATGAATGCGAGTGTACCGTTATGTAGTGTAGTGACCAGTTATGTATGGGAGTGTACCGTTATGTATGTGAGTAAGTGTCCAGTTATGTATGGGAGTGTACCGTTATGTATGTGAGTGTACCGTTATGTATGTGAGTGTACCGTTATGTATGCGAGTGTACCGTTATGTATGGGAGTGTACCGTTATGTATGGTAGTGACCAGTTATGTATGGGAGTGTACCGTTATGTATGGTAGTGACCAGTTATGTATGGGAGTGTACCGTTATGTATGGTAGTGTACCGTTATGTATGGTAGTGACCAGTTATGTATGGGAGTGTACCGTTATGTATGGTAGTGTACCGTTATGTATGGTAGTGTACCGTTATGTATGGTAGTGACCAGTTATGTATGGGAGTGTACCGTTATGTATGGGAGTGTACCGTTATGTATGGTAGTGTACCGTTATGTATGGTAGTGACCAGTTATGTATGGGAGTGTACCGTTATGTATGGTAGTGTACCGTTATGTATGGTAGTGACCAGTTATGTATGTTAGTGTACCGTTATGTATGTGAGTGTACCGTTATGTATGTGAGTGTACCGTTATGTATGGTAGTGTACCGTTATGTATGGTAGTGACCAGTTATGTATGGGAGTGTACCGTTATGTTTGTGAGTAAGTGACCAGTTATGTATTGTAGTGACCAGTTATGTATGGTAGTGTACCGTTATGTATGGGAGTGTACCGTTATGTATGGTAGTGACCAGTTATGCATGCGAGTGTACCGTTATGCATGCTAGTGTACCGTTATGCATGTGAGTGTACCGTTATGTATGGTAGTGTTCTGTTATGTATGGTAGTGACCAGTTATGTATGGGAGTGTACCTTTATGTATGGGAGTGTACCGTTATGTATGGTAGTGTACCGTTATGTATGGTAGTGACCAGTTATGTATGGGAGTGTACCGTTATGTATGTGAGTGTACCGTTATGTATGTGAGTGTACCGTTATGTATTGTAGTGTACCGTTATGTATGGGAGTGTACCGTTATGTATGGTAGTGACCAGTTATGTATGGGAGTGTACCGTTATGTATGTGAGTAAGTGTCCAGTTATGTATGGGAGTGTACCGTTATGTATGTGAGTGTACCGTTATGTATGTGAGTGTACCGTTATGTATGGTAGTGTACCGTTATGTATGGTAGTGACCAGTTATGTATGGGAGTGTACCGTTATGTTTGTGAGTAAGTGACCAGTTATGTATTGTAGTGACCAGTTATGTATGGTAGTGTACCGTTATGTATGGTAGTGACCAGTTATGCATGCGAGTGTACCGTTATGCATGCTAGTGTACCGTTATGTATGTGAGTGTACCGTTATGCATGTGAGTGTACCGTTATGTATGGGAGTGTACTGTTATGCATGTGAGTGTACCGTTATGTATGGTAGTGTTCTGTTATGTATGGTAGTGACCAGTTATGTATGGGAGTGTACCGTTATGTATGTGAGTGTACCGTTATGTATGGTAGTGTACCGTTATGTATGGTAGTGACCAGTTATGTATGGGAGTGTACCGTTATGTATGTGAGTGTACCGTTATGTATGTGAGTGTACCGTTATGTATGGTAGTGTACCGTTATGTATGGGAGTGTACCGTTATGTATGGTAGTGACCAGTTATGTATGGGAGTGTACCGTTATGTATGTGAGTGTACCGTTATGTATGTGAGTGTACCGTTATGTATGCGAGTGTACCGTTATGCATGTGAGTGTACCGTTATGTATGTGAGTGTACCGTTATGTATGGGAGTGTACCGTTATGTATGGTAGTGTACCGTTATGTATGGTAGTGACCAGTTATGTATGGGAGTGTACCGTTATGTATGATAGTGACCAGTTATGTATGGTAGTGACCAGTTATGTATGGGAGTGTACCGTTATGTTTGTGAGTAAGTGACCAGTTATGTATTGTAGTGACCAGTTATGTATGGTAGTGTACCGTTATGTATGGTAGTGACCAGTTATGTATGGGACTGTACCGTTATGTATGGGAGTGTACCGTTATGTATGGTAGTGTACCGTTATGTATGGTAGTGACCAGTTATGTATGGGTGTGTACCGTTATGTATGTGAGTGTACCGTTATGTATGTGAGTGTACCGTTATGTATGGTAGTGTACCGTTATGTATGGGAGTGTACTGTTATGTATGGTAGTGACCAGTTATATATGGGAGTGTACCGTTATGTATGTCAGTGACCAGTTATGTATGGTAGTGTACCGTTATGTATGTGAGTAAGTGTCCAGTTATGTATTGTAGTGACCAGTTATGTATGCGAGTGTACCGTTATGTATTGTAGTGACCAGTTATGTATGTGAGTGTACCGTTATGTATTGTAGTGACCAGTTATGTATGCGAGTGTACCGTTATGTATTGTAGTGACCAGTTATGAATGCAAGTGTTAAGTTGTATATTTTAATAACATAATTATGCTAAGCCTTGTTAATTACATTAATGTCTTGCTATTGTGATGTGTGTATTTTACGTTTAGTTATCATCGCTACTGGTTGCCCATATGAGCGACGCTTCCTGAATAGTTTATTCACATTACACTGTGGAGGATAATACAATGATACAGACAGAGACCCATTCGAAAGTTTCATCTGGTTCTTTTACGTGCACGGTGTAAAGCACCGACATGATACCTCGGTTTAACGTTCCATCTGAAAGACGGTAAATAGTATATATAGATAAATTGAGTTATGTAGAGAAACGAAAGTGTATACAAATTTATTTTAGCTCGATTGCGAAACAAGTTCTTACAACTTATATTAATCACTCTCGAGACCTCATTCCTGGTGGAATCCATCGCCACGAGGTAGAGAAGATGCAACGTGGAATTTAAATGCCTTGCCTAAGGACACAGTCGTAATGGCTCCAGCGTGGCTCGAACTCCGGACTGTTCGCACCTGAAGCGAACTCGCATCCACTGCGCTATCACGACTTCCACAAACGAAAGAAACAACACTATCCTATAGTCATAATACCAGTACATATCTTGCACATTGCATGTACATTACATTTGTTAATAAAGGTAGGATTTCTATATTTAAAAACGTGCGCAATACTATAATAATAATAATAATAATAATAATAATAATAATAATAATAA
The DNA here is from genome assembly GCA_014843695.1 of Archivesica marissinica. Lineage (NCBI taxonomy): Eukaryota > Metazoa > Mollusca > Bivalvia > Venerida > Vesicomyidae > Archivesica > Archivesica marissinica. Next base: position 34,958,047 of record CM026388.1, read on the forward strand.
CAGTAAAGACTTTATTTAACGAGAGAACTCATTTGAACAATTAAGTCAATCTACCATGAGGCCCTCAACAAATTAAAACATGAAATAGCATAATGAAACATGTAAACAGTAACCAGTAAAACGTTCGTAGGAAATAAGATATAAGCTGCAAGAACTAATACTTATATTCATGTATACTTGTATATTATCAGGTTATTGGTCTGTTCTTTGCACCACATGCTATATAAAACTTTGAAGTGTGGAACAGAATGTGCTGTTTTGATGTGATAAGGGAGGGAATTCCACAAGTGTGACCCTGAATATAAGAAAGATTTCCTAAAAACTTCAGTAGTTGGCTTAGGAGGATAAAGTTGGAGATTGGCTTTGAAACAAATGCAATTGCACGATGATAACCTATCAAGAAATTGTGACACCCATTCTGACTTTATAAACTGATTTATAAAGATATATTTACCTTCCTTTTAGTTGGCAGTTTCTTACGGAGGTTGGTGCACCCAAGTACTGATTAACCGCTGGAGCCTGCCCAGGAAAGGTGTTTTTAGGTAAACTGCCCGCCGGCGATATAGCCCAAAATGGTGCAGATGCAGGCGTAAAACCCGAAATATAAATAAAAAATAAAATATTTACCTTTCATAAGAAACAATCCCTGTACTCGTATATAAGTGTCAGTCCCACCATCATGTATCTGAATACCGTCTTCACGGATGTGAGTAATGTTGGCCTTATTTCATTTGCAGGTTCCCGTCTCTTCTCGTATATGTGTTGCATATCGTCACCGATGAGGCGAAGTTGACATGCCGTTTGTCTCTCTACGGGATTGATGAGTTCATCATGCACAAGTAGCATTCCTGCCAGTGTTACCACATCCATGTCTAGTTCCTCGTACTTCATTTAGCTAGTCCAAGAAAGGCTGACAAAACGTGTCCGATTTTCGAAAGGTGTTCAACTGTAAAATGCGCGTAATATACCAACAACATACACTAGTATACAGTTAACATGCATGCACACTTTTATTTTCTTTAACCTGTTTCTAAATAATCTGACTTGATCATTGAATATCCTCGTTTAAATGTATTTCTTAAATAACTGTTCATCTACACGATACCTAGTTTGTCCTCAGTCTAAAGCTCTATAACTGTTTGTCTACACGATACCTAGTTCGTCCTCAGTCTAAAGCTCTAATGCAAATGAAAAATAAAATCTTGTCAAACTATATTTATATGCACATCTAGCTTGGTATAAACCCAAACACGCACAACGTAAGTGATTATAAATCATTGTTCATTCAAGCTATTGTTAGAACTTAAAATTACAATTAAGTTTTATGTAATAATAGAACAACTGATTCCAACCTATGATAATTCATAACAACATTCAATATTGTCTGACACGCTATATTTGATTGAACAATGCTATACCTCCTACGCATTAAAGGTATATATTATCGAGGTGGCGGTAATATTTTACGCAATTCTATATATATATATTCCGTAAACCATGAAGCATGACATTGGCAGATTAGTAATATTTAGTTTAACTCTTTCAGCGCCGAATAAATTCAGATCATGTGCAAACAACATAGATCCAGATCAGCCGCGGCGTTGCGCCGCGTCTGATCAGGATCTATGTTGTTTGCTATTCGGACAGGTGCTTCAGCTCCACTGTCTGAAGAGCAATCAGCATACAGCCTGATCAGACGGCATGTTCCGTTCTGTCCGATCGGGTTCTCTACTTTTTTACAAAGTCGCTTTTATGCGACATTGGCGGTGAAATAGTTAAACAGTATTTATTGCAATAAAATACATGTCGAAAGGCCCGGAGTTCCAGTCCCAGCTGCATGGAGCCGTTACGAGTGTGCCCTTATAGGCAAGGTATTTAAATTCCACGTGCCTCTTCTCTCTCCCTAGTGGCGATGAATTCCAACATGAATGAGGTATCGAGAGTGATTAATATAAGTTGTAAGAACTTGTTTCGCAATCGAGCTAAAATTAATTTGTATAAACTATGAATTACACGTAAAACATAGGAATAATATAATTTTGAATAATTTGGATTGGAAAACAAGTTGTCGTAAAACTTGTATTAATTCCTCTACAACGAATATGTACACATTATAAATTTGCATGTAAAGAATAATACTGAATCGAGTGTTACTTGAGGCGGATATTCTGTATACATGTATGCGAGAAGTACTGTTCAAAGGAGGTGCAGTTGGACTTAATAATACTTAACCCTTTCCCCCATAGAAGCACAATACCAATACAACATACATACATCTTATATGTCCATATATGTATATTTGTACATACTTAATAACTTGTGAATTTAAATCATTTGTCATAGCTAATGGTATATTGTATACCGTTAACGGTTGTTAATAATTATAATTTAAAGTTTAAGGTGACTTATAGGTCCACTGGGCCGGGTGCTATAGTAAAATTATATATTTATTGTAATATTGTATGTATGAACGCACATGTCACTATAATAAACAAATTCTTATCTTATCTTATTATGATGATGATGATGATGATGATGATGATGATGATGATGATGATGGAGGTGGGATAGATATGGCGACTACTTATCCACTGTCTGATAGCTAAATGGCTGTCGTTTGTATGGAGATATAATAGTAGGCCCTATATTAACATAACTCTCATATAGTCCCAGTAATATCTATGGAGGTGGGATAGATATGGCGACTACTTATCCACTGTCTGATAGCTAAATGGCTGTTGTTTGTATGGAGATATAATAGTATATTAATCTGAATCTCATGTAGTCCCAGTAATATCTATGGAGGTGGGATAGATATGGCGACTACTTATCCACTGTCTGATAGCTAAATGGCTGTTGTTTGTATGGAGATATAATAGTATATTAATCTGAATCTCATGTAGTCCCAGTAATATCTATGGAGGTGGGATAGATATGGCGACTACTTATCCACTGTCTGATAGCTTGGCGACTACTTATCCACTGTCTGATAGCTAAATGGCTGTTGTTTGTATGGAGATATAATAGTATATTAATCTGAATCTCATGTAGTCCCAGTAATATCTATGGAGGTGGGATAGATATGGCGACTACTTATCCACTGCATGATAGCCAAATGGCTGTTGTTTGTATGGAGATATAATAGTATATTAATCTGAATCTCATGTAGTCCCAGTAATATCTATGGAGGTGGGATAGATATGGCGACTACTTATCCACTGTCTGATAGCTAAATGGCTGTCGTTTGCATGGAGATATAATAGTAGGCCCTATATTAACCTAACGCCCATGTAGTCCCAGTAATATCTATGGAGGTGGGATAGATATAGCGACTACTTATCCACTGCATGATAGCTACATGGCTGTCGTTTGTATGGAGTAATGGTATATTAACCTAAATCTCTATATGAAGGGAAAGGGTTAATAATAATTCAAACATTGAAACCACACACCGATCAACCGGTCAGCCAGCGCATCATCAGTGGACTTACCCTTCCGATGATTCGAAACGCGTTGTGGATGCTCTGTAACTATGGAAACTACGTTTGATTAACACTAATAACCGGCTTCAGCTGTCTTTGTGTCCTCGTCTTAGCAGCGTTCTTCTCACATGTTACAGGTAGTGGCATCCGTGGCAGAGTGGTTCTGGTCGTTCACTTCGAATCACTTGCACCTCACCGCTGTAGGTTCGAATTCATCTGGGGATATCGCATTATTTCATGTAAGGAAACTACACAGTTGGTTTGCGAAGGTCGTCGGTTCTACCCGGTTGTCCGTCGGTGACCGAAATACTGCTCGGAAGGGCACAGGCGGTTTTTCTCCGCCAAAATAGCTGTATGTAGAGTCGCCATATGACCGAAGTTGTTGGTGCGTCTCAGTGGCGTAGCTATTGGGAGCACGGTGGTGTGCCCATCCCCTTACTGATCCCAGCACTTAGTGATGACAGGTTACAGTGGTATACAAGTCAACGACCGTAGCAACTCGATCACGGAGGCGAACTATGGTCCAGTAGGAGTGTGTGGGTTTTTTTACGTTATTTATCGGCTCTAACGGATACCCATATGAGCGACGCCTCTGATGATAGAGACAGATCCCCATTCCAGAGTCTTCTCTGGTTCTTTTACGTGCACGGTGTAAAGCACCGACACGAGACCTCGATTTAAAGTCCCATCTGAAAGACTGTTAATTTTATTAGTGTTAGACGGGGATCAGTAGGACTATCTTAGTATCCTAGTACAGCTACGCTCCAGTGTCAGACAGGGATCAGTAGGACTATCTTAGTATTCTAGTACAGATACGCTCCAGTGTCAGACAGGGATCAGTAGGACTATCTTAGTATTCTAGTACATATACGCTCCAGTGTCAGACAACTGTAGGACTATCTTAGTATCCTAGTACAGCTACGCTCCAGTGTCAGACAGGGATCAGTAGGACTATCTTAGTATCCTAGTACAGCTACGCTCCAGTGTCAGACAGGGATCAGTAGGACTATCTTAGTATTCTAGTACAGATACGCTCCAGTGTCAGACAGGGATCAGTAGGACTATCTTAGTATCCTAGTACAGCTACGCTCCAGTGTCAGGCAGGGATCAGTAGGACTATCTTAGTATTCTAGTACAGATACGCTCCAGTGTCAGACAGGGATCATATATAATATTCATTCTGTCCACCACCTGTCCCTGTCATTTGGAATGTCCGTATTGAATCAAACATTTATTCTGTTCACATCCTGTATCTGCTATCTGGAATGTCCGTATCAGATCAAACATTCATTTTGTCCACCACCTGTCTCTGCTATCTTGAATGTCCGTATCGAATCAAGCATTCATTCTGTCCACAACCTGTCTCTTCTATATGGAATGTCCGTATCGAATCAAGCATTCATTCTGTCCACAACCTGTCTCTGTTATCTGGAATGTCCGTATCGAATCAAGCATTCATTCTGTCCACAACCATTATCTGCTATCTGGAATGTCCGTATCGAATCAAACATTCATTCTGTCCACAACCTGTCTCTGCTATCTGGAATGTCCGTATCGAATCAAGCATTCATTCTGTCCACAACCTGTCTCTGTTATCTGGAATGTCCGTATCGAATCAAGCATTCATTCTGTCCACAACCTGTCTCTGTTATCTGGAATGTCCGTATCGAATCAAGTATTCATTCTGTCCACAACCATTCTCTGCTATCTGGAATGTCCGTATCGAATCAAGCATTCATTCTGTCCACAACCTGCCTCTGTTATCTGGAATGTCCGTATTGAATCAAGCATTCATTCTGTCCACAACCTGTCTCTGTTATCTGGAATGTCCGTATCGAATCAACAAGCCGACCATTATGATGCCACGCACGCCCAAATTTACTTTCGCTTCAAATGTATGTTACTGAGATTTATTTAAATCCATGCCTATCTGAATCATACGTCTTGCAAGGTTGCTATAGTAACTGTCGATCTGTATCTTAGTCTTCGGAGTTACCGCAATGCATGCCGGTGATGAATCTGAAAGTGTCGTTAAAATATCAGCATTTTTAATCTATAAATAATGAACCAAGACGATACGGTTTGTAGCAATATAAGGTTTGTAGCAATACAAGGTTTGTAGCAATACAAGGTTTGTAGCAATATAAGGTTTGTAGCAATACAACATAAGAGATAATAATGTTTTAACGTTGTTAGTTGTTTTCTAAGAATATCTTGGACCTGTTTGACATATATCTGTATAGCCCACTCTGTGGCTCTCGCTACCCCCCCCCCCCCGAATGTTAATGACGTGATAATAACGTTCAGGTGTTGGACCACTGTCTATATTGCTGGTATGCCGTATAGCAGATTATACCATTGTCAGCTGATCTAGGTGTTTTAACCGCTGCTTCACGATTGAGGGCCCGTGTGTCTTAATACAACATAAGAGTATATATACAACAACAACAACAACAACATTTATTGCATTAAGACATCAGCTGATGCTTATAGCATAATTATACAGATAAAATACATATACGCGTAAAAGCAATTAATGGACATTTGTAACTAATCGATAGCTATATACAGACCTATAATCTGATGTTTAAAAACACCAACTAGTTTCGTTGATGGTGTACTACATACGGTGTCCGCCTAAATACCGAGTGATTGTAAGTTCAAACCCCGGTTGTGGTGTCCTATAATTATGCCCCCATGGTGATAGATTCCATCAGGAATGATGTTCTGCTAGAGGTCATTCTAATGTTGTAAAACCATGTAAAACCGTCAAGCTAAAATATATTTGTATAATTGTTTACCTTTCATTGAATCACACGAAACAAGCCGAGAAGTATCATTTCACCCAGCAGTAGTTGCAGGACTATCACTGACGTCTGTATCACTAAATTTCTTTCCGTGACGTCCTCTCGCATCTTCTCGTACTGTCGTTGTATATCATCGCCCATGAAGCGTAGTTGATACGCCAGTTGTCTTTCTAGATGATTATCCCGTTGCCGAGGAACTTCACGTCGTTTGCTATCCATCGTCGTCTTGTAGATATTTAATTACCCGAAGTTCATTTAGTCAAGCAAACTATATATTGAATGCAAATTAATGTTTGTCTCAATGAATTAAAATACACGATGTTTCCGGTTTCCGGTATCGTCGTAAAATGCTAATACACAAAGACGATGCATGCTCAAATGGGCTCTCAAATGTGGGAATCTACTTAAACATTCCAATATTACAAATGGGGAAAGCTAGTGTCTATGTTATTTATAGCATTTCGATAAGAACATTTATATATATATATGTTTAATTATGCCAAGGTCGGTGACTCGGTGTACGAAACGATGGCCTCATAAATGGTGGAGCTTTTATTGCGAACTTAAATAATGATCGTAATTTAATGATAGTTGTTCTATGAATACTTTCGTTTTGGGAAATTGAAGCAAAAACAATATTTTGATAATTATCGCAAATTTTGGAATACTTTCATGTGTGATACGTGTAAAATAATGATGATGATGATGATGATGATGGCCCGCGTGGAAGTCGTGATAGCGCACTGGTAGCGCATTCGCTTCAGATGCGAAAGGCCTGGAGTTCGAGCCACGCTGGAGCCGTTGCGCCCTTAGGCAAGCAAGGCATTTAAAACTTCCAGGTTGCCTTTCCTCGCTCTCTCATGGCGATGGATTCCATTAGGAATGAGGTCTCGAGAGTGATTAATATAAGTTGTGAGAACTAGTTTCGCAATCGAGCTAAAATAAATTTGTATAAACTAACCATATATGGTTGATCTATAAATAGAAACAGTAATGTTTAAATTCAAATTTAAATGGAAATACCCAAAGTTAAATATATATTGATTAAGTACTAAACCAGGAAGTGCAACATATCGCATTTGCCACTGATAGAATATAGGGAAGTGGTGTGATATCGTCTAGCCTCATCACTAACATAGTTACATAGAACAGAACAGAAATTTTATTAAGACTTGTACATGGTACATCGTCAAATACATATATACAAATAGATATGATAGTTATAAATAATGTTATCTGATAAACCTTATACGTGTATCGGGCTTCTCGGATCGTGGGTATCGGGCTTCACGGATCACAGGTATGGGGTTTCACGGATCACATGTATGGGGTTTCACGGATCACAGGTATGGGGTTTCACGGATCACATGCATGGTGTTTCACGGATCATATGTATGGGGTTTCACGGATCACATACATGGGGTTTCACGGATCATAGGTATGGGGTTTTACGGATCACAGGTATGGGGTTTCACGGATCACATGTATGGGGTTTCACGGATCACAGTATGGGGCTTCACGGATCACAGGTATGGGGTTCACGGATCACAGTATGGGGCTTCACGGATCACAGGTATGGGGCTTCACGGATCACAGTATGGGGTTCACGGATCACAGGTATGGGGTTCACGGATCACAGTATGGGGCTTCACGGATCACAGGTATGGGGCTTCACGGTCACAGTATGGGGTTCACGGATCAATGTATGGGGCTCACGGATCACATGTATGGGGCTTCACGGATCACAGGTATGGGGCTTCACGGATCACAGGTATGGGGCTTCACGGATCACAGGTATGGGCTTCACGGATCACAGGTATGGGGCTTCACGGATCACAGGTATGGGGCTTCACGGATCACAGGTATGGGGTTTCACGGATCACATGTATGGGGTTTCACGGATCACATGTATGGGGTTTCACGGATCATATGTATGGGGTTTCACGGATCACATGTATGGGGTTTCACGGATCACATGTATGGGGTTTCACGGATCACATGTATGGGGCTTCACGGATCACAGTATGGGGTTTCACGGATCACATGTATGGGGTTTCACGGATCACATGTATGGGGTTTCACGGATCACATGTATGGGGTTTCACGGATCACAGGTATGGGGTTCACGGATCAATGTATGGGGCTTCACGGATCATATGTATGGGGTTTCACGGATCACATGTATGGGGCTTCACGGATCACATGTATGGGGCTTCACGGATCATATGTATGGGCTTCACGGATCACATGTATGGGGCTTCACGGATCACATGTATGGGGTTTCACGGATCACATGTATGGGGTTTCACGGATCACATGTATGGGGTTTCACGGATCACATGTATGGGGTTTCACGGATCACATGTATGGGGTTTCACGGATCACATGTATGTGGTTTCACGGATCACATGTATGGGGTTTCACGGATCACATGTATGTGGTTTCACGGATCACAGGTATGGGGTTTCACGGATCACATGAGGTATGGGGTTTCACGGATGATATGCATGGGGTTTCACGGATCACAGGTATGGGGTTTCACGGATCACAGGTATGGGATTTCACGGATCACATGTAGGCCTATGGGGTTTCACGGATGATATGCATGGGGTTTCACGGATCACAGGTATGGGGTTTCACGGATCACATGCATGGGGTTTCACGGATCACAGGTATGGGGTTTCACGGATCACATGTATCGGGTTTCACGGATCACATGTATGGGGTTTCACGGATCATATGCATGGGGTTTCACGGATGATATGCATGGGGTTTCACGGATCATATGTATGGAGTTTCAGGGATCATATGTATGGGGTTTCACGGATCACAGGTATGGAGTTTCACGGATCACATGTATGGGGTTTCACGGATCATATGCATGGGGTTTCACGGATCATATGCATGGGGTTTCACGGATCACATGTATGGGGTTTCACGGATAACATGTATGGGGTTTCACGGATCATATGTATGGGGTTTGACGGATCACAGGTATGGGGCTTCACCGATCATATGTATGGGGTTTCACGGATCACATGTATGGGGCTTCACGGATCACATGTATGGGGTTTCACGGATCACATGTATGGGGTTTCACGGATCACATGTATGGGGTTTCACGGATCAAAGGTATGGGGCTTCACGGAGCACATGTATGGGGTTTCACGGATCACATGTATGGGGTTTCACGGATCAAAGGTATGGGGTTTCACGGATCACAGGTATGGGGTTTCACGGATCACATGTATGGGGTTTCACGGATCACAGGTATGGGGTTTCACGGATCACATGTATGGGGTTTCACGGATCAAAGGTATGGGGCTTCACGGATCACAGGTATGGGGTTTCATGGATTATAGGCATGGGGTTTCATGGATCACAGGTATGGGGTTTCACGGATCATGTTTCACGGATCACATGCATGGGGTTTCACTGATCAGAGGTATGGGTTTTCACGGATCACATGTATGGGGTTTCACGGATCACATGTATGGGGTTTCACGGATCACATGCATGGGGTTTCACGGATCACATGTATGGGGTTTCACGGATCACATGCATGGGGTTTCACTGATTAGAGGTATGGGATTTCACGGATCACAGTTATGGGGCTTCACGGATCACATGTATGGGGTTTCACGGATCACATGTATGGGGTTTCACGGATCACATGTATGGGGTATCACGGATCATGTTTCACGGATCACATGTATGGGGTTTCACGGATCACAGGTATGGGGTTTCACGGATCACATGTATGGGGTTTCACGGATCATGTTTCACGGATCACATGTATGGGGTTTCACGGATCACAGGTATGGGGTTTCACGGATCACAGGTATGGGGTTTCACGGATCACATGTATGGGGTTTCACGGATCAGGGTTTCACGGATCATGTTTCACGGATCACATGTATGTGGTTTCACGGATCACATGTATGGGGTTTCACGGATCACAGGTATGGGGTTTCACGGATCACATGTATGGGGTTTCACGGATCATGTTTCACGGATCACAGGTATGGGGTTTCACGGATCACATGTATGGGGTTTCACGGATGATATGCATGGGGTTTCACGGATCACAGGTATGGGGTTTCACGGATCACATGCATGGGGTTTCACGGATCACATGTATGGGGTTTCACGGATCACATGTATCGGGTTTCACGGATCACATGTATGGGGTTTCACGGATCACATGTATCGGGTTTCACGGATCACAGGTATGGGGTTTCACGGATCACATGTATCGGGTTTCACGGATCACAGGTATGGGGTTTCACGGATCACATGTATCGGGTTTCACGGATCACATGTATGGGGTTTCACGGATCATATGCATGGGGTTTCACGGATGATATGCATGGAGTTTCACGGATCACATGTATGGGGCTTCACCGATCATATGTATGGAGTTTCACGGATCACATATGGGGTTCACGGATCAAGATGGGTTCACGGATAAGATGGGGTTCAGGATCAAGTATGGGGCTTCACGGATCACATGTATGGGGTTTCACGGATAACATGTATGGGGTTTCACGGATCATATGTATGGGGTTTCACGGATCACATGTATGGGGTTTCACGGATCACAGGATGGGGTTTCACGGATCATATGTATGGGGTTTCACGGATCACATGTATGGGGTTTCACGGATCACATGTATGGGGTTTCACGGATCACATGTATGGGGTTTCACGGATCACAGGCATGGGGTTTCACGGATCACATGTATGGGGTTTCACGGATCACATTCATGGGGTTTCACGGATCACATGCATGGGGTTTCACGGATCACATGCATGGTGTTTCACGGATCACATGTATGGGGTTTCACGGATCACATGTATGGGGTTTCACGGATCACAGGTATGGGGTTTCACGGATCACAGGTATGGGGTTTCACGGATCACAGGTATGGGGTTTCACGGATCACAGATGGGTTCACGGATCAATGTTTCACGGATCACAATGGTTTCACGGATCACATGTATGGGGTTTCACGGATCACAGGTATGGGGTTTCACGGATCACAGGTATGGGGTTTCACGGATCACATGTATGGGGTTTCACGGATCACATGTATGGGTTTCACGGATCAAATGGGTTTCACGGATCATGTTTCACGGATCACATGTATGCTGTTTCACGGATCACATGTATGGGGTTTCACGGATCACAGGTATGGGGTTTCACGGATCACATGTATGGGGTTTCACGGATCACAGGTATGGATTTTCACGGATCACATGTATGGGGTTTCAGGCATCATATGTATAGGGGTTTCATGGATCATAGGCATGGGGTTTCACGAGTCACATGTATGGGGTTTCACGGATCACATACATGGGATTTCACGGATCACATGTATGGGGTTTCACGGATCACAGGTATGGGGTTTCACGGATCACAGGTATGGGGTTTCACGGATCACAGGTATGGGGTTTCACGGATCACATGCATGGTGTTTCACGGATCACATGTATGGGGTTTCATGGATCACATGTATGGGGTTTCACGGATCACATGCATGGGGTTTCACGGATCACATGTATGGGGTTTCACGGATCATATGCATGGGGTTTCACGGATCATAGGCATGGGATTTCACGGATCACACGTATGGGGCTTCACGGATCATAGGTATTGGGTTTCACGGATCACATTCATGGGGTTTCACGGATCATAGGCATGGGATTTCACGGATCACAGGCATGGGGTTTCACGGATCATAGGTATGGGGCTTCACGGATCACATGTATGGTGTTTCACGGATCACAGGTATGGGGTTTCACGGATCACATGTATGGGATTTCACGGATCATAGCTATGGGGTTTCACGGATCATAGGTATGGGGTTTCACGGATCACAGGCATGGGGTTTCACGGATCATATGTATGGGGTTTCACGGATCACAGGCATGGGGTTTCACGGATCACAAGTATGGGTTTCACGGATCACATGCATGGGGTTTCACGGATCACAGGCATGGGGTTTCACCGATCACATGCATGGGGTTTCACGGATCACATTCATGGGGTTTCACGGATCACATGCATGGGGTTTCACGGATCACATGCATGGGGCTTCACGGATCACAGTCATGGGGTTTCACGGATCACATATATGGGGTATCACGGATCACAGGTATGGGGTTTCACGGTTCACAGGTATGGGGTTTCACGGATCACAGGCATGGGGTTTCACGGATCATATGTATGGAGTTTCACGGATCACAGGCATGGGGTTTCACGGATCACAGGTATGGGGTTTCACGGATCACATGTATGGGGTTTCACGGATCATAGCTATGGGGTTTCACGGATCACAGGTATGGGGTTTCACGGATCACAGGCATGGGGTTTCACGGATCATATGTATGGGGTTTCACGGATCACAGGCATGGGGTTTCACGGATCACAAGTATGGGTTTCACGGATCACATGCATGGGGTTTCACGGATCACAGGCATGGGGTTTCACCGATCACATGCATGGGGTTTCACGGATCACATTCATGGGGTTTCACGGATCACATGCATGGGGTTTCACGGATCACATGCATGGTGTTTCACGGATCACATGCATGGGGTTTCACGGATCACATACATGGGGTTTCACGGATCACAGGTATGGGGTTTCACGGATCACAGGTATGGGGTTTCACGGATCATAGGTATGGGGTTTCACGGATCACAGGCATGGGGTTTCACGGATCAAATGTATGGGATTTCACGGATCACAGGCATGGGGTTTCACGGATCACATGTATGGGGTTTCATGGATCACAGGTATGGGGTTTCACGGATCACATGCATGGGGTTTCACGGATCACAGCATGGGGTTTCACGGATCAACACACAACACAACACAATGGGGTTTCACGGATCACATCATGGGTTTCACGGATCACAGTATGGGGTTTCACGGATCACAGGCATGGGGTTTCACGGATCACATGTATGGGGTTTCACGGATCACATGTATGGGGTTTCACGGATCACATGTATGGGGTTTCACGGATCACATGTATGGGGTTTCACGGATCACAGGTATGGGGTTTCACGGATCATTGTCATGGGGTTTCACGGATCATTGCATGGGTTTCACGGATCATTGTCATGGGGTTTCACGGATCACAGGCATGGGGTTTCACGGATCATATGTATGGAGTTTCACGGATCACAGGCATGGGGTTTCACGGATCACAGGATGGGGTTCACGGATCATATGCATGGGTTTCATGGATCACAGGTATGGGGTTTCACGGATCACATGCATGGGTTCACGATCATATGTATGGGGCTTCACGGATCACAGGCATGGGGTTTCACGGATCACAGGTATGGGGTTTCACGGATCACATGTATGGGGTTTCACGGATCACAGTATGGGGTTTCACGGATCACATGTATGGGGTTTCACGGATCACAGGTATGGGGTTTCACGGATCATTGTCATGGGGTTTCACGGATCATTGTCATGTGGTTTCACGGATCATTGTCATGGGGTTTCACGGATCATTGTCATGGGGTTTCACGGATCATTGGCATGATGGGGTTAGGTATTCTTAGGTCTGTCTATCCCCACCCTCCCCCACTTCAGAAACAAAAAATAAAGCAATATATAAAGGAATAGTTGGTAGGTGAATATGAATAGTTGGTAGGTGAATATGAATAGTTGAACAGTTGGTAGGTTAATAGGAATAGTTGGTAGGTTAATAGGAGTAGTTGGTAGGTTAATATGAATAGTTGGTAGGTTAATATGAATAGTTGGTAGGTGAATATGAATAGTTGGTAGGACTAGTTGGTATGTTAATTGGAATAGTTGGTAGGACTAGTTGGTAGGTTAATGGGAATAGTTGGTAGGACTAGTTGGTAGGTTAATGGGAATAGTTGGTAGTTAATAGGAATAGTTTGTAGGTTAATGGGAATAGTTGGTAGGTTAATAGGTAAAGTTGGTAGTTAATTGGAATAGTTGGTAGGTTGATGGGAAGAGTTGGTATTTAATAGGACTAGTTGGTAGGTTAATGGGAATAATTGGTAGGAATAGTTGGTAGGTTAATGGGAATAGTTGGTAGGACCAGTTGGTATGTTAATGGGAATAGTTGGTAGGTTAATGGGAATAGTTGGTAGGTTAATGGGAATAGTTGGTAGGACTAGTTGGTATGTTAATAGGAATAGTTGGTAGGACTAGTTGGTAGGTTAATGGGAATAGTTGGTAGGTAATGGGAATAGTTGGTAGGACTAGTTGGTAGGTTAATGGGAATAGTTGGTAGGACTAGTTGGAAGGTTAATGGGAATAGTTGGTAGTTAATGGGAATAGTTGGTAGGACTATTGGTAGGTTAATGGGAATAGTTGGTAGACTATTTGGTAGTTAAAGGGAATAGTTGGTAGGCATAGTTGGTATGTTGATGGGAATAGTTGGTAGGACTAATTGGTAGGTTAATGGGAATAGTTGGTAGGACTAGTTGGTAGGTTAATGGGAATAGTTGGTAGGAATAGATGATAGGTTAATGGGAATAATTGGTAGGACTAGTTGGTAGGTTAATGGGAATAATTGGTAGGACTAGTTGGTAGGTTAATGGGAATAGTTGGTAGGACTAGTTGGTAGGTTAATGGGAATAGTTGGTAGGACTAGTTGGTAGGTTAATGGGAATAGTTAGTAGGTTATGGAATAGTTGGTAGGTTAATGGAAATAGTTTGTAGGACAAGTTGGTAGTTAATAGGAATAGTTGGTAGGACTAGTTGGTAGGTTAATGGGAATAGTTGGTAGGTTAATGGGAATAGTTTGTAGGACAGTTGGTATGTTAATAGGAATAGTTGGTAGGACTAGTTGGTAGGTTAATGGGAATAGTTGGTAGGTAATATTGGTAGGAATAGTTGAGTTAATGGAATAGTTGTAGGACTAGTTGGTAGGTTAATGGGAATAGTTGGTAGGACTAGTTGGTAGGTTAATGGGAATAGTTGGTAGGTTAATGGGAATAGTTGGTAGGACTAGTTGGTAGGTTAATGGGAATAGTTGGTAGGACTAGTTGGTAGGTTAATGGGAATAGTTGGTAGGACTAGTTGGTAGGTTAATGGGAATAGTTGGTAGGACTAGTTGGTAGGTTAATGGGAAAGTTGGTAGGACTAGTTGGTAGGTTAATGGGAATAGTTGGTAGGACTAGTTGGTAGGTTAATGGGAATAGTTGGTAGGACTAGTTGGTAGTTGATGGGAATAGTTGGTAGGTTAATGGGAATAGTTGGTAGGACTAGTTGGTAGGTTAATGGGAATAGTTGGTAGGACTAGTTGGTAGGTTAATGGGAATAGTTGGTAGGTTAATGGGAATAGTTGGTAGGACTAGTTTGTAGGTTAATGGGAATAATTGGTAGGACTAGTTGGTAGGTTAATGTGAATAGTTGGTAGGACTATTTGGTATGTTGATGGGAATAGTTGGTAGGTCTAGTTGGTAGGTTAATGGGAATAGATGGTAGGACTAATTGGTAGGTTAATGGGAATAGTTGGTAGGACTAGTTGGTAGGTTAATGGGAATATATGGTAGGACTAGTTGGTAGGTTAATGGGAATAGTTGGTAGGTTAATGGGACTAGTTGGTAGGTTGATGGGAATAGTTGGTAGGTTAATGGGACTAGTTGATAGGTTAATGTGCCTAGTTGGTAGGTTAATGGGAATATTTGGTAGGTTAATGGGAATAGTTGGTAGGACTAGTTGGTAGGTTAATAGGAATAGTTGGTAGGACTAGTTGGTAGGTTAATAGAAATAGTTGGCAGGACTAGTTGGTAGGTTAATGGGAATAGTTGGTAAGTTAATGGGAATAGTTGGTAGGACTAGTTGGTAGGTTAATGGGAATAGTTGGTAGGACTAGTTGGTAGGTTAATGGGAATAGTTGGTAGGACTAGTTGGTAGGTTAATGGGAATAGTTGGTAGGTTAATGGGAATAGTTTGTAGGACTAGTTGGTAGGTTAATGGGAATAGTTGGTAGGACTAGTTGGTATGTTGATGGGAATAGTTGGTAGGTCTAGTTGGTAGGTTAATGGGAATAGATGGTAGGACTAGTTGGTAGGTTAATGGGAATAGTTGGTAGGACTAGTTGGTAGGTTAATGGGAATAGATGGTAGGACTAGTTGGTAGGTTAATTGGAATAGGTGGTAGGTTAATGGGACTAGTTGGTAGGTTAATGGGAAGAGTTGGTAGGACTAGTTGGTAGGTTAATGGGACTAGTTGGTAGGTTAATGGGAAGAGTTGATAGGTTAATGGGAATAGTTGGTAGGACTAGTTGGTAGGGTAATAGGAATAGTTGGTAGGACTAGTTGGTAGGTTAATGGGAATAGTTGGTATGTTAATGGGAATAGTTGGTAGGACTAGTTGGTAGGTTAATGGGAATAGTTGGTAGGACTAGTTGGTAGGTTAATGGGACTAATTGGTAGGACTAGTTGGTAGGTTAATGGGAATAGTTGGTAGGACTAGTTGGTAGGTTAATGTGAATAGTTGGTAGGACTAGTTGGTATGTTGATGGGAATAGTTGGTAGGTCTAGTTGGTAGGTTAATGGGAATAGATGGTAGGACTAGTTGGTAGGTTAATGGGAATAGTTGGTAGGACTAGTTGGTAGGTTAATGGGAATAGATGGTAGGACTAGTTGGTAGGTTAATTGGAATAGGTGGTATGTTAATGGGACTAGTTGGTAGGTTAATGGGAATAGTTGGTAGGACTAGTTGGTATGTTAATGGGAAAAGTTGGTAGGACTAGTTGGTAGGTTAATGGGAATAGTTGGTAGGACTAGTTGGTAGGTTAAAGGGAATAGTTGGTAGGACTAGTTGGTATGTTGATGGGAATAGTTGGTAGGAATAATTGGTAGGTTAATGGGAATAGTTGGTAGGACTAGTTGGTAGGTTAATGGGAATAGTTGGTAGGACTAGTTGGTAGGTTAATGGGAATAGTTGGTAGGTTAATGGGAATAGTTGGTAGGACTAGTTTGTAGGTTAATGGGAATAATTGGTAGGACTAGTTGGTAGGTTAATGTGAATAGTTGGTAGGACTATTTGGTATGTTGATGGGAATAGTTGGTAGGTCTATTGGTAGGTTAATGGGAATAGATGGTAGGACTAATTGGTAGGTTAATGGGAATAGTTGGTAGGACTAGTTGGTAGGTTAATGGGAATATATGGTAGGACTAGTTGGTAGGTTAATGGGAATAGTTGGTAGGTTAATGGGACTAGTTGGTAGGTTGATGGGAATAGTTGGTAGGTTAATGGGACTAGTTGGTAGGTTAATGTGCCTAGTTGGTAGGTTAATGGGAATATTTGGTAGGTTAATGGGAATAGTTGGTAGGACTAGTTGGTAGGTTAATAGGAATAGTTGGTAGGACTAGTTGGTAGGTTAATAGAAATAGTTGGTAGGACTAGTTGGTAGGTTAATGGGAATAGTTGGTAAGTTAATGGGAATAGTTGGTAGGACTAGTTGGTAGGTTAATGGGAATAGTTGGTAGGACTAGTTGGTAGGTTAATGGGAATAGTTGGTAGGACTAGTTGGTAGGTTAATGGGAATAGTTGGTAGGTTAATGGGAATAGTTTGTAGGACTAGTTGGTAGGTTAATGGGAATAGTTGGTAGGACTAGTTGGTAGGTTAATGGGAATAGTTGGTAGGACTAGTTGGTAGGTTAATGGGACTAATTGGTAGGACTAGTTGGTAGGTTAATGGGAATAGTTGGTAGGACTAGTTGGTAGGTTAATGTGAATAGTTGGTAGGACTAGTTGGTATGTTGATGGGAATAGTTGGTAGGTCTAGTTGGTAGGTTAATGGGAATAGATGGTAGGACTAGTTGGTAGGTTAATGGGAATAGTTGGTAGGACTAGTTGGTAGGTTAATGGGAATAGATGGTAGGACTAGTTGGTAGGTTAATTGGAATAGGTGGTAGGTTAATGGGACTAGTTGGTAGGTTAATGGGAATAGTTGGTAGGACTAGTTGGTAGGTTAATGGGACTAGTTGGTAGGTTAATGGGAAAGTTGGTAGGTTAATGGGAATAGTTGGTAGGACTAGTTGGTAGTAATAGGAATAGTTGGTAGGACTAGTTGGTAGGTTAATGGGACTAGTTGGTAGGTTAATGGGAAGAGTTGGTAGGTTAATGGGAATAGTTGGTAGGACTAGTTGGTAGGTAATAGGAATAGTTGGTAGGACTAGTTGGAAGGTTAATGGGAATAGTTGGTATGTTAATGGGAATAGTTGGTAGGACTAGTTGGTAGGTTAATGGGAATAGTTGGTAGGACTAGTTGGTAGGTTAATGGGAATAGTTGGTAGGACTAGTTGGTAGGTTAATGGGAATAGTTGGTAGGACTAGTTGGTAGGTAATGGGAATAGTTGGTAGGACTAGTTGGTAGGTTAATGGGAATAGTTGGTAGGACTAGTTGGTAGGTTAATGGGAATAGTTGGTAGGTTAATGGGAATAGTTGGTAGGTTAATGGGAATAGTTGGTAGGACTAGTTGGTAGGTTAATGGGAATAGTTGGTAGGACTAGTTGGTAGGTTAATGGGAATAGATGGTAGGACTAGTTGGTAGGTTAATTGGAATAGGTGGTAGGTTAATGGGACTAGTTGGTAGGTTAATGGGACTAGTTGGTAGGTTAATGGGACTAGTTGGTAGGTTAATGGGAATAGTTGGTAGGTTAATGGGAAAAGGACTAGTTGGTAGTTAATGGGAATAGTTGGTAGGACTAGTTGGTAGGTTAATAGAATAGTTGGTAGGACTAGTTGGTAGGTTAATGGGAATAGTTGGTAGGTTAATGGGAATAGTTGGTAGGACTAATTGTAGGTTAATGGGAATAATTCGTAGGACTAGTTGGTAGGTTAATGGAAAAATGGTAGGACTATTGGTAGTTAATGGGAATAGTTGGTAGGTCTAGTTGGTAGGTTAATGGGAATAAAACAAGGTTAATGGGAATAGTTGGTAGGACTAGTTGGTAGGTTAATGGGAATATATGGTAGGACTAGTTCGTAGGTTAATGGGAATAGTTGGTAAAGGACTAGTTGGTAGGTTAATGGGAATAGTTGGTAGAAGACTAGTTGGTAGGTTAATGTGAATAGTTGGTAAAGGAATAGTTGGTAGGTTAATGGTAAAACTAATTGGTAGGTTAATAGGAATAGTTGGTAGGACTAGTTGGTAGGTTAATAGAAATAGTTGGTAGGACTAGTTGGTATGTTAATGGGAATAGTTGGTAAAAGGAATAGTTGGTAGGACTAGTTG
>CM026388.1:34978586-35009028 GCA_014843695.1 Archivesica marissinica
TATGTATGTATGTATGTAGGTATGTATGTATGTATGTATGTATGTATGTATGTATGTATGTATGTATGTATGTATGTAGGTATGTATGTATGTATGTAGGTATGTATGTATGTATGTATGTATGTATGTATGTATGTAGGTATGTATGTATGTATGTATGTATGTATGTATGTATGTATGTATGTATGTATGTATGTATGTATGTATGTATGTATGTATGTATGTATGTATGTATGTATGTATGTATGTATGTATGTATGTATGTATGTATGTATGTATGTATGTATGTATGTATGTAGTATGTATGTATGTATGTATGTATGTATGTATGTATGTATGTATGTATGTATGTATGTATGTATGTATGTATGTATGTATGTATGTATGTATGTATGTATGTATGTATGTATGTATGTATGTATGTATGTATGTATGTATGTATGTATGTATGTATGTATGTATGTATGTATGTATGTATGTATGTATGTATGTATGTATGTATGTATGTATGTATGTATGTATGTATGTATGTATGTATGTATGTATGTATGTATGTATGTATGTATGTATGTATGTATGTATGTATGTATGTATTGTATGTATGTATGTAAGTCCGTCCGTCCGTCCGTCCGTCTGTCTGTCTGTTAGCAATATTACTAGTGTCTCTTTACATGAAAAAGTTGGCAGTTACTTACGGAGGTTGGGTGCATAAAGTACTGGTTAACAGCTGGAGCAGTTACGATTGTGCCCTTAGACAAGGCATTTAAATTCCCCGTCTCTCTCCCTCGTGGCGATGGATTCCATCAGGAATGACAGTCTCGAGAGTAATTAATATAAGTTGTAAGAACTTGTTTCGCAATCGAGCTAACATAAATTTGTATATTCTGTATAAAACCTCGTTGGCGCTGATGAAAGCGTATAAATGTATGGTATGCGTGAGGAAGCAGCGGAGAAAACCTACCTACCCGACGAGGCGACCACCCTACATCTTACAAAACCTCCCGTAATCTTTGTATATTTTATTTAAGTTTATTTATCGTCGCTACCGGTGGCCAATTTGAGCGACGGGCAGTTTACCTAATAACACCTTTCCTAGGCATGCTCCAGCGGTTAACCAGTACTTTATGCAGAACTTCGGATCTTTCGCACTTGAAGCGAACGCGCATCCACTGGCTATCACGACTTCCACATTGGTTATATAAGTTGTTAAAGCGACATCATATCGGAATAATGGATGGTTTCTGGTACAATGCAGGGGGCACACCAGATATTTAAAGGATATATTTTCCAATGACTGTGTGTTTTAAACAATCCAACTATTCCCGCAGAAACGAACAAATCAAATATATATAGCACCATCGTATACGAGAATTATTTATCAACTAACGTATGTAAACAATGCTTATTGCGCATGCGTGACATGTGTGACATAAAGCATATTATATGTCGTCTGATATGGCTCTATACTGTTTGGAAAAGCGACTTTAGTAGTGAGTGTCGGCTTAACTATGTCAGCGTCGAATAAATTCAAATCAATGATCAAACAACATAGATCCAGATGTTTGATCTTGTTTGCTATTCGGACAGCTCCAATGTCGGATAAACAGTCAGCATATAGCCTTATCAGAGAGCATGTTCTGTTCTGTCACATCGGGTTGTCGGCTTTTTTTGCAAATGAGTGTTTATACATTGGTAGTATGCTGACAACAGTAGTAACCACAAGTATCCTCATTCCTCGAGGTAAACGATGTACTCCCACGCTCATTGCATATATGACTATCATATCAATAATAGTTCGTTTTTACGTTAATAATTTCCAATTAAGGTGCATTTACAGCATATGTATATATTATAAGCTTAGTAAATATGACAGGAACAACAAAATGCATGTTCTACGTGTAATGTCACCAATCCGAACATTGTGACACGTATCGTTCTTGAAGAAAAAAACCTTTACGACAATAGCCACTGTTTGTCGGCAGAAGTCGCAAATAAAGCAGTTAATGCCAAAAAATATACAAACAAAATAAAGTCACCGCGAATGTCACAAAACTGACACATTGTGATCTTACCGTGGTAGCAGGTACACTGTATAATGTCATAGTTTGTAAATGTTTGACAACTAGAGGTTATAATGTTATCTAAATGTCTGCACATTGCGCGACCTCTGTTTCGGAATGGATTAAAGCGCTACTGACAAACCACTTGCCACTCGCCGTTATATGCTCAAATCCCACTGGGTTGGCGAATTATTGCACGTGCGAAAGCTATTCAGTTGGTTTGCGGAAGGTCGGTGGTTCTAGCCGGGTGCTCCACTATGTCATAAACCCTAAGCCATCAGTGAGACTTTAAACCCCACCCACTAAACAAGCCCTACATATTGAATGCCCACGTATCGCATCAAACTAGAACAGTGCATATATATTATGTTATTTCCAACTTCTATCCTTGGAATGTTGAAATTCTCTAGTCCGAACTAGAATTCCATATTAAACACTAACATGGCCAAGCCAGTGTCCGAGTGGTTAAGGAAGGCCGTTCAATTGTCATCATGGTTGGTTCTAATCCCACTGTGGGAGTCGACCTCGAGTGACTGTACATTTGAATTTATGTAACCATATTTTATTGCAAATCAATAGTACATAAATTATGTCTTACACATAAAGATACAATACATAGCATGAACATACAAATGGTGTGGGCCACAGGTTTTAACAACATTAGACAACGGTCCCCACTTGTATGCTTGGAATGCTGCTCGGAGAGGCACCCGTGGTCTTCCTCCACGATTAGCAGCTGGAGAGTCGCAATGTTTATACAAATTTATTTTAGCTCGATTGCGAAACAAGTTATTTCAACTTATATTAATCACTCTCGAGACCTCATTCCTGATGGAATCCATCGCCACGAGGGAGAGAGAAGAGGCAACGTGGAATTTAAATGCCTTGCTTAAGGGTACAATCGTAACGGCTCCAGCGGGGCTCGAACTCCGGACCTTTCGCACCTGAAGCGAACGCGCTACCACTGCGCTATCACGACTTCCACGTAGTCGCCATGTGACCTAAGCTGGTGGTACCAGGAGGATAGATAGAATGCCATTATGTTGAGATAAAATGTAATTGTCTAATTTATCATAAATAGACATTGCCGTGTGTAAATAATGAACAGTATATAAACGACACTAGTTTTCACTTATATCAACTACAAATCCATTATACCGGGAGGTTAAACGTGTGTTTTATTTCGCATTTGTAAGTATTGACCCCTTTGAACAGCCATGCATCTTGTTTACACTGTAACGGCGACATTGGACAAATAGCAATAACTATTGTCTCGTAAATAACCTATTACATGTGTGTTTTGTTATCAGTTATTATCATGGTGTCCCGCAAGGTTCTATACTTGGTCCTCTTCTGTTTCATTTACATAAATGACATTGTTTCTAATATCGCGGCTAACACCCGTCTATTTGCTGAAGATACAAGTCTTTACATTATCTTTGGCAAAGCGGAAGCATCAGCTAGCGTTCTCAATTCTGATCTCCAAAAGATATTCACTTGATCTAAAACTAATTTAGGAAAATGTAACGCCTCTTAAACAGAGTACATTATGTTTTAGACCTGATTAGACCAGTTCACACAACCTTTTATATGGATAATATCCCTAGTGCTACCTGTGACTCACATAAGCATCTTAGTATAATGCCTGTCGAACGAAGCCTAATACATGTATCTCGTTCGTTCTAGACAAAGCATGGAAGAGGATCGGTCGCATGTGTTTCATCTCTCCCACCCCAGATTGGAGATGTACATTAGATTCATACGAACACTTCTGGAGAGGTTATTTTGGATAAGTGTTCCTCCGCTTTACTAAACGAGGTAGAATCTGTCCATAACGAGGCAGCCCGTATAGTATTTGTAGCCACAAAATTGTGCAACATACATACTCTAATATCCGACCTACGTTCGGTGTCTATTGCTTGGAGAAGAAAGAATCATAGCTTGTAATTGTTGTATAAGATGACACACGAACTTACTCCTTCCTACTTTTCAGGCTTAATTCCCAAAGGTACACCAAGGGCGTCTTCTTCGAAACTCCGCGAACATATCATTCTTACCAACCAGAACACAGTCGTATAGCAATTCCTTTCTTTCGGCTACATTCCGCTATTGGAACCGTCTTCCACTCGACGTGCGAACCTCTAGCACTGTATACGCCTTCAAACGCAAAATACAACCTTCTTCTACATCTCCGCCTGGATACAATGTCGGATCACGACGGAACCAAATCCTACATATCCGTCTTCACTTGGCATATAGCTCGCTCAGACTTGATTTGCATAGCAAAAATATTGTTGAATCACCATTATGTGTCTGCAACTCCGTTGAAACTGTTTCACACTACCCTTTATCAATATGCCATATTTAGTACCAATAGACACCAATATCTGTGGTAACATGCTATATATGCTAATGTCACTCGCCCTATATTATATATGCTAATGTCACTCACCCTATGCTATATATGCTAATGTCACTCGCCCTATGATATATATGCTAATGGCACTCGCCCTATGCTAAATATGCTAATGTCACTCGCCCTATGCTATATATCCTAATGTCACTCGCCCTATGCTATATATGCTAATGTCACTCGCCCTATGTTATATATGCTAATGTCACTCGCCCTATGCTATATATGCTAATGGCACTCGCCCTATGCTATATATGCTAATGTCACTCGCCCTATGTTATATAGGCTAATGTCACTCGCCCTATGCGATATATGCTAATGTCACTCGCCCTATGATATATATGCAAAGGTCACTCGCCATATGCGATATATGCTAATGTCACTCGCCCTATGCGATATATGCTAATGTCACTCGCCCTATGCTATATATGTAATGTCACTCGCCTATGCATATATGCTAATGTCACTCGCCCTATGCTATATATGCTAATGTCACTCGCCCTATGCTATATATGCTAATGTCACTCGCCCTATGCTATATATGCTAATGTCACTCGCCCTATGCTATATATGCTAATGTCACTCGCCCAATGCTATATATGCTAATGTCACTCGCCCTATGATATATATGCTAATGGCACTCGCCCTATGCTATATATGCTAATGTCACTCGCCATATGCTATATATGCTAATGTCACTCGCCCTATGTTATATATGCTAATGTCACTCGCCCTATGCTATATATGCTAATGTCACTCGCCCTATGCTATATATCCTAATTTCACTCGCCATATGCTATATATGCTAATGTCACTCGCCCTATGTTATATATGCTAATGTCACTCGCTCTATGATATATGCTAATGTCACTCGCCCTATGCTATATATGCTAATGTCACTCGCCCTATGTTATATATGCTAATGTCACTCGCCCTATGCTATATATGCTAATGGCACTCGCCCTATGCTATATATGCTAATGTCACTCGCCCTATGTTATATAGGCTAATGTCACTCGCCCTATGCGATATATGCTAATGTCACTCGCCCTATGATATATATGCAAAGGTCACTCGCCATATGCGATATATGCTAATGTCACTCGCCCTATGCGATATATGCTAATGTCACTCGCCCTATGCTATATATGATAATGTCACTCGCCCTATGCTATATATGCTAATGTCACTCGCCCTATGCTATATATGCTAATGTCACTCGCCCTATGCTATATAGCTAATGTCACTCGCCCTATGCTATATATGCTAATGTCACTCGCCCTATGCTATATATGCTAATGTCACTCGCACTATGCTATATATGCTAATGTCACTCGCCCTATGATATATATGCTAATGTCACTCGCCCTATGCTATATATGCTAATACCACTCGCCATATGCTAAATATGCTTAATGTCACTCGCCATATGCTATATATGCTTAATGTCACTCGTCATATACTATATATGGTTAATGTCACTCGCTCTATGCTATATATATACTAATGTCACTCGCCATATGCTATATATGCTAATGTCAATCGCCCTATGGTATATATTCTAATGTCACTCGCCCTGAGCTATATATGCTAATGTAACTCGCCCTATGCTATATATGCTAATGTCACTCGCCCTATGATATATATTCTAATGTCACTCGCCCTGTGCTATGTATGCTAATGTCACTCGCCCTATGCTATATATGCTAATGCCACTCGCCCTATGCTATAATTATATGCTAATGTTACTCGCTCTATGCTATATATATACTAATGTCACTCGCCATATGCTATATATGCTAATGTCACTCGCCCTATGCTATATATGCTAATGTCACTCGTCCTATGCTATATATGCTAATGTCACTCGCCATATGCTATATATGCTAATGTCACTCGCCGTATGCTATATATGCTAATGTCACTCGCCATATGCTATATATGCTAATGTCACTCGCCATGTGCGATATATGCTAATGTCACTCGCCCTGTGCTATATATGCAAATGTCACTCGCCCTATGCTATATATGCTAATGTCACTCGCCCTATGCTATATATGCTAATGTCAATCGCCCTATACGATATATGCTAATGCCACTCGCCCTATGCGATATATGCTAATGTCACTCGCCCTATGCGATATATGCTAATGTCACTCGCCCTATGAGATATATGCTAATGTCACTCGCCATATGCGATATATGCTAATGTCACTCGCCATATGCTATATATGCTAATGTCACTCGCCCTATGCTATATATTCTAATGTCACTCTCCCTATGCTATATATGCTAATGTCTCTCGCCCTATGTTATATATGTTAATGTCACTCGCCCTATGCGATATTTACTAATGTCACTCGCCATATGCTATATATACTAATGTCACTCGCATTATGCTATATATGCTAATGTCACTCGCCGTATGCTATATATGCTAATGTCACTCGCCCTATGCTATATATGCTAATGTCACTCGACATATGCTATATATGCTAATGTCACTCGCCCTATGCTATATATGCTAATGTCACTCGCCCTATGCTATATATGCTAATGTCACTCGCCCTATGCTATATATGCTAATGTCACTCGCCCTATGCTATATATGCTAATGTCACTCGCCATATGATATATATGCTAATGTCACTCGCCCTATGCTATATATGCTAATGTCACTCACTCGCCCTATGCTATATATGCTAATGTCACTAGCCCTATGCTATATATGCTAATGTCACTCGCCCTATGCTATATATGCTAATGTCACTCGCCATATGCTATATATGCTAATGTCACTCGCCCTATGCTATATATGCTAATGTCACTCGCCCTATGTTATATATGCTAATGTCACTCGCCCTATGCTATATAATTATGCTAATGTCACTCGCCCTATACTATATATGCTAATGTCACTCGCCCTATGTTATATATGCTAATGTCACTCGCCATATGTTATATATGCTAATGTCACTCGCCCTATGTTATATATGCTAATGTCACTCGCCCTATGCTATATATGCTAATTTCACTCGCCCTATGCTATATATGCTAATGTCTCTCGCCCTATGCTATATATGCTAATGTCACTCGCCCTATGCTATATATGCTAATGTCACTCGCCATATGCTATATATGCTAATGTCACTCGCCCTATGTTATATATGCTAGTGCCACTCGCCATATGCTATATGTGCTAATATCACTCGCCCTATGCTATATATGCTAATGTCACTCACCCTATGATATATATGCTAATGTCACTCGCCCTATGCTATATATGCTAATGTCACTCGCCCTATGCTATATAATTATGCTAATGTCACTCGCCCTATACTATATATGCTAATGTCACTCGCCCTATGTTATATATGCTAATGTCACTCGCCATATGTTATATATGCTAATGTCACTCGCCCTATGTTATATATGCTAATGTCACTCGCCCTATGCTATATATGCTAATTTCACTCGCCCTATGCTATATATGCTAATGTCACTCGCCCTATGCTATATATGCTAATGTCACTCGCCCTATGCTATATATGCTAATGTCACTCGCCATATGCTATATATGCTAATGTCACTCGCCCTATGTTATATATGCTAGTGCCACTCGCCATATGCTATATATGCTAATATCACTCGCCCTATGCTATATATGCTAATGTCACTCACCCTATGATATATATGCTAATGTCACTCGCCCTATGCTATATATGCTAATGTCACTCGCCCTATGCTATATATGCTAATGTCACTCGCCATATGCTATATATGCTAATGTCACTCGCCATATGCTATAATTATATGCTAATGTGCTCTGTGTTGCGTTCCTGTACGTTCAGAATATCCGATTCCAGTTACTTGTCTGTTCTTTGTATCTCGGCAAACTGTTTTTGCTTTTGAGTTGGGTTTGTTGGTGTACAATGCGAAGAATCACATACATAAGTAATCGGCGTATATAATTATATGGAAATGAAAAGTAGAGAAAGTGTTTGTTTATTATAGTGTCACCCCTATTTAAAGGGCCAGCCATTTCTGACTTATGAGACACCAACATCAGTACTTCCCGAATCATATGCGTGTATGCCAAGCGCCAGACTGGTAGGCAATCGGTAACCATTATTTAACTAGCTGGTGGCTCACCAACCGACCATATCAGAACAATACCCTAACTAGATTCGAACATTCAACCTCCCGCTCCGGATTTACTTTAGTAAGGGAGATAACTCGTCTGTAACAATCACCATGCTAGTGCATCGCTTTACTCCCTTTATTGAACAGAGACAATGTAGCTTTCGAGTATTTAATTTATGTATAGGATATAAGCCGAAAACGATCCAATATGCAACATATTTATAACAATTTGACTGTGTGAGGCGCGTAACACGTAACCGGCCAATCACAACCAGCTGATCTGGATCTATGTTGTTTGCACATTCATTCTTTCCAATTTCTTCGGCTGATATAATGGTTTATATGGTGTAAAGATAGTTTTTCCACAAATGTTGTACAGTCAAACATGTATTAAGCAGTCATCCAATCATCCAATCATCCACTCATGATAGCGCAATGAGCGCGCGTTCGCTTCAGGTGCGAAAGGGCCCCGAGTTCGAGCCCCGCTGAAGCCGTTACGAGTGTGCCCTTAGGCAAAGCATTAAAATTCCACGTTGCCTCTTCTCTCTCAATCGTGGCGATGGGTTCCATCAGGAATGAGGTCTCGAGAGTGATTAATATTAAGTTGTACGGACTTATTTCGCAATTGAGTCAAAATAAATTTGTATTATCTATCCAAGAGAATCAAAGTAAAGTGGACGTGTAGCCTGACTTAATGGAGGTGACCACTAACACCTAGCCTGGCTTAATGGAGGTGTCCACTAACACCTAGCCTGGCTTAATGGAGGTGACCACTAACACAGGCTGACGTAATGGAGGTGACCACTAACACAGGCTGACGTAATGGAGGTGACCACTAACACCTAGCCTGACTTAATGGAGGTGACCACTAACACCTAGCCTGGCTTAATGGAGGTGTCCACTAACACCTAGCCTGGCTTAATGGAGGTGACCACTAACACCTAGTCTGACTTAAAGGAGGTGTCCACTAACACCTAGCCTGGCTTAATGGAGGTGTCCATTAACACAGGCTGACGTAATGAAGGTGTCCACTAACACCTAGCCTGGCTTAATGGAGGTGTCCACTAACACCTAGCCTGACTTAATGGAGGTGTCCACTAACTCCTAGCCTGACGTAATGGAGGTGACCACTAACACCTAGCCTGGCTTAATGGAGGTGTCCACTAACACCTAGCCTTGCTTAATGGAGGTGACCACTAACACCTAGCCTGGCTTAATGGAGGTGTCCACTAACACCTAGCCTGGCTTAATGGAGGTGACCACTAACACCTAGTCTGACTTAAAGGAGGTGTCCTGTAACACCTAGCCTGGCTTAATGGAGGTGTCCATTAACACAGGCTGACGTAATGAAGGTGTCCACTAACACCTAGCCTGGCTTAATGGAGGTGTCCACTAACACCTAGCCTGGCTTAATGGAGGTGTCCATTAACACAGGCTGACTTAATGAAGGTGTCCACTAACACCTAGCCTGGCTTAATGGAGGTGTCCATTAACACAGGCTGACTTAATGGAGGTGTCCACTAACACCTAGCCTGGCTTAATGGAGGTGTCCACTAACACCTAGCCTGACTTAATGGAGGTGACCACTAACACCTAGCATGGCTTAATGGAGGTGTCCACTAACACCTAGCATGGCTTAATGGAGGTGACCACTAACACCTAGCCTGGCTTAATGGAGGTGTCCACTAACACCTAGCCTGACTTAATGGAGGTGACCACTAACACCTAGCCTGACTTAATGGAGGTGACCACTAACACCTAGCCTGACTTAATGGAGGTGTCCACTAACACCTAGCCTGGCTTAATGGAGGTGACCACTAACACAGGCTGACGTAATGAAGGTGTCCACTAACACCTAGCCTGACTTAATGGAGGTGACCACTAACTCCTAGCCTGACTTAATGGAGGTGACCACTAACACATAGCCTGACTTAATGGAGGTGTCCACTAACTCCTAGCATGACGTAATGGAGGTGACCACTAACACCTAGCCTGGCTTAATGGAGGTGTCCACTAACACCTAGCCTGGCTTAATGGAGGTGTCCATTAACACAGGCTGACGTAATGAAGGTGTCCACTAACACCTAGCCTGGCTTAATGGAGGTGTCCACTAACACCTAGCCTGACTTAATGGAGGTGACCACTAACACCTAGCCTGGCTTAATGGAGGTGTCCACTAACACCTAGCCTGGCTTAATGGAGGTGACCACTAACACCTAGTCTGACTTAAAGGAGGTGTCCACTAACACCTAGCCTGGCTTAATGGAGGTGTCCATTAACACAGGCTGACGTAATGAAGGTGTCCACTAACACCTAGCCTGGCTTAATGGAGGTGTCCACTAACACCTAGCCTGACTTAATGGAGGTGTCCACTAACTCCTAGCCTGACGTAATGGAGGTGACCACTAACACCTAGCCTGGCTTAATGGAGGTGTCCACTAACACCTAGCCTTGCTTAATGGAGGTGACCACTAACACCTAGCCTGGCTTAATGGAGGTGTCCACTAACACCTAGCCTGGCTTAATGGAGGTGACCACTAACACCTAGTCTGACTTAAAGGAGGTGTCCTGTAACACTAGCCTGGCTTAATGGAGGTGTCCATTAACACAGGCTGACGTAATGAAGGTGTCCACTAACACCTAGCCTGGCTTAATGGAGGTGTCCACTAACACCTAGCCTGGCTTAATGGAGGTGTCCATTAACACAGGCTGACTTAATGAAGGTGTCCACTAACACCTAGCCTGGCTTAATGGAGGTGTCCATTAACACAGGCTGACTTAATGGAGGTGTCCACTAACACCTAGCCTGGCTTAATGGAGGTGTCCACTAACACCTAGCCTGACTTAATGGAGGTGACCACTAACACCTAGCATGGCTTAATGGAGGTGTCCACTAACACCTAGCATGGCTTAATGGAGGTGACCACTAACACCTAGCCTGGCTTAATGGAGGTGTCCACTAACACCTAGCCTGACTTAATGGAGGTGACCACTAACACCTAGCCTGACTTAATGGAGGTGACCACTAACACCTAGCCTGACTTAATGGAGGTGTCCACTAACACCTAGCCTGGCTTAATGGAGGTGACCACTAACACAGGCTGACGTAATGAAGGTGTCCACTAACACCTAGCCTGACTTAATGGAGGTGACCACTAACTCCTAGCCTGACTTAATGGAGGTGACCACTAACACCTAGCCTGACTTAATGGAGGTGTCCACTAACACCTAGCCTGGCTTAATGGAGGTGACCACTAACACAGGCTGACGTAATGAAGGTGTCCACTAACACCTAGCCTGGCTTAATGGAGGTGTCCATTAACACCTAGCCTGGCTTAATGGAGGTGACCATTAACACAGGCTGACTTAATGGAGGTGTCCACTAACACCTAGCCTGACCTAATGAAGGTGACCACTAACACAAGCTGACTTAATGGAGGTGTCCATTAACACAGGCTGACTTAATGGAGGTGACCACTAACACAAGCTGACTTAATGGAGGTGTCCACTAACACAGGCTGACTTAATGGAGGTGACCACTAACACAAGCTGACTTAATGGAGGTGTCCACTAACACAGGCTGACTTAATGGAGGTGACCACTAACACCTAGCCTGACTTAATGGAGGTGACCACTAACACCTAGCCTGACGTAATGGAGGTGACCACTAACACCTAGCCTGACGTAATGGAGGTGACCACTAACACCTAGCCTGACTTAATGGAGGTGACCACTAACACCTAGCCTGACGTAATGGAGGTGTCCACTAACACAGGCTGACTTAATGGAGGTGACCACTAACACAGGCTGACGTAATAGAGGTGTCCACTAACACCTAGTCTGACTTAATGGAGGTGACCACTAACACAGGCTGACGTAATGGAGGTGACCACTAACACCTAGCCTGACTTAATGGATGTGACCACTAACACCTAGCCTGACTTAATGGAGGTGACCACTAACTCCTAGCCTGGCTTAATGGAGGTGACCACTAACACAGGCTGACGTAATGGAGGTGTCCACTAACACCTAACCTGACTTAATGGAGGTGACCACTAACACCTAGCCTGACTTAATGGAGGTGGCCACTAACACAGGCTGACGTAATGGAGGTGTCCACTAACACCTAGCCTGGCTTAATGGAGGTGACCACTAACACAGGCTGACGTAATGGAGGTGTCCACTAACACCTAGCCTGACTTAATGGAGGTGTCCACTAACACCTAGTCTGACTTAATGGAGGTGTCCACTAACACCTAGCCTGACTTAATGGAGGTGACCACTAACACCTAGCCTGACTTAATGGAGGTGACCACTAACACAGGCTGACGTAATGGAGGTGACCACTAACACCTAGCCTGACTTAATGGAGGTGACCACTAACACCTAGCCTGACGTAATGGAGGTGTCCACTAACACCTAGCCTGACTTAATGGAGGTGACCACTAACACCTAGCCTGACTTAATGGAGGTGACCACTAACACCTAGCCTGGCTTAATGGAGGTGACCACTAACACCTAGCCTGGCTTAATGGAGGTGACTACTAACACATAGCCTGGCTTAATGGAGGTGTCCACTAACACAGGCTGACTTAATGGAGGTGACCACTAACACAGGCTGACGTAATAGAGGTGTCCACTAACACCTAGTCTGACGTAATGGAGGTGTCTACTAACACAGGCTGACTTAATGGAGGTGACCATTAACATAGGCTGACGTAATGAGGTGACCACTAACACCTCGTCTGACTTAATGGAGGTGACCACTAACACCTAGCCTGACTTAATGGAGGTGTCCACTAACACCTAGCCTGACTTAATGGAGGTGGCCACTAACACCTAGTCTGACTTAATGGAGGTGACCACTAACACCTAGCCTGACTTAATGGAGGTGGCCACTAACACAGGCTGACGTAATGGAGGTGTCCACTAACACCTAGCCTGGCTTAATGGAGGTGACCACTAACACCTAGCCTGACTTAATGGAGGTGGCCACTAACACCTAGCCTGACTTAATGGAGGTGACCACTAACTCCTAGCCTGACTTAATGGAGGTGTCCACTAACACCTAGCCTGACTTAATGGAGGTGTCCACTAACACAGGCTGACTTAATGGAGGTGACCACTGACACCTAGTCTGACTTAATGGAGGTGACCACTAACACCTAGCCTGACTTAATGGAGGTGTCCACTAACACAGGCTGACTTAATGGAGGTGACCACTGACACCTAGTCTGACTTAATGGAGGTGACCACTAACACCTAGCCTGGCTTAATGGAGGTGTCCACTAACACCTAGCCTGGCTTAATGGAGGTGACCACTAACACCTAGCCTGGCTTAATGGAGGTGACCACTAACACCTAGCCTGGCTTAATGGAGGTGACCACTAACACCTAGCCTGGCTTAATGGAGGTGACCACTAACACGTAGGCTGACGTAATAGAGGTGTCCACTAACACCTAGTCTGACGTAATGGAGGTGTCTACTAACACAGGCTGACTTAATTGAGGTGACCATTAACACAGGCTGACGTAATGAGGTGACCACTAACACCTAGTCTGACTTAATGGAGGTGACCACTAACACCTAGCCTGACTTAATGGAGGTGTCCACTAACACCTAACCTGACTTAATGGAGGTGACCACTAACACCTAGCCTGACTTAATGGAGGTGGCCACTAACACAGGCTGACGTAATGGAGGTGTCCACTAACACCTAGCCTGGCTTAATGGAGGTGACCACTAACAACTAGCCTGACTTAATGGAGGTGTCCACTAACACCTAGCCTGACTTAATGGAGGTGTCCACTAACACTAGCTGACTTAATGGAGGTGACCACTAACACCTAGCCTGACTTAATGGAGGTGTCCACTAACACCTAGCCTGGCTTAATGGAGGTGACCACTAACAACTAGCCTGACTTAATGGAGGTGTCCACTAACACCTAGCCTGACTTAATGGAGGTGTCCACTAACACCTAGCCTGACTTAATGGAGGTGACCACTAACACCTAGCCTGACTTAATGGAGGTGTCCACTAACACAGGCTGACTTAATGGAGGTGACCACTAACACAGGCTGACGTAATAGAGGTGACCACTAACACCTAGCCTTACTTAATGGAGGTGGCCACTAACACCTAGTCTGACTTAATGGAGGTGTCCACTAACACCTAACCTGGCTTAATGGAGGTGACCACTAACACCTAGCCTGGCTTAATTGAGGTGTCCACTAACACAGGCTTGACATAAAGATTTCCTCTAGTGTTGAGCACTTATTTAGTCAGGGTGTTGTTTGTTTGCTGTGGTGTTTAAACGTCGCATCGTCCGATTAGCGCAGTGGTTATTGCACTCGTTTTTCACCAATGCTACTCGGGTTCGATCCTCGGACCAGGAAGTATGTGGGATGCTACGGTGGTCGCCAGCTCGGACAGGTGGGTTCTCTCCAGTTATATATGAGTGCATGACAATCAACTGATTATATACTCTATGGATGTTCTTCTGTAATGTGTTTGTTATTCCGAATGTGGTTGTCTCTGTGTGCCGTCTTCTTCTTTCGTAGCAAATCTAAATCAGAAAATTAACCACAGTCTACATCCGTTATGTCGAATTCCGTCGGACCGAACAAAATACCTCAACATAACCGAAGTTTGACTTAACGAAAATCGATATAAACGGAGCCAGTTATATGTACAATGATAGTGTCTGAAACGGGTCTTTGCTCCGACATCGAGATAACCGGATAATTCGATATAACCGACTTTGACATAACGGATGTAGATCGTATCTGGGTATATTCTACGAACGAAGAACTACATTAATATTTTATTAAACAATACATTTATGCCATGCGATGTTCTAACACAGTTGACTCAGTGAATCATGGTTATGCATGGAAGTGCACATGCGCATAGGAAGTGCGTCAGTGACGTGCTAGCCATATAAACTGTGGGTGTAACTTTAAACCCCCAAAAAGAGGCCTACATGGCTGAGTGGTTACGGTCGTTGACTTCAAATCAATTGTCCCTCACCGCTGCAGGTTCGAATCCCACTAGGGCCGGATTTTCATGTGAGGAAGCTAGCCACCTTGCTTGCGGAAGGTCGGTGGTTCGGGAGAGAGGGTGAGTGTGATAGGGGGAGAGAGGGAGATGAGAGAGAGGGAGAGAGGAAAGAGGGCGAGGGATGGAGAGAGGGATAGAGGGAGGGAGGGAGAGTGAAGGAGAGAGAGGGATAGAGGGAGATTATGAGAGAGAGGGGGAGATAGGGAGAGAGGAGGGAGAGAGACAGAGAGAGAGAGAGAGAAGAGCTAATGTGGACTTTAAATGCCTTGCCTCAGTCTACCCTCGTAATTGCTACAGTTGTCGCAAACTCCGGGCGAACGCAACTGCGTTATCACGACTTCGCTGGAAATGCGGCATTGAGTAACTAACCAACTATGTAACGTACCCTAGCGTTAGTAACCTTGCGCATGTAGCCAACTCTCGATCAACGGGACGTTTGCTGCCATCCAATTGATATTGCTATGTGTCTTCTCGAGCGCTTGATCGAAAGAACGTGATGCACGACCCAAATCGCAATGACTGTCCATAAATGCTGTTAACTAAATAAGAAATAATGACACACATTGATCAGTTACTGCCCTTGAACTCTCTTCAAAATAGATACGTCCTCTTAATTGGTGTCCTCTGTTTTTATCGTTGTTTCCTTTGCACCACATGCTCTCAAATCCATCAGTGTTCTCATCTTATAATTATTAAAATATTAAATCTCGACATATAAGCTACAGTAAGTACAATAGGTACTATAAATTTGCTATACATTAATTACTAGTACCTTGAGTTTGTGAGGACAGCACAACAAAACAAAGGATTCGAACTAAAAAGACCAATATACATTTCGGGATAAATCGCACTTTATCGGCTAAGGGAGGTAATATACTAGGCAATAGTAGAAATCGTACAGTACACTTTGAGAACGTGCATGATGAAAACTATAAGACCAATAAGTAATATATGTTTGGTTTCTATTCCTGAAGTTATATATATATATCCGTAGTTACAACTCGTAATAAAACACTTTATGTTATGCTAATTGATGAAATACAGTGTTCTATCAGTGAGATATAATCCATATCACTCACTGCATATCATTCACTGTATTTTGCCGGACTACTTTTTTATTATCTCCCTTCCCAATACACTATTATTGCAGTATTACTCTCCCTTTTTTACCAACTTGCACCGTGCCACACGTGTCATTTAATTTTCACCGTTACACCTGGCTTCAATGACACTATTTACCTGTATTATTGTTTTTGTTATGAAACAAATCAAAAGCGAAATACAACTGACAATGTCTCGTATTGTGTCACTGCAAATTGTAACAATAAATCAAATAAATGTTTTCATGTATGTTTCCTCGATTCAACTTTAAATTCAAGATGGCGGCATATGTGTGTATCGACTCACGACGTATTGTCGTCAATGTATTCATCCGCGCAAAAACACGGCGGCCAGCTATTTTAATTTATTCATTTTGTGTTTGTTTTTCACCTCGAAGTGAGCACATTTTCATATTTGAAATATTCTCACTTCTCAGTGAGATATATTCCATATTCACTCAAAACAAACAAATCTCCTCTATGTATCAGATATAGAAGTTATATATATATATATCCGTAATTACAAAGCGTAATAAAGCACTGTATCGGATATAGAAGTTATATATATATATCCGTAGTTACAAAGCGTAATAAAGCACTGTATCGGATATAGAAGTTATATATATATATCCGTAGTTACAAAGCGTAATAAAGCACTGTATCGGATATAGAAGTTATATATATATATATATATCCGTCGTTACAAAGCGTAATAAAGCACTGTATCGGATATAGAAGTTATATTATATATATATATATATATATATATCCGTCGTTGCAAAGCGTAATAAAGCACTGTATCAGATATAGAAGTTATATATATATATATATATATATATATATATATATATATATATATAATCCGTAGTTACAAAGCGTAATAAAGCACTGTATCGGATATAGAAGTTATATATATATATCCGTAGTTACAAAGCGTAATAAAGCACTGTATCGGATATAGAAGTTATATATAATATATATAATATCCGTAGTTACAAAGCGTAATAAAGCACTATATCGGATATAGAAGTTATATATATATATATATCCGTCGTTACAAAGCGTAATAAAGCACTGTATCGGATATAGAAGTTATATATATATATATATATATATCCGTCGTTGCAAAGCGTAATAAAGCACTGTATCAGATATAGAAGTTATATATATATATATATCCGTAGTTACAAAGCGTAATAAAGCACTGTATCAGATATAGAAGTTATATATATATATATCCGTAGTTACAAAGCGTAATAAAGCACTGTATCGGATATAGAAGTTATATATATATATATCCGTCGTTACAAAGCGTAATAAAGCACTGTATCAGATATAGAAGTTATATATATATATATCCGTAGTTACAAAGCGTAGTAAAGCACTGTATCGGATATTGAAATTATATATATATATCCGCAGTTACAAAGCGTAATAAAGCACTGTATACGATATTGAAGTTATATATATATATATATATATATATATATATCCACAGTTACAAAGCGTAATAAAGCACTGTATCGGATATAGAAGTTATATAATTATATATATCCGTAGTTACAAAGCGTAATAAAGCACTGGGTATGTATACATAACAACTGTTGTTTGGTGGGTTTTCGATACCTGCTGTTCATCAAACGCTGTATTGAATGTTGACGTTAGTACAGATATGACAGATCTGAACGCAAATAATGTCGACCTACAAACAATAAAAAATAAAAACATTTTCAAACAGCTTCGGTATTATTAACTCGTGCATTGTTCCAACAGGTGTAGTATATATTTACGCGTTAAGAAGAAGAATCGTTTATTAAGACACAAACATAAACAGTTTATGGTCTACAAACAAATGAATATAATAATACTAAATACTAACCAATCAATCTTGTATTACATTTGTAAAGTGTTCTAACAGGTTCTGTATTATTAACGAGTTCGGTGTTCTAATACATTCGGTATTATTTATTATTTCAGTGTTCTAACAGGTTCGGTGTTATTTACGCGTTCAGTCTTCTAACAGGTTCTGTATTATTTACGCGTTCAGTGTTCTAACAGGTTCGGTATTATTTACACGTTCAGTGTTCTAAC
Source organism: Archivesica marissinica (assembly GCA_014843695.1). Lineage (NCBI taxonomy): Eukaryota > Metazoa > Mollusca > Bivalvia > Venerida > Vesicomyidae > Archivesica > Archivesica marissinica. The sequence goes on from CM026388.1 coordinate 34,997,455, forward strand.
AGGTTCGGTGTTATTTACGCGTTCAGTCTTCTAACAGGTTCTGTATTATTTACGCTTTCAGTGTTCTAACAGGTTCTGTATTATTTACGCTTTCAGTGTTCTAACAGATTGGGTATTATTTACGCGTTCAGTGTTCTAACAGGTTCGGTATTATTTACGCGTTCAGTGTTCTAACAGGTTCGGTATTATTTACGCTTTCAGTGTTCTAACAGGTTCGGTATTATTTACGCTTTCAGTATTCTAACAGGTTCGGTATTATTAACGCAAACAGTGTTCTAACAGGTTCGGTATTATTTACGCTTTCAGTGTTCTAACAGGTTCGGTATTATTCACGCAAACAGAGTTCTAACATATTCGGTATTATTTACACGTTCAGTATTCTAATACGTTCGGTATTATTTACGCGTTCAGTGTTCTAACAGGTTCGGTAATATTACCGCTTTCAGTGTTCTAAAAGTTCGGTATTATTCACGCAAACAGTGTTCTAACAGGTTCGGTATTATTAACGCTTTCAGTGTTCTAACAGGTTCGGTATTATTTACGCTTTCAGTGTTTTAATATGTTCGTTATTATTAACGCGATCCTTGAGTGTACAATATATATATACTGCTTGAATGCAGTTTTCAGCAGTTTGATTGGATAACCTTGCCGTGATAGTTCCGGGCTAGCCAATGCGTGTACGTATTAAATAATATATATATACCGTTCGCGAACCTCGCGATTCTTGAAATAAGACCGAAAGCTGCGCGTACGGTTGAATGACGAGCAATGCATATGTACAAGTCACGATTCTTGAAATAAGACAGAAAGCTGCCCGTATGTTGAATGACGAGCAATGCATATGTACAAGTCACGATTCTTGAAATAAGACAGAAAGCTGCGCGTACGGTTGAATGACGAGCAATGCATATGTACAAGTCACGATTCTTGAAATAAGACCGAAAGCTGCGCGTACGGTTGAATGACGAGCAATGCATATGTACAAGTCACGATTCTTGATATAAGACAGAAAGCTGCGCGTACGGTTGAATGACGAGCAATGCATATGTACAAGTCACGATTCTTGAAATAAGACGAAAGTGCGCGTACGGTTGAAGACGAGCAAGCTATGTACAAGTCACGATTCTTGAAAAAGACAGAAAGCTGCGCGTACGGTTGAATGACGAGCAATGCATATGTACAAGTCACGATTCTTGAAATAAGACCGAAAGCTGCGCGTACGGTTGAATGACGAGCAATGCATATGTACAAGTCACGATTCTTGAAATAAGACCGAAAGCTGCGCGTACGGTTGAATGATGAGCAATGCATATGTACAACTCACGATTCTTGAAATAAGACCGAAAGCTGCGCGTACGGTTGAATGATGAGCAATGCATATGTACAAGTCACCGATATAAATATGGAGGTAATTCTTCTATATTTTTCACAATTTAAATATGTTGAATTTCTTGACACACGGTAGGACTACAGAGTAGTACGAATATGACAATATATTGGATAGTTTACGGTATTCCGGCGAGATTCACGTAAAATGTGACTCGGGGAATATCTCTCCTCCGGTGTCCTAATATAATTATTATCCCGTAAGAACTGAAAGTTGCGCATGCGCATAGCGGTACATCTTAGTGGGTTTGATCAATTGGACACATTCGCTTTATTTTCAATATGTGTGCTAATTATCAGTATTAAAGTGTGTGTAGTGGATTTTCCTATTTCTATATAGATTACTCCGTGTATGCTTTATCCTTGCTTACCGGATACGAATACACGCGGTCAATTGATGGAACAGCCTACTGTATTGACATTCGAGCTAAATGAGGTAATAATTATATTAGAAATCTACTGTTTCGTTGGATTAATTGAAGCCGTTGTCACATTACATTATTCAATAATGATGTTAGTGACTTGTTTGTAACGGTTGTCACTGTGTTATCAGTTGTAATTTGACTGCACTATATACCCATATAGTTACATTGTCAAGAAACCAAATAACACGTCCTAACTAACACACTAACAATACTGTACATACAACATGATTAACCCTTGACCTTCCTAACAAAGTATACGGAATGTGTAAACAACAAAGATCCAGATCAGCCGGCGGCGTAACGATATGTCGTTGCGTAATGTTGTTCGCTATTCAGATAAGTGATTTAGCTCCACTATCTGAATAGCAAACAATATAGAGCATGATCTGCCTTGTGACGACTGATCTTTCTGCTCTATGATGTTTGCAAATGCGACTTTAGTCGTGATTGGCAGGGTAAGGGGTAACATGTGATGCAACAATTAAAGGTATACGTACATGTCCTCTGCTAGCTCGTCCCAGTTACCGCGGATAAAATCCCATACTAGTGAACTGAAAGTATACAATTTTAATACAAAACTTGTTTTAAATATTGTCTTAGGTCATATGTTTTTTTTGTGTTTTACGTTTATTTATCGTCGCTACCGGTTGCCCATATGAGCGACGCCTCCTGAAGATATTAGTCGTTTTAGATGTTGGATGATAGTACAATGATACAGACAGAGACCATTCCAGAGTCTCCTCAGATGTACAGCACCGACACGAGACCTCAGTTTTAAGTCCCATCTGAAAGACTATTAAGGTTATATGTACCCAACAAACGTAATATATAGACTCCAATTAACCACCAGTTAGTAGACACTAGTAGAACTAGCCTGGGAACAGCCGTCGATATATTTTGCCTGGTCAGTCAAATAAATATATTTTAACACCGAGACTATTAATTGGGCGGTCACAAAACTCCAAATTTGGTTTAAACATATTTATTCCACTATATACATTCACAAAACAATACATGCACACAAAATCAAAGAATAGGAAAGGATCAAATCGGAAGCAGAGCTTATATAGTTTCTCTCCTTGCAGTTCAAAATACACAGTACTATTTTGGACGGTGTGGAGCTAATATATGTATACCATATTGTGCATATTGCTTAGAAATGACAGGAATATAATACCGGTAAGAAAGCAGAAGAAAGAGAAGATATTTGAGAATGTAGCGCAGGCAGACAGGGGTAAAGACATCAAGTGCACGTTTTATATACATGGGGTCTTATATGTATGGGGTTTCACTCAACGAATCGTTTTGTATCACGAATGAAGTTCAACTATTATTTTGTTGATGTCATCTGTCAGGGTCTCCTCGCCATGTAGGATAGTATGCAGATTAGCAGTAGGGCATATCTTAGCACATTGTGTAGGAAATCAATTCGAATATTAGAATAGTATGTACATTCAAAGAAAAAGTGGTAGCTGTTTTCGTTGAATCCACAGCGGCATAGTGGTGATTGAATTAAGTTTTTTAAAAAGAGATGCTCGTGGAGCCCACTTGACTTGGTTCTAATTCGTGTATGTAATACTTGTAGGTATCTATCACCATAATAGAAAAACGTCGGAGTTTTTCTTTTAACTTTGTTTATATAGTTTTTAAAGGTGTTTAGAGTTGTGGCATTCCTAACGTTACTCTCTAGGTCATTCCATTCTCTTATTACGGATGGTAAAAATGAATTGTAGTATGAAGTTGTCCTGCAGTCAATTGATCGTATAGCGTCAGCATTTCTAAGATTATATCGACTAATTGAAGCAACAGTTGCAGGTACAAGATCAGATAAGTAGTCAGCTGTTAAACAGTTTTTCATTTTATAAAACAAAATTAGTTTATGTTTGTATCTACAGGTACTTAAAGGTTCCCAGTTAACTTCATTTTGTAGATCAATTAATGAAACTAGTTTAGATTTGCTAGTAACATTATATTATGTTTTATGCTTTAATAAACGATTGTATTGTATTGTATAGTAACATGGTATCCTGGAAACAGGCGTTGATATATTTATTTTTCCTGGTCAGTCATATAAATATATGTTTAACACCGAGACCATAATTGTTTGTCCGCCGTTTGACCCTAATAAAAGAACGGATCTGTAGTCCAGTGGTAACACGCTGGACTTGTAATCCAGGGATCGCAGGTTCGATCCCCCGTCTGACCCTAATAAAATTAACAGTCTTTCAGATGGGACGTTAAACCGAGGACTCGTGTCGGTGCTTTACACCGTGTACGTAAAAGAACAAGAGGAGACTATGTCTGTATCATTACACTATCCTCCAAAATTCAAAAATGACTAATCTCTTCAGGTGGCGTCGCTCATATGGGCAACCGGTAGCGACGATAAATAAACGTAAAACACACACAGAATTATATATTAGATAGATATCCGTAAACTGGTTGTGTCCGCCTCCGTGGTCGAGTGGTTATGGTCGGGGACTTGTATACCACTGTAACCTATCATCACTGATGGTCACGGGTTGGAGCCCCGCTCAGACCGTGTCTTTTCATATGAAAACGTTGGCAGCTTCTTATGGAGGTTGATGAACCAAGCACTGGTTAACCGCTGGAGCCTGCCCAGGAAAGGTGTTGTTAGGTAAACTGCCCGCCGGCGATATAGCCCAAAATGGTGCTGATACAGGCGTAAACCCGAAATATAACATAATCCATTAACCACGACTGAAACTCTACTTAATCAATTTGTTTCTGGTTTTAGATCTATCGATAATACTCCATAGTTCATCAGGTGCGTTCTAAAGTAGGCCTACACACACTCTTTGGGAGGGAGGATGTCTTTAGCCCCCTATCGCTGGGCATACACATCATTTCAGGGTCAGCTACGCACATGACAGCAAAGTTACACATCCCGTACTGTAGAACTTAGACGAACAGGTAAGAGAGCATTACTCACTAGCGATAGCAGTATTATGGTGTGACGTCGACGCCAGGAAAGGTGTTGTTAGGTAAACTACCCGTCGCTCAAATGGGAAACCGGTAACGTGGCGTTAAGTAAACTTAAAATAATAAATAAAAACTGGATTACCTACCGCCCGATTGGATTACTGGCTACAGAGGCAATAACCGTTGCAGAATCTTGCAGACGGATTTCGTCGCCAGCTATTGCCATATTAAGGTATCTGAAAACATTAATATTATAGACTAACACACTTGGAAATAAAAGATGGCTGAATGCATGGTATCTCTGAGCCTAGCCTGGGAACAAGAGTTGCCTCTAACTAGGCTTACATAAAGTGTAGATCCAGATGAACCGACGTGTGACGCTAGGCATGCACAGTAATACGCTATTGTATAGGTACGTTACTCATAGAGTCATAGGTCGAGTACACTGGACATACATTGCCATACGTTGGCCGGAGTTCGAGCCCCGCTGGAGCCGTTACGATTATGCCCTTAGGCAAGGCATTTAAATTCCACGTTGCCACTTCTCTCGCCCTCGTGGCGATGGATTCCATCAGGAATGAGGTCTCGAGAGTGATTAATATAAGTTGAAAGAACTTGTTTCGCAATCGAGCTAAACTAAATTTGCATAAACTAATACGTTGGCACGAAGGTGTACCGTACAGCTAGCGTATTTATACTGCATGTGCAATGTACTTCTGAAACGTCAGGCCCGTAGCCAGATTGAGGCACACCGAGGCAGGTGCCTCGGTAAAAATGTCCAAAGCAAAAAAATAATAAATGAAAAATTACATAAATAAAATGTAGAAAATATCCCTTTGCTATATAAAAGGTTGACTAGAGAGATGAAAGGCCAGTACATAATTATACATCTAATCTCATTAAATCAGAAAAAGCAGGAAATCGATTCTATACCCCCAACCATTTTCAGGGGGGGGGGGTCCTGGGGAAAATTCTCCCTTAAAAGTGTTTGGGTATAGAAGCGATTTCCTGCTCTTTCTGATTTTAGACGTATACTTATGTACTGACCTTCCAGCTCTCTATCCAGGGATCGCAGGTTCGATCCCTCGTCTGACCCTAATTAGTGTCGGTGTTTTACACCATGCACGTAAACGAACCAGAGGAGATATTGGAATGGGTCTGTATCATGCACTATCCTCCAAAATCTAAAATAACTAATCTCTTCAGTAGGCGTCGCTCATATGGGCAACGGGTAGCGACGATAAATAAACGTAAAAACACACACAGGTCTCAATAGCAGTCAACATTTTATACAACAAAGATATTTTGTTTGCATTTTATTTATGTAATGTTTCTTCTTTTTTTGGGCTTTGAAAATTTTAACCGAGGCAGTTGCCTCGGTGTGCCTCAGTGTGGCTACGGGCCTGTCAGCTACCATGGATATTTACGACTTACCATCAGCATATATACATTACTGTAAGCATACGCACATCTCTGTATTTTCAGGAGCTTTTTGTGTGTATAATAATTATACAGTGTAACATTATACGTCAAAGTCGGTTATGTCAAATTATCCGGTTATCTCGAAGTCGGATCAAAGTCCCATTTCAGACACTATCATTCTACATATAACTAGATCTGTTTATATCAAACTTCGGTTATATCGAAGTGTTTTGTTCAGTCCGGCGAAATAATTCGACATAACGGATGTAGAGTGTACTCTTACATCTGTCTAATACATTTCGAGTTCGATCGAAGAAATCAATCATGCATACATCACTCATGAATAAATCAAGCATGAATAAACCAAACATGAATAAATCAATTAAGAAGAAATCAATCACGAATAAATCATTCATGAATAAATCAATTAAGAAGAAATCAATCATGAAGAAATCAATCATGAATAAATCAATCATGAATAAATCAATAATGAATAAATAAAGCATGAATAAACAAATCATGAATAAATCAATCATGAATAAATCAATTAAGAAGAAATACTATTAGTGCCTACCCGCTCAGGATCCATGTTTCCTTGGAACAGGCTAAGACGGATAGCAGCTTGTTTTTCTCGGCAACGGCTGTTGTTGTTCTATACTGACCCAATGCAAACTCCCACTCACTGACACCACCCTCTGCGATAGCTGTACAGTATACTGTAGGTCGCAAGCCAGGGTCAATCCTGTGCAACATACAGATTGATCATATACTCGTACATGTGTAATTCCAATAGTAACGTAACACTAATAAATAATAGAATAAAATACAATACAATACAACAATACAACAATACATTACAATATAACAATACAATACAACAATACAATACAACAATACAATACATTACAATACATTACAATACATTACAATACATTACAATACAACAATACAATACAATACAACAATACATTACAACATTACAATACAACAATACAATACATTACAATACATTACAATACATTACAATACAACAATACAATACAATACAACAATACATTACAACATTACAATACAACAATACAATACAACAATACAATACAACAATACAATACTACAATACAACAATACAATACAACAATACAATACAACAATACAATACAACAATACAATACAACAATACAATACAACAATACAATACAACAATACAATACACCAATACAATACAACAATACATTACAATACATTACAATACATTACAATACAATACAACAATACATTACAATACAACAATACATTACAATACAACAATACATTACAATACAACAATACATTACAATACATTACAATACATTACAATACATTACAATACAATACATTACAATAAAATACAATACATTACAACAATAAAATACAACAATACATTACAATACAACAATACATTACAATACAACAATACAACAATACATTACAATACATTACAATAAAATACAATACAACAATACAACAATACATTACAATAAAATAAAATGCAATACAATACATTACAATAAAATACAATACAATACAATGCAATACAATACAATACAATACAATACTAATACAATACAATACTAATACAATACAATCGTTTATTAAAGTATAAAACATAATACAATATGTTGAGAGAATACAGAGCCTGTCCTGGCTTCTTTTTGTAGCCAATTTTCTTTGTTCGTGCTTTATTTCTTCATAACCTGCTCATTCATTAAGATAACTTGCCTGCTCATTCATTAAGATAACTTGCTCAATGTTGGACCATTTATAGAGTTATCCATGTTCATTCATTAAGATAACATGTTCAACGTTGGACCATTTATAGAGTTATCCATGCTCATTCATTAAGATAACATGCTCAATGTTGGACCATTTATAGAGTTATCCCTGTTCATTCATTAAGATAACATGCTCAATGTTGGACCATTTATAGAGTTATCCCTGTTCATTCATTAAGATAACATGTTCAATGTTGGACCATTTATAGAGTTATCTCTGCTCATTCATTAAGATAACATGTTCAATGTTGGACCATTTATAGAGTTATCCCTGTTCATTCATTAAGATAACATGTTCAATGTTGGACCATTTATAGAGTTATCCCTGCTCATTCATTAAGATAACATGTTCAATGTTGGACCATTTATAGAGTTATCCCTGCTCATTCATTAAGATAACATGCTCAATGTTGGACCATTTATAGAGTTATCCCTGCTCATTCATTAAGATAACATGCTCAATGTTGGACCATTTATAGAGCTATCCCTGCTCATTCATTAAGATAACATGTTCAATGTTGGACCATTTATAGAGTTATCCCTCCTCATTCATTAGGATAACATGTTCAATGTTGGACCATTTATAGAGTTATCCCTGCTCATTCATTAAGATAACTTGCTCAATGTTGGACCATTTATAGAGTTATCCCTGCTCATTCATTAAGATAACATGCTCAATGTTGGACCATTTATAGAGTTATCCCTGCTCATTCATTAAGATAACATGCTCAATGTTGGACCATTTATAGAGTTATCCCTGCTCATTCATTAAGATAACTTGCTCAATGTTGGACCATTTATAGAGTTATCCCTGTTCATTCATTAAAATAACATGCTCAATGTTGGACCATTTATAGAGTTATCCCTCCTCATTCATTAAGATAACATGCTCAATGTTGGACCATTTATAGAGTTATCCCTCCTCATTCATTAAGATAACATGCTCAATGTTGGACCATTTATAGAGTTATCCCTCCTCATTCATTAAAATAACATGCTCAATGTTGGACCATTTATAGAGTTATCCCTGCTCATTCATTAGGATAACATGTTCAATGTTGGACCATTTATAGAGTTATCCCTGTTCATTCATTAAGATAACATGCTCAATGTTGGACCATTTATAGAGTTATCCCTGTTCATTCATTAAGATAACATGCTCGATGTTGGACCATTTATAGAGTTATCCCTGCTCATTCATTAAGATAACATGCTCAATGTTGGACAATTTATAGAGTTATCTCTGTTCATTCATTAAGATAACATGCTCAATGTTGGACCATTTATAGAGTTATCCCTGCTCATTCATTAAGATAACATGTTCAATGTTGGACCATTTATAGAGTTATCTCTGCTCATTCATTAAGATAACATGTTCAATGTTGGACCATTTATAGAGTTATTCCTGTTCATTCATTAAGATAACATGTTCAATGTTGGACCATTTATAGAGTTATCCCTGTTCATTCATTAAGATAACATGCTCAATGTTGGACCATTTATAGAGTTATTCCTGTTCATTCATTAAGATAACATGTTCGATGTTGGACCATTTATAGAGTTATCCCTGTTCATTCATTAAGATAACATGCTCGATGTTGGACCATTTATAGAGTTATCCCTGCTCATTCATTAAGATAACATGCTCGATGTTGGACCATTTATAGAGTTATCTCTGTTCATTCATTAAGATAACATGCTCAATGTTGGACCATTTATAGAGTTATCCCTGTTCATTCATTAAGATAACATGCTCGATGTTGGCCCATTTATAGAGTTATCTCTGTTCATTCATTAAGATAACATGCTCGATGTTGGACCATTTATAGAGTTATCCCTGCTCATTCATTAAGATAACATGCTCGATGTTGGACCATTTATAGAGTTATCTCTGTTCATTCATTAGGATAACTTGCTCAACATTGGACCATTTATAGAGTTATCCCTGCTCATTCATTAAGATAACATGCTCAATGTTGGACCATTTATAGAGCTATCCCTGCTCATTCATTAAGATAACTGTTCAATGTTGGACCATTATAGAGTTATCCCTGCTCATTCATTAAGATAACATGCTCAATGTTGACCATTTATAGAGTTATCCCTGCTCATTCATTAAGATAACATGCTCAATGTTGGACCATTTATAGAGTTATCCCTGCTCATTCATTAAGATAACATGCTCAATGTTGGACCATTTATAGAGTTATCCCTGCTCATTCATTAAGATAACATGTTCAATGTTGGACCATTTATAGAGTTATCCCTCCTCATTCATTAAGGAAACATGTTCAATGTTGGACCATTTATAGAGTTATCCCTGCTCATTCATTAAGATAACATGCTCAATGTTGGACCATTTATAGAGTTATCCCTGTTCATTCATTAGAATAACATGCTCAATGTTGGACCATTTATAGAGTTATCCCTGCTCATTCATTAGGATAACATGTTCAATGTTGGACCATTTATAGAGTTATCCCTGTTCATTCATTAAGATAACATGCTCGATGTTGGACCATTTATAGAGTTATCCCTGCTCATTCATTAAGATAACATGCTCGATGTTGGACCATTTATAGGGTTATCCCTGTTCATTCATTAAGATAACATGTTCAATGTTGGACCATTTATAGAGTTATCCCTGCTCATTCATTAAGATAACATGCTCGATGTTGGACCATTTATAGAGTTATCCCTGCTCATTCATTAAGATAACATGCTCAATGTTGGACCATTTATAGAGTTATCCCTGCTCATTCATTAAGATAACATGCTCAATGTTGGACCATTTATAGAGTTATCCCTGTTCATTCATTAAGATAACATGCTCAATGTTGGACCATTTATAGAGTTATCCCTGCTCATTCATTAAGATAACATGTTCAATGTTGGACCATTTATAGAGTTATCCCTGCTCATTCATTAAGATAACATGCTCAATGTTGGACCATTTATAGAGTTATCCCTGCTCATTCATTAAGATAACATGCTCAATGTTGGACCATTTATAGAGTTATCCCTGCTCATTCATTAAGATAACATGCTCAATGTTGGACCATTTATAAAGTTATCCCTGTTCATTCATTAAGATAACATGCTCAATGGTGGACCATTTATAGAGTTATCCCTGTTCATTCATTAAGATAACTTGCTCAATGTTGGACCATTTATAGAGTTATCCCTGCTCATTCATTAGGATAACATGTTCAATGTTGGACCATTTATAGAGTTATCCCTGTTCATTCATTAAGATAACTTGCTCAATGTTGGACCATTTATAGAGTTATCCCTGTTCATTCATTAGGATAACTTGCTCAATGTTGGACCATTTATAGAGTTATCCCTCCTCATTCATTAGGATAACATGTTCAATGTTGGACCATTTATAGAGTTATCCCTGTTCATTCATTAAGATAACATGTTCAATGTTGGACCATTTATAGAGTTATCCCTCGTCATTCATTAAGATAACATGCTCAATGTTGGACCATTTATAGAGTTATCTCTGTTCATTCATTAAGATAACATGCTCAATGTTGGACCATTTATAGAGTTATCCCTGTTCATTCATTAAGATAACATGC
>CM026388.1:35010028-35043873 GCA_014843695.1 Archivesica marissinica
CTGTTCATTCATTAAGATAACATGCTGAATGTTGGACCATTTATAGAGTTATCCCTGCTCATTCATTAAGATAACATGCTCAATGTTGGACCATTTATAGAGTTATCCCTGTTCATTCATTAGAATAACATGCTCAATGTTGGACCATTTATAGAGTTATCCCTGCTCATTCATTAGAATAACATGTTCAATGTTGGACCATTTATAGAGTTATCCCTGTTCATTCATTAAGATAACATGCTCGATGTTGGACCATTTATAAAGTTATCCCTGCTCATTCATTAAGATAACATGCTCGATGTTGGACCATTTATAGGGTTATCCCTGTTCATTCATTAAGATAACATGTTCAATGTTGGACCATTTATAGAGTTATCCCTGCTCATTCATTAAGATAACATGCTCGATGTTGGACCATTTATAGAGTTATCCCTGCTCATTCATTAAGATAACATGCTCGATGTTGGACCATTTATAGAGTTATCCCTGCTCATTCATTAAGATAACATGTTGAATGTTGGATCATTTATAGAGTTATCCCTGCTCATTCATTAAGATAACATGCTCAATGTTGGACCATTTATAGAGTTATCCCTGCTCATTCATTAAGATAACATGTTCAATGTTTGACCATTTATAGAGTTATCCCTGCTCATTCATTAGATAACTTGCTCAATGTTGGACCATTTATAGGGTTATCCCTGTTCATTCATTAAGATAACATGCTCAATGTTGGACCATTTATAGAGTTATTCCAGGACCTGCTCATTCTAATGATGTGTTTGTTTTGCAGATGAAATAGACACATATATTATAAAATAAAACAGTACACATATGTAAAACTGTTCGATATAGTTCGATGACATATTAATTGCAGTTATTTGCTTATGACTTGCGAACTCCAAAACTATTGACTCACTAATACATTAAGTTCTGAAATTCTTTAGCAAATACCTAGAATAGATTTCACGTATTTTCATTGTTATATTATATATTATTTTCCTGCCTATTGTATATCAATCAATTGATAGGGAGAAGAACTATATAAGTTTTCTTTCGTTCTAATCCCTTTCAGTCTACTGTTGTTAAAGTATATGTAAAATGTTCATTTCTTGATTACATGTACACATACTGAAATAAATAATGTTTAAACAAAAAAAGTGAAACATCTTGTTCAAATGTGGACCTTTTATTCCCGGATGAACTGCAGGTTCAGTCGTCCAATATATATCTTAAATAATAATAAAACAGACACTTCATATCTCCCATCTGGTGAATTTTGCATCAATATACTCATGCAGTGATTGTTGTTATTTGTTATCTAGATAATCAATTAAAAATAATAAATTCAGAGTTACTCTCTCCCACGTCAATTATGTATGTAATAATGTTTATTTATCGTCGCTACCGGTTGCCCATTTGAGCCACGTGAGGTTTAGCTAACAACACCTTTCCTGGGTAAGCTACAGCTGTTAGTTTATACAAATTTATTTTAGCTCGATTGCGAAACAAGTTATTTCAACTTATATTAATCACTCTCGAGACCTCATTCCTGATGGAATCCATCGCCACGAGGGGGAGAGAAAGAGAAGAGACAACGTGGAATTTAAATGCATTGCCTAAGGGCACAATCTACAGCTGTTAACTTGGTGCACGAACCTCCATAAGAAACCGCCAACTTTTGCATATAAAGAGACACGGTCTGAGCGGGACTCGAACTCGTAACCATCAGTGATGATAGGTCACAGTGGTATACAAGTCAGCTCGATTGTGAAACAGGTTCTTACAACTTATATTAATCACTCTCGAGACCTCATTCCTGATGGAATCCATCGCCACGAGGGAGAGAGAAGAGGCAACGTGGAATTTAAATGCCTTGCCTAAGGGCACAATCGTAACGGCTCCAGCGGAGCTCGAACTCCGGACCTTTCGCACCTGAAGCGAACGCGCATCCACTGTGCTATCACGACTTCCATATAGCACGTTTGCGGCATTGCTATTAACACAGACCGTCACAGTCAACAGTAAAAAAAAACTAACACGTTTAAACTCAGTAACCTAACTGCTACAACAGTATTTAGTAGAGATGCAGACAAGAGCCATTTTTGAAGAAGAAGAAGAAATGTTATTTTCCAATTTGAACTAAAAAGTTCATCAGTGTACAACATATATATACATAAAATCATTCACGTGAAAATTATGTCAATATCAGAAAATTATATACCTTATTGACAATACCTACTATATATATAAATGATATAAAACATTATAATTAACAGTCTCTTTATTTTCAGATATTGCATTCAATACAGATTGCTTAGGTATATAAATACGAAAATATGAAATCCGATTTAAAGTATCTTGTTATCTAAATAAAGGAGGTTGAACTCAGTTTAAGTTGTACTATAATAAAATAGCGTTAGTTGTACACATTGCAAACGCATCCAGGGTACGCATTCATGACATCGATAACTTACGGATTATGTTCTGGTTCATCCATCCAGCGAGAGAACAAGCTCTTGGCCTCGTCAACACATGTTTGCAAACCGTAGCCACACGCTAAGTTTGTAATGTGTGACCTCATATAACTGTAAGAAAGACATGCTGTGGTTTCATGTTATAATAATAAATTTGATATACGGTATACAACACGAAATCATTGAGTTTCATTATTAATCTTATTCATAAGATCTACGTCACTGGAAATGCCATGGTGCGCATAGAAGGTCTGCGCAAAGCATATATGATCTGTACGATGGGGGGTAAGAGGGTATGCTATTGTGGATATACCGGATCTGTGAAATACATAGAGTGGCTGTGTCATGGGGGAGAGGGGGTTACTATTGTGAACATTTATAGTATGAACAAAGCATAAACGGTATATGTCATGAGGGAGAGGGTTGCTATTGTGAACATTTATAGTATGAACAAGGCATAAACGGTATGTGTCATGGGGAGAGGGTTACTATTGTGAACATTTATAGTATGAACAAAGCATAAACGGTATATGTCATGGGGGAGAGGGTTGCCATTGTGAACATTTATAGTATGAGCAAAGCATAAACGGTCTGTATCATGTGGTAGAGGGTTACTATTGTGAACATTTATAGTATGAACAAAGCATAAACGGTATATGTCATGAGGGAGAGGGTTGCTATTGTGAACATTTATAGTATGAACAAAGCATAAACGGTATATGTCATGGGGAGAGGGTTACTATTGTGAACATTTATAGTATGAACAAAGCATAAACGGTATATGTCATGGGGGAGAGGGTTGCCATTGTGAACATTTATAGTATGAGCAAAGCATAAACGGTCTGTATCATGTGGTAGAGGGTTACTATTGTGAACATTTATAGTATGAACAAAGCATAAACGGTATATGTCATGAGGGAGAGGGTTGCTATTGTGAACATTTATAGTATGAACAAAGCATAAACGGTATATGTCATGGGGAGAGGGTTACTATTGTGAACTTATAGTATGAACAAAGCATAAACGGTATATGTCATGGGGAGAGGGTTACTATTGTGAACATATATAGTATGAACAAAGCATAAACGGTATATGTCATGAGGGAGAGGGTTGCTATTGTGAACATTTATAGTATGAACAAAGCATAAATGGTATATGTCATGAGGGAGAGGGTTACTATTGTGAACATTTATAGTATGAGCAAAGCATAAACGGTCTGTATCATGTGGTAGAGGGTTACTATTGTGAACATTTATAGTATGAACAAAGCATAAACGGTATATGTCATGAGGGAGAGGGTTACTATTGTGAACATTTATAGTATGAACAAAGCATAAACGGTCTGTGTCATGGGGAGAGGGTTGCTATTGTGAACATTTATAGTATGAGCAAAGCATAAACGGTATATGTCATGGGGAGAGGGTTACTATTGTGAACATATATAGTATGAACAAAGCATAAACGATATATGTCATGAGGGAGAGGGTTGCTATTGTGAACATTTATAGTATGAGCAAAGCATAAATGGTATATGTCATGAGGGAGAGGGTTATTATTGTGAACATATATAGTATTTGCAAAACATAAACGGTATGTGGCATGGGGAGAGTGGTTTATTATCCTGAACATATATAGTATGAACAAAGCATAAACGGTATGTGTCATGAGGGAGAGGGTTGCTATTGTGAACATATATAGTATGAACAAAGTATAAACGGTCTGTATCATGTGGGAGAGGGTTGCTATTGTGAACATATATAGTATGTGCAAAACATAAACGGTCTGTGTCATGAGGGAGAGGGTTGCTATTGTGAACATATATAGTATGTGCAAAACATAAACGGTCTGTGTCATGGGGGAGAGGGTTTCTATTGTGAGCATACGTAAAGGTGTATTCTTATTAGTCCATACTTATCCAGCGGGGATCGAACTCCGAACCTTTAACGCCTGAAGCGGAAGCGCTACTACGACTTCTGCAACTATTCGTATTACGTAGCATATTGACTGTAATGTGCTATAACAGCATACTACATGAGCACATAGAAGTTGTCAGCTAAGATGGCATAGATCCTTGGGGGCCGCTGTGGCCGAGTGGTAACTGTCGTTGACGCCAAACCACTTGCCCTCACCGCTGTAGTTTCGAATCCCACTTGAGGTGTTGAATTATTTCATGTGAGGAAGCTATCCAGCTGGATTGTGGAAGGTCGGTGGTTCTACTCGGGTGCACGCCCGTGCATGACATATTGCTAGGAGCGTCACCTGGGGTCTTCCTCCACCAATAGCTGGGGAGTCGCCATATGACCTACACTGTTGCTGTGGCCGTATCCCCCCAAAACCTGTCTTAAGCAGCCATCCAAGTGAATTTCAGAAAGTGGCTGCTTAGCACAGGTGGCTGCTTAATAGAGGTTAAATGTATAATAAAACGACAAATTGGAAATATGGAAACTGGCTGCTTAATACAGGTTGGCTGCTTAATAGAGGTGACCACTAACACAGGTTTGACTGTATATAATCAAACTTGCTCGAAACACCATGCCTATTAAGAGACCACGTTTTCAGTTCCTGTTTGCACTGATGAAGAACAAATTAGTATGTATTAAGAGACCATTAATACAGGTTGGTTACTTAATGGATGTGACCATCGTCATATGTTTGACTGTACAAGTAATATATGGCTACATACGATTCCAGGTGAGTGGCACCAGCGTTGTTCATCGTCAACTCTTCGAATGCCGTTTTTGTCTTATTTTGTACGAATTTCTACAACAGAAAAATGCTGCTTAATGCAGGTTGGCTGCTTAATAGAGGCAACCACTAACATAGGTTTGACTGAGATAAAAAAGAAATAAATAGATCACCATCACCTTACACCCACACGAAACCTTAACTATCTAATCCCACAGTCAAAAACCCAATACCAACTCATTTTCCCCAAGAATAATCAGGTTATGGAACAGTCAACCGACATATAGTTTATATAAATTTATTTTAGCTCGATTGCGAAACAAGTTCTTTCAACTTATATTAATCACTCTCGAGACCTCATTCCTGATGGAATCCATAGCCATGAAGGAGAGAGCAGGCAATGTGGAATTTAAATGCCTTGCCCAATCGTAACGGCTCCAGCGGGGCTCGAATCTAATCCTTGTACTGTCTGCTTTTAACAATAGCTTTGTAGATCATTTATCTTTTTAAACTGCACATACCATTTTAGATTAATTAACTGTTCTAGACTGCGCCTGTCTCATAAATTAATCATAATCATGACTGATTGTTCAGCAGTATGAAGTTGAAGTTGAATCTATTTATAGATGTATTCCTGCCGTTAATCGTGATTAATCGGTTTATAGATGTATTCCTGTCGTTAATCCTGATTAATCTATTTATAAATGTATTCCTGCCTTTAATCCTCAGTAATTTATTGTTCGGCAGTAAGAAGTTGAAGACTGTAAGTAATCATTATTGCCATTCTTTAGCATTTTAAGACGATACCGGGTAATATACAAATGGCATAACATTACAATTACCATCAAGAGTCTACCATCAAACCTGGCTTGAGCAGCCAGCCTAGGGAATCACATAACATATTGACGGCTTAGCACAGGCAGCTACTTAATAGAGGTCAAATATATCATAAAATAACATATTGGCGTCGCTCATATGGGCAACCGGTAGCGACGATAAATAAACGTAAAACACACACATGACATTGAGTGTATGTAAAACTGGTTAAACAACGCTAATACCTCCATGAAACTAACTGTTTGAGTGAAAGGTAAAATTAATAATGTCAATAAACATTGCATCTGCCTTTGAAAGTTATAACATGAAACTAAAAATACGAAACAAAGCTACAACTGTGTGATTGTAATTTTTGGCGAGCCTAAGATTTGTAAGATTTAGCGAGCCTAAGATGTGTAAGATTCAGCGAGCCTAAGACTTGTAAGTCTTAATGAGCCTAAGATATGTATGTCTTAACGAGCCTAATATTTGTAATATTTAGCGATCCTAAGATTTGTAAGTCTTAATAAGCCTAAGAGTTGTAAGATTTAGTGAGCCTGAGATTTGTAAGATTTAGCGAGCCTGAGATTTGTAAGATTTAGCGAGCCTGATATTTGTCTTAACGAGCCTACGATTTGTAAGCCTTAACGAGCCTAAGATTTGTAAGCCTTAACGAGCCTAAGATTTGTATGTCTTAACGAGCCTAAGATTTGTATGTCTTAACGGGCCTAAGATTTGTAAACCTTAGCGAGCCTAAGATGTGTAAGTCTATGCGAGCATAAAGTTATTAAATGTACCGTGAATGATCCATATAGGGGGTGTCTCTCTAACATCGAACCTACGAATGAGAGTTGACGAATGGCGGCATACCATGGCACCCACTCCTTCTCGTAGTTCAAGTATTCCGTCGTCCTCAATGCTATCGACATGCTTATCTCCCCTGAGCTGGCAAGCAAATATGAAAACTCACATCAGAATGCGGTGTCTATAGAGTAGGTCCATAAGCTAATACAACACCCAGGGTCCTGTGCCCCTCTTTGCTCCTTCTGCCCCTTTCCGCTGCCCAACCCAAGCAGTCCTTTATGCCCTGTTTTTGACCGAGTGCTTAAAGTCGTTGACATCAAATCACTTGCCCATCACCACTGCATGTTCGAATCCCACTGGGGTCGGATTTCCATGTGGGGAAGCTAGCCAGCTTGCTTGCGGGAGGTCGGTGGTTCTATCTGTGTGCCACCCGTGCCTGAAATACTGTACGGTGGGGCACCCTGGGTCTTCCGCCACCAATAACAGCTGTAGCTTGGTTCACCGATGGCGAGGATAAATAAACTTAATAAATAAATACTACGACATTGCACAGACGGATCTGTAGTCCGGTGGATACTTCGATCCTTATCGATCCTCAATCTGACCCTAATAAAATTAACAGTCAGATGGGATTTTAAACCGAGGTCTCGTGTCGGTGCTTTAAACCGTGCATGTAAAATAACAAGAGGAGACTCTGGAATGGGTCTCTTTCTGTATCATTGCACTATCCTCCAACAATCTAAAATAACTAATCGCTCATATGGGCAATCGATACATATATATGTGTTGTAAATCAGCTGTTTAAATCAATACCAATCCAAATATGCACTAGTGAGAATATAGTGATTAAAAGTTTATTGTGACGATTATAAACATTTTTTCGTGGAATCTAAAATGACTAATCTCTTCAGAAGCCGTCGCTCATATGGGCAACCGGTAGCGACGATAAATAAACGTAAAACAAAAATAGATAAAAAGTTTGACACCCACCTAAAGGGTGAACAACAATATCCTGATCAGCTTTGACCAAATCTGACAAAATATATTTTTCAAGATTTTGACTTTTGACCAAAAAAAAGAGGAAATCCGCTAACAAGAGGACATCTTCTTAAAAGATGAAGATTCACAGCCCTGTATTTATCCCCACCCGGTAGTGAGGATAGAAGCGTACAACCATGCGGGATACTCTATTATTATTGAGAAACACATAACATGTTCATACCTTGCCAAGCTCCAGGCGTCATTAATTATTTGCGCTCGATTAATGACGTGAATAACCTAAAATAATAAATAAACACCAGTATAAGATAAATGTAGCGAACCAGTGGTCGAGAAGATATTACGCTGGACTCGTGATCCGGTGGGTCACAGTTCGATCCCTTGCCATACTAAAATGAGTCTAACTAAGCTCAGTGTAGAGCGTGTTTCGGATAAGACATTAAACACAATTGTGGAAGTCGTGACAGCGCAGTGGATGCGCGTTCGCTTCAGGTGCGAAAGGTCCGGAGTTCGAGCCCACTGGAGCCGTTACGATTGTGCCCTTAGGCAAGGCATTTAAATTCCACGTTGCCTCTTCTCTCTCCCTCGTGGCGATGGATTCCATCAGGAATGATCTCGAGAGTGATTTATATAAGTTGAATTAACTTGTTTCGCTATCGAGCTAAAATAAATGTGTATAAACTAATATAAATTTGTATAAACTAAACACAATGTTCATTGTTCGTCTTGCGGTAAATCTGTATAATGTGTAGTCAAGCGTGACGATTTTAGTTGATAGCTTGTGGGTACATTTTTCACTTTGTAACAGACGGATCTGTAGTCCAGTGGTAACACGCTGGACTGGTAATCCAGGGATCGCAAGTTCGATTCCCCGTCTGACCCTAATAAAATTAACAAATCTTT
Organism: Archivesica marissinica; assembly: GCA_014843695.1. NCBI lineage: Eukaryota > Metazoa > Mollusca > Bivalvia > Venerida > Vesicomyidae > Archivesica > Archivesica marissinica. The sequence continues at coordinate 35,018,713 of CM026388.1, forward strand.
CAGATGGGACGTTAAACCGAGGTCACGTGTCGGTGCTTTACACCGTGCACGTAAAAGAACCAGAGGAGACTCTGGAATGGGTCTCTCTCTGTATCATTGAACTATCCTCCAAAAATCTAAAATGACTTATCTCTTCAGGAGGCGTCGCTCATATGGGCAACCGGTAGCGACGATAAATAAACGTAAAACACACAATTCACTTTGTATAATCTACTCCACTCACCTCATTTCAGCAATATATTTCAAAGTTCTTTCAATCTAACGAATTTCGATATTATTAATATTGTTTTATATGGATCTAAACTCTCTCAAATCTTAATTTGCTTGGTCGTTGGTGCTTGGTCCTTATTCCAGATAATTACATCTCGATTATTAAAACGATGTTTACACTTTACTACGGGAACACCCCGCCCCCCACACCCGAATACTCACTACCGCTCTCGGTGTTAAACATATATGTATATGACTGACCAGGCACAATATATCAACGCCTGTTCACAGACTACACATTTGATTCCGGATACGCATGCGCAGTTTGATATAGAGGCAGTTTATAATAGAACATGGTTGAATAGTTAGACCGCCCACATGTTTACCGTATAGTCATTCAGGAGTTGCTCGAATGGTGTGATCCAGTTTCTGTCGTCATAGTTCACGCATGCGCAGTTTAACATCGAGGCAGTTTAATAGAACATGGTTGAATAGTTAGACCGCCCACATGTTTACCGTATAGTCATTCAGGAGTTGCTCGAATGGTGTGATCCAGTTTCTGTCGTCATAGTTCACGCATGCGCAGTTTGACATAGAGGCAGTTTAATAGAACATGGTTGAATAGTAGATCGCCCACATGCTTACCGTATAGTCATTCAGGAGTTGCTCGAATGGTGTGATCCATTTATGTCGTCATAGTTCACGCATGCGCAGTTTAACATCGAGGCAGTTTAATAGAACATGGTTGAATAGTGAGATCGCCCACATGCTTACCGTATAGTCATTCAGGAGTTGCTCGATTAGTGTAATCCAGTTTCTGTCGTCATAGTTCGCGCATGCGCAGTTTGACACAGAGGCAGTTTAATAGAACATGGTTGAATAGTGAGACCGCCCACATGCTTACCGTGTGGTCACTCAGGAGTTGCTCGATTAATGCGATCCAATTTCTTTCGTCATAATTCACGCGATAGAAGCCGTACTGCATCGGGTTACCAATAACCCAGTTCGAACCCACAGGACTTGGTATTTCATCATTATGTATATCAACTATAATTAAATACATCTCAGTTCATGTTCCCATATACTATGGAAAAAAGGCACGGTTTAATTGGCAAATATATATCATGGTATCTTATATATACAATTAAATATGACATTGTGTAAGTCGTGATAGAAAATGTGAGTCTGTTATTCCGATATGTAATGATCCGCTCTTTAGAGCATCAAAGTCGGAAATACATTGTGCGTAAGCTTATAATGTGGATATATAGTTTAAACATATTTTATTTCCCAATATAATACATATTGAACAATGCATACACCACGCATAATCAGAATACAGAAACAGGATTAGAATGGAAGACAGAGTCTTATATAATTCTTCTCCTCGTGTGGATATATAGATATTAAGATATTAAGAATAAGAAATATAAGGGACATATAGCCAGTATAATATGTTACAGTCAACGTGTATTAGTTGTCACATGCATTAAACAGCAGACATACGGATTTGTAGTCCAGTGGTAACACGTTGGAATGGTAATCTAGGGATCGCAGGTTCGACCCCTCCCCCCGCCTGACCCTAATAAAATTAACAGTTTTTCAGATAGGACTTTCAAACGAGATCTCCTGTCGGTCCTTTACATCGTGCACGTAAAAGAACAAGAGGAAACACTGGAATGGGTTTCTGTCTGTATCATTGCACTATCCTCCAAACATCTAAAATGACTAATCTCTTCAGGAGGCTTCGCTCATATGGACAACCGGTAGCGACGATAGGTAAGCGTCGTGATAGCGCCGTGGTAACGCGTTCGCTTCAGGTGCGAAATGCCCGGAGTTCGAGCCCCTGCTTGAGCCGTTACGAGTGTGCCCTTCTGCATGGCATTTGCATTCAAAATAAATAAACTGAGATGTGACTCAGCAGCGACGTGCACGCCTTGATGTGAAAGGCCGAGGATGTGACACTGTGTGTGTTTTACGTTTATTTATCGTCGCTATCGGTTGCCCATATGGGCGACGCCTCCTGAAGAGATTAGTCATTTTAGATATAAAATGTGAGTCTGTTATTCCGATATGTAATGATCCGCTCTTTAGAGCATCAAAGTCGGAAATGCATTGTGCGTAAGCTTATAATGTGGATATATAGATATTATCACATAAACTACGGCGCGGGAGTTTAATAAAGCCATGTCATAAATTCGGTAATACACTAGTGTATTAAATATGCAAATGAGGCAAATGCGTGGGCGAATCACGTAGCGATTCGCAGTGACATACATTTTTACATCAACTAGCACGCGCTGTGTAACTTTGATTGTGACGTCATTTGCCAAAACATCGTGTACATTTTGTATTTGTATTTGTTAAAAAAGACTTTTTGAAAATAATTTAAAAGTGTTTAATATTGAATTGTTGCACATGATATGTTGTGATAGTTTAAAAACTGTTTACAAAGGAAGAAGAAGAAGAAATTGGAGTATTTAGTGTCGCACTATTTTCTTGGCCCATTAAGTAGAAACCGCAGTACTACTCTGGCTTTCATTTGCTAAAGGGGAAGTGTCTTCAATCGTGACACACTTTTACTGAGTATTTGGTTTATGTGATAAAAAGAATCTTACACTCGTGTCTTTCCATATTGAATTTATTAAACTCGTTGAATAAAAATGATAAAATGCTCGACAGAGCCTCGCATTTTATCATTTTATTCAACTCGTTTAATAAATTCAATATGGAAAGCCACTCATGTAAGATCCTCTATTTAAGATATTAAGAATAAGAACTATAAGAGACATATAGCCAGTATAATATGTTACAGTCAACGTGTATTAGTTGTCACATGCATTAAACAGCTAACATACGGATTTGTAGTCCAGTGGTAGCACGTTGGACTGGTAATCTAGGGATCGCATGTTCGACCCCCCCCCACCCCGCCTGACCCTAATAAAATTAAACGTTACCTCTAAAGCAAGTGCACAGTTTATTAGTTTAAGCTTTATTTATTTTACAACGTTTGCGAAGCAAGGTCTAACAATTTATATTAATCCCTTTCGTTGGCGCGGATGAAAGCGTATATGCGGTCATTCGTGTGGGAGGAATCCGGAGTACCCGGAGAAAAACCCACATGTCCGATCTGGCGACCACCGTACCATCTCACATACTTCCCGGTCCAAGGATCAAACCCGGGTTGCATTGGTGAGAAGCGAGCGTGCTAATCTGGAATGGGTCTATGTCTGTATCATTGCACTATCCTCCAAATATCTAAAATTGCTAATCTCTTCAGGAGGCGTCGTTCATATGGGCAACCGGTAGCGACGATAAATAAAGATGTGACTCAGCAGCGACGTGCACATCTTGATATGAAAGGCCGAGGATGTGACACTATGTGTGTTTTACGTTTATTTATCGCCACTACCGGTTGCCCATATGGACGACGCCTCCTGAAGAGATTAGTCATTTTAGATTGTTGAAGGATAGTGCAATGACACAGACAGAGACCCATTCCAGAGTCTCCTTCGGTTCTTTTACGTGCACGGTGTAAAGCACCGACACGAGACCTTGGTTTAACGTCCCATCTGAAAGAATGTTAATTTTATTAGGGTCAGACGAGGGATCGAACCTGCGATATCTGGATTACCAGTCCAGCGTGTTACCACGTGATCCGTCTGTAATGTGACACTATAATAAACAAACACATTTATACAAGAAAACTAGTACTCGCCATGATCTTCGTCTGTAGTCATCATAATAACATCTGTTGAACTCACATAAAACTCCAGTTCTGTGCTTGTGGTATAGGAAAACGGGATGTGCCACTTGTATCTATAAGGTTGTATATACGTAAATAGGCAGACGTACATCCGCGGTCCATTTGAATGTAGTCCCAATAACTAATATAGTTCATTTTCTTTTTCTTTTTGGTAAAAATGCATTTTCATGACAGGCAGTGTATAGTTTTTGTGTTTTTTGAGATTTTATGTCACTTGAGAAGACTTCAGACTATGTGTAGAAAAGATGTGGTATAAGAATTCAGGCCATTGCAAACTGAAGGTTGGTATACTGTATTACTTGGCGGAGGAATACAGTGTGTACAAACAGTGACGTTATTCACAGGCGAGCACTGGTTATTTGAAACTTAAAATTTGAAATATTCTTGGTGTGTTTCAGGCTGATTTGAATACCTCTTCACAGTAGATGTGGTATCAGACGAAATGAAAGATTGGAAATATAAATTTTATTAATTGGCAATTTATTTGTTGTTTTACAACCTATACGCAACAGTAATACTATTCTAAAAGTACCAACTCTCGTGTTTATAACCTGCATCAAACTCTAAGTGGAAGTCGGGATAGCCAAGTGTTAGCGCGTTCGCTTCATGTGCGAACGGTTCGGAGTTCGAGCCCCGCTGGAGCCGTTACGAGTGTGCCCTTAGGCAAGGAATTTAAATTCCACGTTGCCTCTTCTCTCTGCCTCGTGGCGATGGATTCCATCAGGAATAAGGTCTCGAGAGTGATTTAATATCAGTTGTAAGAACTTGTTTCGCAATCGAGCTAAAGTAAATTTGTATAAACTAATAACGTAGTCAAGCATAACTTTTATGTACATACATGTAGGATTGAGGAGAAAGCAACCTGCTTATATGGTTACCTCTTTCCTACGAATCATTTACAAAACATACATTTATATTTGGCAACACAATTACTATCAAATGCATGTGCATGTATTGAGTAACTCAATAGTTTTGGAATGTGAGAAGATGTTACTAATGTCTAAATATATATTAAGATATGATTGTGGTTATGCAACAGACAGACCAACTGCACTTATCATCAAACTGCACAACCAAAAACAAAATAAACATTGGAGGATTGAGATTCAGATTTAGATGCCACCAGCCCGTGCATGTACGGAAACTGAGTAGGCGTTTAATATGGCGATTGTATGACTGAGACATATTTTCCCAGCGTTCGTGGAATTAGGGTTTTACCAAAATGGTTATATGCATTTCCCAAAGTCGGGGGCATAATAGCTTACCCAAATGGGGATATATATATTTCAGGGTCGGTGGCGTTAGGGTCGTGCAGGTATCTGTGCTGCGTGAGGCTAATCTGGCCGCTTGTTTCGTATGTAACCATGACAACCGGGTAATTCATCTGCAACGTCCACGTGTCCATAATCTCCTTGATATTCGTTATCGAATGGTGCATCAGTTCAGCTTGCTGGAATCAAATGGAAACAGTTTGTGTGTTTTACGTTTGTTTATCGCTGCTACAGGTTGCCCGTGTGAGGAGTGCCGCCTGACAGAGATTACAGTCAAACCTGTGCCAGTTGTCACCTCATTTAAACAGCCAACCTGTATCATAAGCCACCAGCTTCAATATTCCTAATATGTTGTTTTATATATACAGTTGAACAATAGTAAGCAGCCACATCTGCTAAGCAGCGCTTTCAGTGATTCCTTTCCCTGGTTATGTTGTTTTATTATATATTTGACCTCTATTAAGCACCCACCTGTGCTAAGCAGCCACACTCTGGGATTCCTTTGGCGGGTTGCTTAACACAGGTTTGACTGTAGTCATTCTAGATTTTGGAGGGTATTTAATTTAGCTCGATTGCGACACAAGTTCCTACAACTTATATTAATCACTCTCGAAAACTCATTCCTGATAGAATCCATCGCCACAAGGGAGAGAGAGAGAGAGAAGAGGCAACGTGGAATTTAAATGCCTTGCCTAAGGGCACACTCGTAACAGCACCAGCGTGGCTCGAACTCCGGACCTTTCGCACCTGAAGAGACATTGTGGAGGATAGAGCAACGATACAAACAGAGACCCATTCATTGTTGTCTCCTGGTGCTTTTATGTTCACGGTGTAAAGCACAGCACGAGACCTCTGTTTACAATACGATTCGAAATACGATTATATGAGTTATTTTAGTATGGTATAGCGTGGGAATCGAACATGCGATTCCTGGATTACAAGTCCAGCGTGTTAACCACTGGACCACTGATTCTCTGCAAATAAATTGAACCGTGTCAATTAGAAATTAAATACAATATGAAGTGTTGATTGCTTTTTTGATTTTCATTGCTGATCGACATTAAATCATACAATCAAATCTGTGTTAGTAGTCACCTCCATTAAGCAGCCAACCTGTATTAATCAGCCAGTTTCCAGACTGCCAGTATCTTGTTTTAGTATATACTTGACCTCTATTAAGCACCCACCTGTGCTAAGCAGTCACACTCTGTGATTCCCTTTGCTGGCTGCATAACACAGGTTTGACTGTATATATAAATTATTTATAACCCGAAACTTTAAACATTTCAGAATTATCAGCCCTTGAATACACATGACTAGTGCGCTATATACCTGTGTCATTATACAGACTAAAACATAGCTATGCGTACTTACGTTGCCCAGAGCGAACCACAGATCATCATGGGTTGCTGCTTTGTACTGGAGAGCATTCAGGTAATTCTGATGAAAAAAGTAATTATGTTGTTGTATTAATGTATCACACTAACACACGGGTTCTCCTCCGTCGTGGTCGAGTGGTTATGGTCACTGATGGCACGGGTTCGCCTCCGTCGTGGTCGAGTGGTTATGGTCGCTGATGGCACGGGTTCGCCTCCGTGGTCGAGTGGTTATGGTCGCTGATGGCACGGGTTCTCCTCCGTGGTCGAGTGGTTATGGTCGCTGATGGCACGGGTTCTCCTCCGTGGTAGAGTGGTTGTGGTCGCTGATGGCATGGGTTCGCCTCCGTCATGGTCGAGTGGTTATGGTCGCTGATGGCACGGGTTCTCCTCCGTGGTCGAGTGGTTATGGTCGCTGATGGCACGGGTTCGCCTCCGTGGTCGAGTGGTTATGGTCGCTGATGGCACGGGTTCGCCTCCGTCGTGGTCGAGTGGTTATGGTCGCTGATGGTCAAGTTTGTCTCATTTATATGACACAGTTGGTGTGTGTGTTTTGCGTTTATTTACTGTCTCTACCGGTTGCCCAGATGAGAATAGTCAATTTAGATTTTTGGAGGATAGTGCAATGATACAGAGGAGTGAGTCACATTCGAGGGTCTCCTCTGGTTCTTTTACGTGCACGGTGTACAGCACCGACACGAGACCTCGGTTTAAAGTCCCATCTGAATGACTGTTAATTTTATTAGGGTCAGACGGGGGGTCGAACCTGCGATCCCTGGATTACCAGTCCAGCATGCTACCACTGGACTACAGATCCGTCTGTACTACAATAGACAATCGCTCAAGCACTTATATAAATGTTATAGTGTGACCGTTCGCAATATAAAATAGGTCCGGTATAATTTTCAAATGGTTTGCCGGAGGGTAAATAAGTCGTCATCATTTTCAAATTAGTTTCTGTCAGCTGTCAATATTGAAACTATAGGCAAAACAAATTCATTAGAACGTACTATTTTGTAACTGTCAGGAAATAGCTAATTTACACATTTTTTAAAGTACATGCAACCACGGAGGAATACATTACACACGCAGTGGTGAAGATAATAGCATTGTATTTCAGTTGCACATTTTATTTCAATGATACATTTATTTATCACATAACTTTCTTGTATTCCGTGTAATACTGTCATGTCATAATTTCCTATATGTACACACGTGTAATAACACATGGAAGGATTCTGATTGGTTGAGAGAATAATCCTTATAATTTGTAAATTAACCTTAAGTTTACAGTATGCATATTTCATTTGAATTAATACATAACGTTAACGATAAGACAAATGGCGATTTAAAAAAAGTCTAGACGCAATTATAACATTACCTAAAACATCAACAAAATACAACGCTGCTTTGTGTAGTGATGTCATGAAAATTTAGTGCAGTCACGGCAATTTGCGCCAAAATGAAAGTAGCAACGTTATTTAAAGCGACACTACATTAGTGAAAACGCAAATTTCTACAAAATGTATTTCCCTATTAATATATGGTATAGTTTTCTTCCAAATATTTGCCTCAAATACTGAGTATTTCAACTAATAAGCAAACGTCGTATGCGCGGTTTGTTGACATAACAAAATAATGTAAATAGGGTCGACATTCGTGCGTAATACAACTCGTGTATCATGAATAACACGGTTTATGGTACATAATTACCGTTATATCTCACATGTGTGCCTATGCATATTTATTTGTATTCTTAGCTAATTTAAGCGACATTATCTCGCGCTTAGTATTGACTCCGATGACAAACAAACGTCAATTCAGGGGCGTGGATAATATAATCGTTATATGAAATCCTACTATCAATTTTGAAAGTTGTAAGATCACAAAAACACTGTTTATTAATTCAATGTTAGTGTTCGATACGTGAAACAAATGCACTGTAGTTGCCATTTGCGATGTAATGTCGCTTTAAGATCGCTGACTTGTATACCATTGTAATGTGTTCGTTATAAAAGGATTATTACACTATTGAGACATGATAGCTTGTAAAGTAGACACAAACTTAAAAACACATCGCATGATGCTAAATTAGTATTTCTATTTACGCACTCATCTTTGATTCGTATTTGTGCCAAAACCTGTTTTAATATTTTACGAAGGCGTACTATTTTTATGTGTAAATAGTTTATGTTAATATTGTTTACATCATGCCCATGTTGTATTTATTCTGAGTAGGTCACCCTCAATCTGATTGAGAATGATAATTGTTTTTCTAAGACCATTTCTTAATTCGTTTAAACATATTTCTTAATTGAGCACTAGTGCCCATATTTCCTCCAGTTTCTTAGTACTAAGTATTGTAATTCATTTTAAATTTTATAGCTATCAATTAGCGGCTGCTCCTCAGTTTTACCATGTATTATAATGCTTTGAATGCATGTAATGATGTCGATATCTGTGATAAAAGTCTCTTGTAATTCTACTTATTGAATGGCTATGTACGTTGTTAATTTGATATGTCTTTATGGTTGCTGTAATGTACATAGATGAGACTAAAATAAAGATGAAACCTTTTGGTGATTTCATACCATCATTTATAAAACTCGTTTCATAAAATATTGTATGAAATCACCACTCATGTAAGATCCTATATAATATTATATTACATTGAACGGAATAAAATAAAAAAGGAGCTAACATGATTATGTAAGTTGTAAATAAGATATAAAAATTGTTTGTTTATTATAGTGTCACCCCTAGTTAAAGGGCCAGCCATTTCTGACTTATGAGACACCTCTTTTTATGAACATCAGTACTTCCCGAATCCTGTGCGTGTATGTCAGGCGCTAGGCTGGTAGGCACTCGGTAATCGGTAACCATTATTTAACTAGCTGGCGGCTCACCAACCGGCCAAATTATAACGAACCTTTAACGAGACGCTGACGCCTTAAACATTAGGCCACGGAGACGTAATGCGTTATTCCTGCTTACCGTTACACCCTCTTGGGAAATCTCATCTCCCAGAATAAAATGCACCATCCTGAGTATTGAGGCTCCCTGGAAATAGTCAATATATTGATGTAGAATATTGCCTAGAAATAGTCAATATATTGATGTAGACTATTCCCTGGAAATAGTCAATATATTAATGTAGAATATTCCCTGGAAATAGTCAATATATTGATGTAGAATATTCCCTGGAAATAGTCAATATGTTGATGTAGAATATTCCCAGGAAATAGTCAATATGTTGATGTAGAATATTACATGGAAATAGTCAATATATTGATGTAGAATATTACATGGAAATAGTCAATATGTTGATGTAGAATATTCCCTGGAAATAGTCAATATATTGATGTAGAATATTCCCTGGAAATAGTCAATAAAATAAAAATAAATTATGTTGATGTAGAATATTCCCTGGAAATAGTCAATATATTGATGTAGAATATTCCCTGGAAATAGTCAATATATTGATGTAGAATATTCCCTGGAAATAGTCAATATGTTGATGTAGAATATTCCCTGGAAATAGTCAATATGTTGATATAGAATATTCCCAGGAAATAGTCAATATGTTGATGTAGAATATTACATGGAAATAGTCAATATATTGATGTAGAATATTACATGGAAATAGTCAATATATTAATGTAGAATATTCCCTGGAAATAGTCAATATATGGATGTAGAATATTCCCTGGAAATAGTCAATAAAATTTAAAAAAATTATGTTGATGTAGAATATTCCCTGGAAATAGTCAATATGTTGATGTAGAATATTCCCTGGAAATAGTCAATATTGTTGTTGGTGTTGTTGATATAGAATATTCCCAGGAAATAGTCAATATGTTGATGTAGAATATTACATGGAAATAGTCAATATATTGATGTAGAATATTCCCTGGAAATAGTCAATATATTGATGTAGAATATTCCCTGGAAATAGTCAATATGTTGATATAGAATATTCCCAGGAAATAGTCAATATGTTGATGTAGAATATTACATAGAAATAGTCAATATATTGATGTAGAATATTCCCTGGAAATAGTCAATAAAATTAAAAAAATTATGTTGATGTAGAATATTCCCTGGAAATAGTCAATATGTTGATGTAGAATATTCCCTAGAAATAGTCAATATATTGATGTAGAATATTCCCTGGAAATAGTCAATATATTAATGTAGAATATTCCCTGGAAATAGTCAATATATTGATGTAGAATATTCCCTGGAAATAGTCAATATGTTGATGTAGAATATTCCCAGGAAATAGTCAATATGTTGATGTAGAATATTACATGGAAATAGTCAATATATTGATGTAGAATATTACATGGAAATAGTCAATATATTGATGTAGAATATTCCCTGGAAATAGTCAATATATTGATGTAGAATATTCCCTGGAAATAGTCAATAAAATTTAAAAAAATTATGTTGATGTAGAATATTCCCTGGAAATAGTCAATATGTTGATGTAGAATATTCCCTGGAAATAGTCAATATATTGATGTAGAATATTCCCTGGAAATAGTCAATATGTTGATGTAGAATATTCCCTGGAAATAGTCAATATGTTGATGTAGAATATTCCAGGAAATAGTCAATATGTTGATGTAGAATATTACATGGAAATAGTCAATATATTGATGTAGAATATTACATGGAAATAGTCAATATATTAATGTAGAATATTCCCTGGAAATAGTCAATATATTGATGTAGAATATTCCCTGGAAATAGTCAATATGTTGATGTAGAATATTCCCAGGAAATAGTCAATATGTTGATGTAGAATATTACATGGAAATAGTCAATATATTGATGTAGAATATTACATGGAAATAGTCAATATATTAATGTAGAATATTCCCTGGAAATAGTCAATATATTGATGTAGAATATTCCCTGGAAATAGTCAATAAAATTTAAAAAAATTATGTTGATGTAGAATATTCCCTGGAAATAGTCAATATGTTGATGTAGAATATTCCCTGGATATAGTCAATATATTGATGTAGAATATTCCCTGGAAATAGTCAATATGTTGATATAGAATATTCCCAGGAAATAGTCAATATGTTGATGTAGAATATTACATGGAAATAGTCAATATATTGATGTAGAATATTCCCTGGAAATAGTCAATATATTGATGTAGAATATTCCCTGGAAATAGTCAATAAAATTAAAAAAAATTATGTTGATGTAGAATATTCCCTGGAAATAGTCAATATGTTGATGTAGAATATTCCCTGGAAATAGTCAATATGTTGATGTAGAATATTCCCTGGAAATAGTCAATATATTGATGTAGAATATTCCCTGGAAATAGTCAATATATTGATGTAGAATATTCCCTGGAAATAGTCAATATATTGATGTAGAATATTCCCTGGAAATAGTCAATATGTTGATGTAGAATATTCCCAGGAAATAGTCAATATATTGATGTAGAATATTACATGGAAATAGCCAATATATTGATGTAGAATATTCCCTGGAAATAGTCAATATGTTGATATAGAATATTCCCAGGAAATAGTCAATATGTTGATGTAGAATATTACATGGAAATAGTCAATATATTGATGTAGAATATTCCCTGGAAATAGTCAATATGTTGATATAGAATATTCCCAGGAAATAGTCAATATGTTGATGTAGAATATTACATGGAAATAGTCAATATATTGATGTAGAATATTCCCTGGAAATAGTCAATATATTGATGTAGAATATTCCCTGGAAATAGTCAATAAAATTTTAAAAAATTATGTTGATGTAGAATATTCACTGGAAATAGTCAATATGTTGATGTAGAATATTCCCTGGAAATAGTCAATATGTTGATGTAGAATATTCCCTGGAAATAGTCAATATATTGATGTAGAATATTCCCTGGAAATAGTCAATATATTGATGTAGAATATTCCCTGGAAATAGTCAATATATTGATGTAGAATATTCCCTGGAAATAGTCAATATGTTGATATAGAATATTCCCAGGAAATAGTCAATATGTTGATGTAGAATATTACATGGAAATAGTCAATATATTGATGTAGAATATTACATGGAAATAGTCAATATATTAATGTAGAATATTCCCTGGAAATAGTCAATATATTGATGTAGAATATTCCCTGGAAATAGTCAATAAAATTTAAAAAATTATGTTGATGTAGAATATTCCCTGGAAATAGTCAATATGTTGATGTAGAATATTCCCTGGAAATAGTCAATATATTGATGTAGAATATTCCCTGGAAATAGTCAATATATTGATGTAGAATATTCCCTGGAAATAGTCAATATGTTGATGTAGAATATTCCAGGAAATAGTCAATATGTTGATGTAGAATATTACATGGAAATAGTCAATATATTGATGTAGAATATTACATGGAAATAGTCAATATATTAATGTAGAATATTCCCTGGAAATAGTCAATATATTGATGTAGAATATTCCCTGGAAATAGTCAATAAAATTAAAAAAAATTATGTTGATGTAGAATATTCCCTGGAAATAGTCAATATGTTGATGTAGAATATTCCCTGGAAATAGTCAATATATTGATGTAGAATATTCCTGGAAATAGTCAATATGTTGATGTAGAATATTCCCAGGAAATAGTCAATATGTTGATGTAGAATATTACATGGAAATAGTCAATATATTGATGTAGAATATTACATGGAAATAGTCAATATATTGATGTAGAATATTCCCTGGAAATAGTCAATAAAATTTAAAAAAATTATGTTGATGTAGAATATTCCCTGGAAATAGTCAATATGTTGATGTAGAATATTCCCTGGAAATAGTCAATATATTGATGTAGAATATTCCCTGGAAATAGTCAATATGTTGATATAGAATATTCCCAGGAAATAGTCAATATGTTGATGTAGAATATTACATGGAAATAGTCAATATATTGATGTAGAATATTCCCTGTAAATAGTCAATATATTGATGTAGAATATTCCCTGGAAATAGTCAATATATTGATGTAGAATATTCCCTGGAAATAGTCAATATATTGATGTAGAATATTCCCTGGAAATAGTCAATATGTTGATGTAGAATATTCCCAGGAAATAGTCAATATGTTGATGTAGAATATTACATGGAAATAGTCAATATATTGATGTAGAATATTCCCTGGAAATAGTCAATATATTGATGTAGAATATTCCCTGGAAATAGTCAATATATTGATGTAGAATATTCCCTGGAAATAGTCAATATGTTGATGTAGAATATTCCCAGGAAATAGTCAATATGTTGATGTAGAATATTACATGGAAATAGTCAATATATTGATGTAGAATATTACATGGAAATAGTCAATATATTGATGTAGAATATTCCCTGGAAATAGTCAATAAAATTTAAAAAAATTACGTTGATGTAGAATATTCCCTGGAAATAGTCAATATGTTGATGTAGAATATTCCCTGGAAATAGTCAATATGTTGATTTAGAATATTCCCAGGAAATAGTCAATATGTTGATGTAGAATATTATATGGAAATAGTCAATATATTGATGTAGAATATTCCCTGGAAATAGTCAATATATTGATGTGGAATATTCCCTAGAAATAGTCAATATATTGATGTGGAATATTCCCTAGAAATAGTCAATATATTGATGTGGAATATTCCTTGGAAATAGTCAATATATTTATGTAGAATATTCCCTGGAAATAGTCAATAAAATTAAAAAAAGTATGTTGATGTAGAATATTCCCTGGAAATAGTCAATATGTTGATGTAGAATATTCCCTGGAAATAGTCAATATATTGATGTGGAATATTCCCTAGAAATAGTCAATATATTGATGTGGAATATTCCATGGAAATAGACAATATAGTGATGTAGAATATTCCCTGGAAATAGTCAATAAAATAAAAATAAATTATGTTGATGTAGAATATTCCCTGGAAATAGTCAATATATTGATGTAGAATATTCCCTGGAAATAGTCAATATGTTGATGTAGAATATTCCCTGGAAATAGTCAATATATTGATGTAGAATATTCCCAGGAAATAGTCAATATGTTGATGTAGAATATTCCCTGGAAATAGTCACATGTACAGAACAAAACAAATGAACCACATGTATACTTGTATCATTGTTGTGCACAGGAATTATCAATAAATGTAGAAGCAAATGGGTTGGGCCACACGTTTTAACAACATTAGTTACGGCTCTCCCAAAAATACTAGATTGTAACAAACAAAGTGACTGAATATATGAGTTGTGCAAATAGTAAAATTGATGATTACTAATATAAAAGGAAAATGAAGACGACAATTAGCAAAATATAGATAGCAACAATTTAGAACAACAACAAAACAACTAACAATATCAACAAAACAATGATGTTATTACCTTTTCATACGAAATCGAGTCAAATATCTGAAAAATGTCCGCCGGATGTTCGACTGGCACGTAGACCGGATGTGATGATATCATTCCATCATAGGTAAACGCGGAATGTAATGTGTCTACGACAAACTGCTCAAACTGTTGAAACATACAAACACAATCGAGATAATTGACATATAGAGACAATAAGAAGAATGAGATGAAACTAAGTTGTTGCTACAGACGGTCGCTACCGGTTGCCCATATGAGCGACGCCTCCTGAAGAGATTAGTCATTTTAGATTTTTGGAGGATAGAGCAATGATACAGACAGAGACCCATTCCAGAGTCTCGTCTGGTTCTTTTACGTGCACGATGTAAAGCACCGACACGAGACCTCTGATTAACGTCCCATCTGAAAGACTTTTAATTTTATTAGGGTCAGACGGGGGGTCGAACCTGCGATCCCTGGATTACCAGAACAGCGTGTTACCACTGGACTACAGATCCGTCCGTATCAGAAACGGGGGTCACGTGTTGGTATGTATGGTATGCATGGTATGTATGGAATGTATGGTATGTATGGTATGTATGGTATGTATGGTATGTATGGAATGTATGGAATGTATGGTATGTATGTATTGAATGTATGGAATGTATGGTATGTATGGTATGTATGGAATGTATGGTATGTATGGTATGTATGGAATGTATGGAAAGTATGGAATGTATGGTATGTATGGAATGTATGGTATGTATGGAATGTATGGTATGTATGGAATGTATGGTATGTATGGTATGTATGGAATGTATGGTATGTATGTATGGTATGTATGATATGTATATATGGACTGTATGTATGGACTGTATGGTATGTATGGTATGTATGGAATGTATGGTATGTATGGTATGTATGGTATGTATTGAATGTATGGAATGTATGGTATGTATGTATGGACTGTATGTATGTATGGACTGTATGGTATGTAAGTATGGTATGTATGGTATGTATGGTATGTATGGTATGTATGGAATGTATGGTATGTATGGAATGTATGGTATGTATGGTATGTATGGAATGTATGGAATGTATGTTATGTATGGAATGTATGGTATGTATGGAATGTATGTTATGTATGTATGGACTGTATGTATGTATGGACTGTATGGTATGTAAGTATGGTATGCATGGTATGTATGGTATGTATGGTATGTATGGAATGTATGGTATGTATGGTGTGTATGGTATGTATGGTATGTATGGTATGTATGGTATGTATGGTATGTATGGTGTGTATGGTGTGTATGGTGTGTATGGTGTGTATGGTATGTATGGTATGTATGGTATGTATGGTATATATGTATGTATCGTATGTATGGTATGTATGGTGTGTATGGTATGTATGGTATGTATGGAATGTATGGTATGTATGGTATGTATGGAATGTATGGTATGTATGGAATGTATGGTATGTATGGAATGTATGGTATATATGGTAGGTATGGTATGTATGGAATGTATAGTATGTATGGTATGTATGGAATGTATGTAATGTATGGTATGTATGGTATGTATGGTATGTATGGAATGTATGGAATGTATGTAATGTATGGTATGTATGGTATGTATGGTGTGTATGGTATGTATGGTATATATGCTATGTATGGAATGTATGGTATATATGGTATGTATGGAATGTATGGAATGTATGTAATGTATGGTATGTATGGTATGTATGGTGTGTATGGTATGTATGGTATGTATGCTATGTATGGAATGTATGGTATGTATGGTATGTATGGTATGTATGGTATGTATGGAATGTATGGTATGTATGGTATGTATGGAATGTATGGTATGTATAGTATGTATGGTGTGTATGGTATGTATGGAATGTATGGTATGTATGGAATGTATGTAATGCATGGTATGTATGGTATGTATGGAATGTATGGTATGTATGGTATGTATGGT
The DNA here is from genome assembly GCA_014843695.1 of Archivesica marissinica. Lineage (NCBI taxonomy): Eukaryota > Metazoa > Mollusca > Bivalvia > Venerida > Vesicomyidae > Archivesica > Archivesica marissinica. The sequence goes on from CM026388.1 coordinate 35,035,708, forward strand.
ATGTATGGAATGTATGGTATGCATGGTATGTATGGTATGTATGGAATGTATGGTATGTATGGTATGTATGGTATGTATGGTATGTATGGTGTATGGTATGTATGGTATGTATGGTATGTATGGTATGTATGGTATGTATGGAATGTATGGTATGTATGGTATGTATGGTATGTATGGTATGTATGGTATGTATGGTATGTATGGTATGCATGGTATGTATGGTATGTATGGTATGTATGGTATGTATGGTATGTATGGTATGTATGGTATGTATGGAATGTATGGTATGTATGGTATGTATGGTATGTATGGAATGTATGGTATGTATGGTATGTATGGAATGTATGTTATGTATGGTATGTATGGTATGTATGGTATGTATGGTATGTATGGAATGTATGGAATGTATGTAATGTATGGTATGTATGGTATGTATGGTGTGTATGGTATGTATGGTATGTATGCTATGTATGGAATGTATGGTATATATGGTATGTATGGAATGTATGGAATGTATGTAATGTATGGTATGTATGGTATGTATGGTGTGTATGGTATGTATGGTATGTATGCTATGTATGGAATGTATGGTATATATGGTATGTATGGTATGTATGGTATGTATGGAATGTATGGTATGTATGGTATGTATGGAATGTATGGTATGTATAGTATGTATGGTGTGTATGGTATGTATGGAATGTATGGTATGTATGGAATGTATGTAATGTATGGTATGTATGGTATGTATGGAATGTATGGTATGTATGGTATGTATGGTATGTATGGAATGTATGGTATGCATGGTATGTATGGTATGTATGGAATGTATGGTATGTATAGTATGTATGGTTTGTATGGAATGTATGGTATGTATGGAATGTATGTTATGTATGGTATGTATGGTATGTATGGTATGTATGGTATGTATGGTATGTATGGTATGTATGGTATGTATGGTATGTATGGTATGTATGGTATGTATGGTATGTATGGTATGTATGGTATGCATGGTATGTATGGTATGTATGGTATGTATGGTATGTATGGTATGTATGGTATGTATGGAATGTATGGTATGTATGGTATGTATAGTATGTATGGTATGTATGTATGTGTGTGTATGTATGGTATGTATGGTATGTATGGTATGTATGGTATGTATGGTATGTATGGTATGTATGGTATGTATGGAATGTATGGTATGTATGGTATGTATGGTATGTATGTATGTGTGTGTATGTATGGAATGTATGGTATGTAAGTATGGTATGCATGGTATGTATGGTATGTATGGTATGTATGGAATGTATGGTATGTATGGTGTGTATGGTATGTATGGTATGTATGGTATGTATAGTATGTATGGTATGTATGGTGTGTATGGTGTGTATGGTGTGTATGGTATGTATGGTATGTATGGTATGTATGGTATATATGTATGTATCGTATGTATGGTATGTATGGTGTGTATGGTATGTATGGTATGTATGGAATGTATGGTATGTATGGTATGTATGGAATGTATGGTATGTATGGTATATATGTATGTATGGTATGTATGGTATGTATGGTATGTATGGAATGTATGGTATGAATGGTATGTATGGTATGTATGTAATGTATGGTATGTATGGAATGTATGGTATGTATGGTATGTATGGTGTGTATGGTATGTATGGTATGTATGCTATGTATGGAATGTATGGTATATATGGTATGTATGGTATGTATGGTATGTATGGAATGTATGGTATGTATGGTATGTATGGAATGTATGGTATGTATAGTATGTATGGTGTGTATGGTATGTATGGAATGTATGGTATGTATGGAATGTATGTAATGTATGGTATGTATGGTATGTATGGAATGTATGGTATGTATGGTATGTATGGTATGTATGGAATGTATGGTATGCATGGTATGTATGGTATGTATGGAATGCATGGTATGTATGGTATGTATGGTATGTATGGTATGTATGGAATGTATGGTATGTATGGAATGTATGGTATGCATGGTATGTATGGTATGTATGGTGTGTATGGTGTGTATGGTATGTATGGTATGCATGGTATGTATGGAATGTATGGTATGCATGGTATGTATGGTATGTATGGTGTGTATGGTATGTATGGTATGTATGGTATGTATGGTTTGTATGGAATGTATGGTATGTATGTAATGTATGTTATGTATGGTATGTATGGTATGTATGGTATGTATGGTATGTATGGTATGTATGGAATGTATGGTATGTATGGTATGTATGGTATGTATGGTATGTATGGTATGTATGGTATGTATGGTATGCATGGTATGTATGGTATGTATGGTATGTATGGTATGTATGGTATGTATGGTATGTATGGAATGTATGGTATGTATGGTATGTATAGTATGTATGGTATGTATGTATGTGTGTGTATGTATGGTATGTATGGTATGTATGGTATGTATGGTATGTATGGTATGTATGGTATGTATGGAATGTATGGTATGTATGGTATGTATGGTATGTATGGTATGTATGTATGTGTGTGTATGTATGGAATGTATGGTATGTATGGTATGTATGGTATGTATGGTATGTATGGTATGTATGGTATGTATGGAATGTATGGTATGTATGGAATGTATGTAATGTATGGTATGTATGGAATGCATGGAATGTATGGTATGTATGGTATGTATGGAATGTATGGTATGTATGGTATGTATGGTATGTATGGTATGCATGGTATGTTTGGTATGTATGGTATGTATGGTATGTATGGAATGTATGTAATGTATGGTATGTATGGTATTTATGGTATGTATGGTCTGTATGGAATGTATGGAATGTATGTAATGTATGGTATGTATGGTATGTATGGTGTGTATGGTATGTATGGTATGTATGCTATGTATGGAATGTATGGTATATATGGTATGTATGGTATGTATGGTATGTATGGAATGTATGGTATGTATGGTATGTATGGAATGTATGGTATGTATGGAATGTATGGTATGTATGGAATGTATGTAACGTATGGTATGTATGGTATGTATGGAATGTATGGTATGTATGGTATGTATGGTATGTATGGAATGTATGGTATGCATGGTATATATGGTATGTATGGAATGCATGGTATGTATGTTGTATGGTTTGTATGGAATGTATGGTATGTATGGTATGTATGGTATGTATGGTATGTATGGTATGTATGGTATGTATGGTATGTATGGTATGTATGGTATGTATGTATGTGTGTATATGTATGGTATGTATGGTATGTATGGTATGTATGGTATGTATGGAATATATGGTATGTATGGTATGTATGGTATGTATTGAATGTATGGAATGTATGGTATGTATGTATGGACTGTATGTATGTATGGACTGTATGGTATGTAAGTATGGTATGTATGGTATGTATGGTATGTATGGTATGTATGGAATGTATGGTATATATGAAATGTATGGTATGTATGGTATGTATGGAATGTATGGAATGTATGTTATGTATGGAATGTATGGTATGTATGGAATGTATGGTATGTATGTATGGACTGTATGTATGGACTGTATGGTATGTAAGTATGGTATGTATGGTATGTATGGTATGCATGGTATGTATGGTATGTATGGAATGTATGGTATGTATGTTATGTATGTTGTATGGTATGTATGAAATGTATGGTATGTATGGTATGTATGGTATGTATGGAATGTATGGTATGTATGGTATGTATGGTATGTGTGGTATGTATGGAATGTATGGTATGCATGGTATGCATGGTATGTATGGAATGCATGGTATGTATGGTATGTATGGTTTGTATGGTATGTATGGTATGTATGGAATGTATGGTATGTATGGTATGTATGTTATGTATTGTATGTATGGTATGTATGGTATGTATGGAATGTATGGTATGTATGGTATGTATGGAATGTGGAATGTATGGTATGTATGGAATGTATGGTATGTATGGTATGTATGGAATGTATGGAATGTATGATATGTATGGTAGTATGGTATGTATGGTGTATGGTATGTATGGTATGTATGGTATGTATGGTATGTATGGTATGTATGGTATGTATGGTATGTATGGTATGTATGGTATGTATGGTATGTATGGTATGTATGGTATGTATGGAATGTATGGTATGTATGGTATGTATGGTATGTATGGTATGTATGGAATGTATGGTATGTATGGTATGTATGGTATGTATGGTATGTATGGTATGTATGTATGTGTGTATGTATGGTATGTATGGTATGTATGGTATGTATGGTATGTATGGTATGTATGGTATGTATGGTATGTATGTATGTATGGTATGTATGGTATGTATGGTATGTATGTATGGTGTGTATGTATGGTATGTATGGTATGTATGGTATGTATGGATGTATTGTATGTATGGTATGTATGGTATGTATGGTATGTATGTATGTGTGGTATGTATGGTATGTATGGTATGTATGGTATGTATGGTGTGTATGGTATGTATGGAATGTATGTATGTATGGTATGTATGGTATGTATGGTATGTATAGTATGTATGGTATGTATGTATGTATGTATGTATGGTATGTATGGTATGTATGGTATGTATGGAATGTATGGTATGTATGGTATGTATTGTATGTATGGTATGTATGGTATGTATGGTATGTATGGTATGTATGGTATGTATGGTATGTATGGTATGTATGGTAGGTATGGTATGTATGGTATGTATGTCTGTATGGTATGGATGGTATGTATGGTATGTATGGTATGTATGGAATGTATGGTATGTATGGTATGTATGGTATGTATGGAATGTATGGTATGTATGTATGGTATGTATGGAATGTATGTAATGTATGGTATGTATGGTATGTATGGAATGTATGGTATGTATGGTATGTATGGTATGTATGGTATGTATGGAATGTATGGTATGTATGGTATGTATGGTATGTATGGTATGTATGGTATGTATGGAATGTATGGTATGTATGGTATGTATGGTATGTATGGAATGTATGGTATGTATGTATGATGTATTATTTGTATGTATGTATGTATGTATGTATGTGGTGTTGTTGTTGTTGTTGTATGTATGGTATGTATGGTATGATGGTATGTATGGTATGTATGGTATGTATGGTATGTATGGTATGTATGGTATGTATGGTGTATGGTATGTATGGTATGTATGGTATGTATGGAATGTATGGTATGTATGGTATGTATGGTATGCATGGTATGTATGGAATGTATGGTATGTATGGTATGTATGGTATGTATGGAATGTATGGTATGTATGGTATGTATGGTATGTATGGTATGTATGGATGTATGGTATGTATGGTATGCATGGTATGTATGGAATGTATGGTATGTATGGTATGTATGGTTTGTATGGAATGTATGGTATGTATGGAATGTATGGTATGTATGGTATGTATGTATTGTATGTATGGTATGTATGGTATGTATGGAATGTATGGTATGTATGGTATGTATGGAATGTGGAATGTATGGTATGTATGGAATGTATGGTATGTATGGTATGTATGGAATGTATGGAATGTATGATATGTATGGTATGTATGGTATGTATGGAATGTATGGTATGTATGGTATGTATGGTATGTATGGAATGCATGGTATGTATGGAATGTATGGTATGTATGTAATGTATGGTATGTATGGAATGTATGGTATGTATGGTATGTATGGAATGTATGGTATGTATGTATGTAATGTATGGTATGTATGATATGTATGTATGGACTGTATGTATGGACTGTATGGTATGTATGGTATGTATGGAATGTATGGTATGTATGGTATGTATGGTATGTATTGAATGTATGGAATGTATGGTATGTATGTATGGACTGTATGTATGTATGGACTGTATGGTATGTAAGTATGGTATGTATGGTATGTATGGTATGTATGGAATGTATGGTATGTATGGAATGTATGGTATGTATGGTATGTATGGAATGTATGGAATGTATGTTATGTATGGAATGTATGGTATGTATGGAATGTATGGTATGTATGTATGGATGTATGTATGTATGGACTGTATGGTATGTAAGTATGGTATGTATGGTATGTATGGTATGCATGGTATGTATGGTATGTATGGAATGTATGGTATGTATGGTATGTATGGTATGTATGGTATGTATGGTATGTATGGAATGTATGGTATGTATGGTATGTATGGTATGTATGGAATGTATGGTATGTATGGTATGTATGGTATGTATGGTATGTATGGTATGTATGGAATGTATGGTATGTATGGTATGTATGGTATGTATGGTATGTATGGTATGTATGTATGTGTGTGTATGTATGGAATGTATGGTATGTATGGTATGTATGGTATGTATGGTATGTATGTATGTATGTGTGTGTATGTATGGTATGTATAGTATGTATGGTATGTATGGAATGTATGGTATGTATGGTATGTATGGTATGTATGCATGTATGGTATGTATGGAATGTATGGTATGTATGGTATGTATGGTATGTATGGTATGTATGGAATGTATGGTATGTATGGTATGTATGGTATGTATGGTATGTATGGTATGTATGGTATGTATGGTATGTATGTATGGTATGTATGGTATGTATGGTATGTATGGAATGTATGGTATGTATGGTATGTATGGTATGTATGGTATGTATGGAATGTATGGTATGCATGGTATGTATGGTATGTATGGAATGTATGGTATGTATGTATGATATGTATGGAATGTATGTAATGTATGGTATGTATGGTATGTATGGAATGTATGGTATGTATGGTATGTATGGTATGTATGGTATGTATGGAATGTATGGTATGTATGGTATGTATGGTATGTATGGAATGTATGGTATGTATGGTATGTATGGTATGTATGGAATGTATGGTATGTATGTATGGAATGTATGGTATGTATGGATGTATGTAATGTATGGTATGTATGGTATGTATGGAATGTATGGTATGTATGGTATGTATGTTATGTATGGTATGTATGGTATGTATGGTATGTATGGTATGTATGGTATGTATGGTATGTATGGTATGTATGGTATGTATGGTATGTATGTAATGTATGTATGTATGGTATGTATGGTATGTATGGTATGTATGTAATGTATGGTATGTATGGTATGTATGGTATGTATGGAATGTATGTATGTATGGTATGTATGGTATGTATGGTATGTATGGTATGTATGGAATGCATGGTATGTATGGTATGTATGGTTTGTATGGAATGTATGGTATGTATGGAGTGTATGGTATGTATGGTATGTATTGTATGTATGGTATGCATGGTATGTATGGAATGTATAGTATGTATGGTATGTATGGAATGTGGAATGTATGGTATGTATGGAATGTATGGTATGTATGGTATGTATGGAATGTATGGAATGTATGATATGTATGGTATGTATGGTATGTATGGTATGTATGGTATGTATGGTATGTATGGAATGCATGGTATGTATGGAATGTATGGTATGTATGGAATGTATGGTATTTATGTAATGTATGGTATGTATGGTATGTATGGAATGTATGGTATGTATGTATGTAATGTATGGTATGTATGATATGTATGTATGGACTGTATGTATGGACTGTATGGTATGTATGGTATGTATGGAATGTATGGTATGTATGGTATGTATGGTATGTATTGTATGTATGGAATGTATGGTATGTATGTATGGACTGTATGTATGTATGGACTGTATGGTATGTACGTATGGTATGTATGGTATGTATGGTATGTATGGTATGTATGGAATGTATGGTATGTATGGAATGTATGGTATGTATGGTATGTATGGAATGTATGGAATGTATGTTATGTATGGAATGTATGGTATGTATGGAATGTATGGTATATATGTATGGACTGTATGTATGTATGGACTGTATGGTATGTAAGTATGGTATGTATGGTATGTATGGTATGCATGGTATGTATGGTATGTATGGAATGTATGGTATGTATGGTATGTATGGTATGTATGGTATGTATGGTATGTATGGTATGTATGGTATGTATGGTGTGTATGGTATGTATGGTATGTATGGTATGTATGGTGTGTATGGTGTGTATGGTGTGTATG
>CM026388.1:35044873-35074319 GCA_014843695.1 Archivesica marissinica
GGAAATAGTCAATATGTTGATGTAGAATATTCCCAGGAAATAGTCAATATGTTGATGTAGAATATTACATGGAAATAGTCAATATATTGATGTAGAATATTACATGGAAATAGTCAATATATTGATGTAGAATATTCCCTGGAAATAGTCAATAAAATTTAAAAAAATTACGTTGATGTAGAATATTCCCTGGAAATAGTCAATATGTTGATGTAGAATATTCCCTGGAAATAGTCAATATGTTGATTTAGAATATTCCCAGGAAATAGTCAATATGTTGATGTAGAATATTATATGGAAATAGTCAATATATTGATGTAGAATATTCCCTGGAAATAGTCAATATATTGATGTGGAATATTCCCTAGAAATAGTCAATATATTGATGTGGAATATTCCCTAGAAATAGTCAATATATTGATGTGGAATATTCCTTGGAAATAGTCAATATATTTATGTAGAATATTCCCTGGAAATAGTCAATAAAATTAAAAAAAGTATGTTGATGTAGAATATTCCCTGGAAATAGTCAATATGTTGATGTAGAATATTCCCTGGAAATAGTCAATATATTGATGTGGAATATTCCCTAGAAATAGTCAATATATTGATGTGGAATATTCCATGGAAATAGACAATATAGTGATGTAGAATATTCCCTGGAAATAGTCAATAAAATAAAAATAAATTATGTTGATGTAGAATATTCCCTGGAAATAGTCAATATATTGATGTAGAATATTCCCTGGAAATAGTCAATATGTTGATGTAGAATATTCCCTGGAAATAGTCAATATATTGATGTAGAATATTCCCAGGAAATAGTCAATATGTTGATGTAGAATATTCCCTGGAAATAGTCACATGTACAGAACAAAACAAATGAACCACATGTATACTTGTATCATTGTTGTGCACAGGAATTATCAATAAATGTAGAAGCAAATGGGTTGGGCCACACGTTTTAACAACATTAGTTACGGCTCTCCCAAAAATACTAGATTGTAACAAACAAAGTGACTGAATATATGAGTTGTGCAAATAGTAAAATTGATGATTACTAATATAAAAGGAAAATGAAGACGACAATTAGCAAAATATAGATAGCAACAATTTAGAACAACAACAAAACAACTAACAATATCAACAAAACAATGATGTTATTACCTTTTCATACGAAATCGAGTCAAATATCTGAAAAATGTCCGCCGGATGTTCGACTGGCACGTAGACCGGATGTGATGATATCATTCCATCATAGGTAAACGCGGAATGTAATGTGTCTACGACAAACTGCTCAAACTGTTGAAACATACAAACACAATCGAGATAATTGACATATAGAGACAATAAGAAGAATGAGATGAAACTAAGTTGTTGCTACAGACGGTCGCTACCGGTTGCCCATATGAGCGACGCCTCCTGAAGAGATTAGTCATTTTAGATTTTTGGAGGATAGAGCAATGATACAGACAGAGACCCATTCCAGAGTCTCGTCTGGTTCTTTTACGTGCACGATGTAAAGCACCGACACGAGACCTCTGATTAACGTCCCATCTGAAAGACTTTTAATTTTATTAGGGTCAGACGGGGGGTCGAACCTGCGATCCCTGGATTACCAGAACAGCGTGTTACCACTGGACTACAGATCCGTCCGTATCAGAAACGGGGGTCACGTGTTGGTATGTATGGTATGCATGGTATGTATGGAATGTATGGTATGTATGGTATGTATGGTATGTATGGTATGTATGGAATGTATGGAATGTATGGTATGTATGTATTGAATGTATGGAATGTATGGTATGTATGGTATGTATGGAATGTATGGTATGTATGGTATGTATGGAATGTATGGAAAGTATGGAATGTATGGTATGTATGGAATGTATGGTATGTATGGAATGTATGGTATGTATGGAATGTATGGTATGTATGGTATGTATGGAATGTATGGTATGTATGTATGGTATGTATGATATGTATATATGGACTGTATGTATGGACTGTATGGTATGTATGGTATGTATGGAATGTATGGTATGTATGGTATGTATGGTATGTATTGAATGTATGGAATGTATGGTATGTATGTATGGACTGTATGTATGTATGGACTGTATGGTATGTAAGTATGGTATGTATGGTATGTATGGTATGTATGGTATGTATGGAATGTATGGTATGTATGGAATGTATGGTATGTATGGTATGTATGGAATGTATGGAATGTATGTTATGTATGGAATGTATGGTATGTATGGAATGTATGTTATGTATGTATGGACTGTATGTATGTATGGACTGTATGGTATGTAAGTATGGTATGCATGGTATGTATGGTATGTATGGTATGTATGGAATGTATGGTATGTATGGTGTGTATGGTATGTATGGTATGTATGGTATGTATGGTATGTATGGTATGTATGGTGTGTATGGTGTGTATGGTGTGTATGGTGTGTATGGTATGTATGGTATGTATGGTATGTATGGTATATATGTATGTATCGTATGTATGGTATGTATGGTGTGTATGGTATGTATGGTATGTATGGAATGTATGGTATGTATGGTATGTATGGAATGTATGGTATGTATGGTATGTATGGAATGTATGGTATGTATGGAATGTATGGTATGTATGGAATGTATGGTATGTATGGTATGTATGGTATGTATGGAATGTATAGTATGTATGGTATGTATGGTATGTATGTAATGTATGGTATGTATGGTATGTATGGTATGTATGGAATGTATGGAATGTATGGTATGTATGGTATATATGGTATGTATGGAATGTATGGATGTATGTAATGTATGGTATGTATGGTATGTATGGTGTGTATGGTATGTATGGTATGTATGTATGTATGGAATGTATGGTATTATGGTATGTATGGTATGTATGGTATGTATGGAATGTATGGTATGTATGGTATGTATGGAATGTATGGCATGTATAGTATGTATGGTGTGTATGGTATGTATGGAATGTATGGTATGTATGGAATGTATGTAATGTATGGTATGTATGGTATGTATGGAATGTATGGTATGTATGGTATGTATGGTATGTATGGAATGTATGGTATGCATGGTATGTATGGTATGTATGGAATGCATGGTATGTATGGTTTGTATGGAATGTATGGTATGTATGGAATGTATGTTATGTATGGTATGTATGGTATGTATGGTATGTATGGTATGTATGGTATGTATGGAATGTATGGTATGTATGGTATGTATGGTATGTATGGTATGTATGGTATGTATGGTATGTATGGTATGCATGGTATGTATGGTATGTATGGTATGTATGGTATGTATGGTATGTATGGTGTGTATGGAATGTATGGTATGTATGGTATGTATAGTATGTATGGTATGTATGTATGTGTGTGTATGTATGGTATGTATGGTATGTATGGTATGTATGGTATGTATGGTATGTATGGTATGTATGGTATGTATGGAATGTATGGTATGTATGGTATGTATGGTATGTATGGAATGTATGGTATGTATGGTATGTATGGAATGTATGTAATGTATGGTATGTATGGTATGTATGGTATGTATGGTATGTATGGAATGTATGGAATGTATGTAATGTATGGTATGTATGGTATGTATGGTGTGTATGGTATGTATGGTATGTATGCTATGTATGGAATGTATGGTATATATGGTATGTATGGAATGTATGGAATGTATGTAATGTATGGTATGTATGGTATGTATGGTGTGTATGGTATGTATGGTATGTATGCTATGTATGGAATGTATGGTATATATGGTATGTATGGTATGTATGGTATGTATGGAATGTATTGTATGTATGGTATGTATGGAATGTATGGTATGTATAGTATGTATGGTGTGTATGGTATGTATGGAATGTATGGTATGTATGGAATGTATGTAATGTATGGTATGTATGGTATGTATGGTATGTATGGTATGTATGGTATGTATGGTATGTATGGAATGTATGGTATGCATGGTATGTATGGTATGTATGGAATGCATGGTATGTATAGTATGTATGGTTTGTATGGAATGTATGGTATGTATGTAATGTATGTTATGTATGGTATGTATGGTATGTATGGTATGTATGGTATGTATGGTATGTATGGAATGTATGGTATGTATGGTATGTATGGTATGTATGGTATGTATGGTATGTATGGTATGTATGGTATGTATGGTATGTATGGTATGTATGGTATGTATGGTATGTATGGTATGTATGGTATGTATGGAATGTATGGTATGTATGGTATGTATGGTATGTATGGTATGTATGTATGTGTGTGTATGTATGGTATGTATGGTATGTATGGTATGTATGGTATGTATGGTATGTATGGTATGTATGGTATGTATGGAATGTATGGTATGTATGGTATGTATGGTATGTATGTATGTGTGTGTATGTATGGAATGTATGGTATGTAAGTATGGTATGCATGGTATGTATGGTATGTATGGTATGTATGGAATGTATGGTATGTATGGTGTGTATGGTATGTATGGTATGTATGGTATGTATAGTATGTATGGTATGTATGGTGTGTATGGTGTGTATGGTGTGTATGGTGTGTATGGTATATATGGTATGTATGGTATGTATGGTATATATGTATGTATCGTATGTATGGTATGTATGGTGTGTATGGTATGTATGGTATGTATGGAATGTATGGTATGTATGGTATGTATGGAATGTATGGTATGTATGGTATATATGTATGTATGGTATGTATGGTATGTATGGTATGTATGGAATGTATGGTATGAATGGTATGTATGGTATGTATGTAATGTATGGTATGTATGGAATGTATGGTATGTATGGTATGTATGGTGTGTATGGTATGTATGGTATGTATGCTATGTATGGAATGTATGGTATATATGGTATGTATGGTATGTATGGTATATATGAAATGTATGGTATGTATGGTATGTATGGAATGTATGGTATGTATGGAATGTATGTAATGTATGGTATGTATGGTATGTATGGAATGTATGGTATGTATGGTATGTATGGAATGTATGGTATGTATGGTATGTATGGTATGTATGGTATGTATGGTGTGTTTGGTATGTATGGTATGTATGGTATGTATGGTATGTATGGTATGTATGGTATGTATGGTATGTATGGTATGTATGGTATGCATGGTATGTTTGGTATGTATGGTATGTATGGTATGTATGGTATGTATGGTATGTATGGTATGTATGGTATGTATGGTATGTATGGTATGTATGGTATGTATGGTATGTATGGTATGTATGGAATGTATGGTATGTATGGTATGTATGGAATGTATGTAATGTATGGTATGTATGGTATTTATGGTATGTATGGTCTGTATGGAATGTATGGAATGTATGTAATGTATGGTATGTATGGTATGTATGGTGTGTATGGTATGTATGGAATGTATGGTATGTATGGTATGTATGGTATGTATGGTATGTATGGTATGTATGTATGTGTGTGTATGTTTGGAATGTATGGTATGTATGGTATGTATGGTATGTATGGTATGTATGGTATGTATGTATGTGTGTGTATGTATGGTATGTATAGTATGTATGGTATGTATGGAATGTATGGTATGTATGGTATGTATGGTATGTATGCATGTATGGTATGTATGGAATGTATGGTATGTATGGTATGTATGGTATGTATGGTATGTATGGAATGTATGGTATATATGGTATGTATGGAATGTATGGTATGTATGGTATGTATGGAATGTATGGTATGTATAGTATGTATGGTGTGTATGGTATGTATGGAATGTATGGTATGTATGGAATGTATGTAATGTATGGTATGTATGGTATGTATGGAATGTATGGTATGTATGGTATGTATGGTATGTATGGAATGTATGGTATGCATGGTATGTATGGTATGTATGGAATGCATGGTATGTATGGTATGTATGGTATGTATGGTATGTATGGAATGTATGGTATGTATGGAATGTATGGTATGCATGGTATGTATGGTATGTATGGTGTGTATGGTGTGTATGGTATGTATGGTATGTATGGTATGTATGGAATGTATGGTATGCATGGTATGTATGGTATGTATGGTGTGTATGGTATGTATGGTATGTATGGTATGTATGGTTTGTATGGAATGTATGGTATGTATGTAATGTATGTTATGTATGGTATGTATGGTATGTATGGTATGTATGGTATGTATGGTATGTATGGAATGTATGGTATGTATGGTATGTATGGTATGTATGGTATGTATGGTATGTATGGTATGTATGGTATGCATGGTATGTATGGTATGTATGGTATGTATGGTATGTATGGTATGTATGGTATGTATGGAATGTATGGTATGTATGGTATGTATGGTATGTATGGTATGTATGTATGTGTGTGTATGTATGGTATGTATGGTATGTATGGTATGTATGGTATGTATGGTATGTATGGATGTATGTATGTATGGTATGTATGGTATGTATGGTATGTATGTATGTGTGTGTATGTATGGAATGTATGGTATGTATGGTATGTATGGTATGTATGGTATGTATGGTATGTATGGTATGTATGGAATGTATGGTATGTATGGAATGTATGTAATGTATGGTATGTATGGAATGCATGGAATGTATGGTATGTATGGTATGTATGGAATGTATGGTATGTATGGTATGTATGGTATGTATGGTATGCATGGTATGTTTGGTATGTATGGTATGTATGGTATGTATGGTATGTATGGTATGTATGGTATGTATGGTATGTATGGTATGTATGGTATGTATGGTATGTATGGTATGTATGGACTGTATGGTATGTATGGTATGTATGGAATGTATGTAATGTATGGTATGTATGGTATTTATGGTATGTATGGTCTGTATGGAATGTATGGAATGTATGTAATGTATGGTATGTATGGTATGTATGGTGTGTATGGTATGTATGGAATGTATGGTATGTATGGTATGTATGGTATGTATGGTATGTATGGAATGTATGGTATGTATGGTATGTATGGTATGTATGGTATGTATGTATGTGTGTGTATGTTTGGAATGTATCGTATGTATGGTATGTATGGTATGTATGGTATGTATGTTTGTATGTGTGTGTATGTATGGTATGTATGTATGTATGGTATGTATGGAATGTATGGTATGTATGGTATGTATGGTATGTATGGTATGTATGGTATGTATGGAATGTATGGTATGTATGGTATGTATGGTATGTATGGTATGTATGGAATGTATTGTATGTATGGTATGTATTGAATGTATGGTATGTATAGTATGTATGGTGTGTATGGTATGTATGGAATGTATGGTATGTATGGAATGTATGTAATGTATGGTATGTATGGTATGTATGGAATGTATGGTATGTATGGTATGTATGGTATGTATGGAATGTATGGTATGCATGGTATGTATGGTATGTATGGAATGCATGGTATGTATGGTATGTATGGTATGTATGGTATGTATGGAATGTATGGTATGTATGGAATGTATGGTATGCATGGTATGTATGGTATGTATGGTGTGTATGGTGTGTATGGTATGTATGGTATGTATGGTATGTATGGAATGTATGGTATGCATGGTATGTATGGTATGTATGGTGTGTATGGTATGTATGGTATGTATGGTATGTATGGTTTGTATGGAATGTATGGTATGTATGTAATGTATGTTATGTATGGTATGTATGGTATGTATGGTATGTATGGTATGTATGGTATGTATGGAATGTATGGTATGTATGGTATGTATGGTATGTATGGTATGTATGGTATGTATGGTATGTATGGTATGCATGGTATGTATGGTATGTATGGTATGTATGGTATGTTTGGTATGTATGGTATGTATGGTATGTATGGAATGTATGGTATGTATGGTATGTATAGTATGTATGGTATGTATGTATGTGTGTGTATGTATGGTATGTATGGTATGTATGGTATGTATGGTATGTATGGTATGTATGGAATGTATGGTATGTATGGTATGTATGGTATGTATGGTATGTATGTATGTGTGTGTATGTATGGAATGTATGGTATGTATGGTATGTATGGTATGTATGGTATGTATGGTATGTATGGTATGTATGGAATGTATGGTATGTATGGAATGTATGTAATGTATGGTATGTATGGAATGCATGGAATGTATGGTATGTATGGTATGTATGGAATATATGGTATGTATGGTATGTATGGTATGTATGGTATGCATGGTATGTTTGGTATGTATGGTATGTATGGTATGTATGGAATGTATGTAATGTATGGTATGTATGGTATTTATGGTATGTATGGTCTGTATGGAATGTATGGAATGTATGTAATGTATGGTATGTATGGTATGTATGGTATGTATGGTGTGTATGGTATGTATGGTATGTATGCTATGTATGGAATGTATGGTATATATGGTATGTATGGTATGTATGGTATGTATGGAATGTATGGTATGTATGGTATGTATGGAATGTATGGTATGTATGGTGTGTATGGTATGTATGGAATGTATGGTATGTATGGAATGTATGTAACGTATGGTATGTATGGTATGTATGGAATGTATGGTATGTATGGTATGTATGGTATGTATGGTATGTATGGTTAATGTATGGTATGCATGGTATATATGGTATGTATGGAATGCATGGTATGTATAGTATGTATGGTTTGTATGGAATGTATGGTATGTATGGTATGTATGGTATGTATGGTATGTATGGTATGTATGGTATGTATGGTATGTATGGTATGTATGGTATGTATGGTATGTATGGTATGTATGGTATGTATGTATGTGTGTATATGTATGGTATGTATGGTATGTATGGTATGTATGGTATGTATGGAATATATGGTATGTATGGTATGTATGGTATGTATTGAATGTATGGAATGTATGGTATGTATGTATGGACTGTATGTATGTATGGACTGTATGGTATGTAAGTATGGTATGTATGGTATGTATGGTATGTATGGTATGTATGGAATGTATGGTATATATGAAATGTATGGTATGTATGGTATGTATGGAATGTATGGAATGTATGTTATGTATGGAATGTATGGTATGTATGGAATGTATGGTATGTATGTATGGACTGTATGTATGTATGGACTGTATGGTATGTAAGTATGGTATGTATGGTATGTATGGTATGCATGGTATGTATGATATGTATGGAATGTATGGTATGTATGTTATGTATGGTATGTATGGTATGTATGAAATGTATGGTATGTATGGTATGTATGGTATGTATGGAATGTATGGTATGTATGGTATGTATGGTATGTGTGGTATGTATGGAATGTATGGTATGCATGGTATGCATGGTATGTATGGAATGCATGGTATGTATGGTATGTATGGTTTGTATGGTATGTATGGTATGTATGGAATGTATGGTATGTATGGTATGTATGTTATGTATTGTATGTATGGTATGTATGGTATGTATGGAATGTATGGTATGTATGGTATGTATGGAATGTGGAATGTATGGTATGTATGGAATGTATGGTATGTATGGTATGTATGGAATGTATGGAATGTATGATATGTATGGTATGTATGGTATGTATGGAATGTATGGTATGTATGGTATGTATGGTATGTATGGTATGTATGGTATGTATGGAATGTATGGTATGTATGGTATGTATGGTATGTATGGAATGTATGGTATGTATGGCATGTATGGTATGTATGGTATGTATGGAATGTATGGTATGTATGGTATGTATGGTATGTATGGTATGTATGGTATGTATGTATGTGTGTGTATGTATGGAATGTATGGTATGTATGGTATGTATGGTATGTATGGTATGTATGGTATGTATGGTATGTATGGTATGTATGGTATGTATGGTATGTATGGTATGTATGTATGTGTGTGTATGTATGGTATGTATAGTATGTATGGTATGTATGGAATGTATGGTATGTATGGTATGTATGGTATGTATGGTATGTATGTATGTGTGCGTATGTATGGAATGTATGGTATGTATGGTATGTATGGTATGTATGGTATGTATGGAATGTATAGTATGTATGGTATGTATGGTATGTATGGTATGTATAGTATGTATGGTATGTATGTATGTATGTATGTATGGTATGTATGGTATGTATGGTATGTATGGAATGTATGGTATGTATGGTATGTATTGTATGTATGGTATGTATGGTATGTATGGTATGTATGGTATGTATGGTATGTATGGTATGTATGGTATGTATGGTAGGCATGGTATGTATGGTATGTATGGCATGTATGGTATGCATGGTATGTATGGTATGTATGGTATGTATGGAATGTATGGTATGCATGGTATGTATGGTATGTATGGAATGTATGGTATGTATGTATGGTATGTATGGAATGTATGTAATGTATGGTATGTATGGTATGTATGGAATGTATGGTATGTATCGTATGTATGGTATGTATGGTATGTATGGAATGTATGGTATGTATGGTATGTATGGTATGTATGGTATGTATGGTATGTATGGAATGTATGGTATGTATGGTATGTATGGTATGTATGGAATGTATGGTATGTATGTATGGAATGTATGGTATGTATGGAATGTATGTAATGTATGGTATGTATGGTATGTATGGAATGTATGGTATGTATGGTATGTATGGTATGTATGGTATGTATGGTATGCATGGTATGTATGGTATGTATGGTATGTATGGTATGTATGGTACGTATGGTATGTATGGAATGTATGGAATGTATGGTATGTATGGTATGTATGGAATGTATGGTATGTATGGTATGTATGGTATGTATGGTATGTATGGAATGTATGGTATGTATGGTATGTATGGTATGTATGGAATGTATGGTATGTATGGTATGTATGGTATGTATGGTATGTATGGAATGTATGGTATGCATGGTATGCATGGTATGTATGGAATGCATGGTATGTATGGTATGTATGGTTTGTATGGAATGTATGGTATGTATGGAATGTATGGTATGTATGGTATGGTATGTATTGTATGTATGGTATGTATGGTATGTATGGAATGTATGGTATGTATGGTATGTATGGAATGTGGAATGTATGGTATGTATGGAATGTATGGTATGTATGGTATGTATGGAATGTATGGAATGTATGATATCTATGGTATGTATGGTATGTATGGAATGTATGGTATGTATGGTATGTATGGTATGTATGGAATGCATGGTATGTATGGAATGTATGGTATGTATGGAATGTATGGTATGTATGGAATGTATGGTATGTATGGTATGTATGGAATGTATGGTATGTATGTATGTAATGTATGGTATGTATGATATGTATGTATGGACTGTATGTATGGACTGTATGGTATGTATGGTATGTATGGAATGTATGGTATGTATGGTATGTATGGTATGTATTGAATGTATGGAATGTATGGTATGTATGTATGGACTGTATGTATGTATGGACTGTATGGTATGTAAGTATGGTATGTATGGTATGTATGGTATGTATGGAATGTATGGTATGTATGGAATGTATGGTATGTATGGTATGTATGGAATGTATGGAATGTATGTTATGTATGGAATGTATGGTATGTATGGAATGTATGGTATGTATGTATGGACTGTATGTATGTATGGACTGTATGGTATGTAAGTATGGTATGTATGGTATGTATGGTATGCATGGTATGTATGGTATGTATGGAATGTATGGTATGTATGGTATGTATGGTATGTATGGTATGTATGGTATGTATGGAATGTATGGTATGTATGGTATGTATGGTATGTATGGAATGTATGGTATGTATGGTATGTATGGTATGTATGGTATGTTGGTATGAATGGAATGTATGGTATGTATGGTATGTATGGTATGTATGGTATGTATGGTATGTATGTATGTGTGTGTATGTATGGAATGTATGGTATGTATGGTATGTATGGTATGTATGGTATGTATGTATGTATGTGTGTGTATGTATGGTATGTATAGTATGTATGGTATGTATGGAATGTATGGTATGTATGGTATGTATGGTATGTATGCATGTATGGTATGTATGGAATGTATGGTATGTATGGTATGTATGGTATGTATGGTATGTATGGAATGTATGGTATGTATGGTATGTATGGTATGTATGGTATGTATAGTATGTATGGTATGTATGGTATGTATGTATGGTATGTATGGTATGTATGGTATGTATGGAATGTATGGTATGCATGGTATGCATGGTATGTATGGTATTTATGGAATGTATGGTATGCATGGTATGTATGGTATGTATGGAATGTATGGTATGTATGTATGATATGTATGGAATGTATGTAATGTATGGTATCTATGGTATGTATGGAATGTATGGTATGTATGGTATGTATGGTATGTATGGTATGTATGGAATGTATGGTATGTATGGTATGTATGGTATGTATGGAATGTATGGTATGTATGGTATGTATGGTATGTATGGAATGTATGGTATGTATGTATGGAATGTATGGTATGTATGGAATGTATGTAATGTATGGTATGTATGGTATGTATGGAATGTATGGTATGTATGGTATGTATGGTATGTATGGTATGTATGGTATGCATGGTATGTATGGTATGTATGGTATGTATGGTATGTATGGTATGTATGGTATGTATGGTATGTATGGAATGTATGGAATGTATGGTATGTATGGTATGTATGGTATGCATGGAATGTATGGTATGTATGGTATGTATGGTATGTATGGAATGTATCGTATGTATGGTATGTATGGTATGCATGGTATGCATGGTATGTATGGAATGCATGGTATGTATGGTATGTATGGTTTGTATGGAATGTATGGTATGTATGGAATGTATGGTATGTATGGTATGTATTGTATGTATGGTATGCATGGTATGTATGGAATGTATAGTATGTATGGTATGTATGGAATGTGGAATGTATGGTATGTATGGAATGTATGGTATGTATGGTATGTATGGAATGTATGGAATGTATGATATGTATGGTATGTATGGTATGTATGGTATGTATGGTATGTATGGTATGTATGGTATGTATGGAATGCATGGTATGTATGGAATGTATGGTATGTATGGAATGTATGGTATTTATGTAATGTATGGTATGTATGGTATGTATGGAATGTATGGTATGTATGTATGTAATGTATGGTATGTATGATATGTATGTATGGACTGTATGTATGGACTGTATGGTATGTATGGTATGTATGGAATGTATGGTATGTATGGTATGTATGGTATGTATTGAATGTATGGAATGTATGGTATGTATGTATGGACTGTATGTATGTATGGACTGTATGGTATGTACGTATGGTATGTATGGTATGTATGGTATGTATGAATGTATGGTATGTATGGAATGTATGGTATGTATGGTATGTATGGAATGTATGGAATGTATGTTATGTATGGAATGTATGGTATGTATGAATGTATGGTATATATGTATGGACTGTATGTATGTATGGACTGTATGGTATGTAAGTAGGTATGTATGGTATGTATGGTATGCATGGTATGTATGGTATGTATGGAATGTATGGTATGTATGGTATGTATGGTATGTATGGTATGTATGGTATGTATGGTATGTATGGTGTGTATGGTATGTATGGTATGTATGGTATGTATGTATGTATGGTATGTATGGTATGTATGGTGTGTATGGTATGTATGGTATGTATGGTATGTATGGAATGTATGGTATGTATGGTATGTATGGTATGTATGTAATGTATGGTATGTATGGAATGTATGGTATGTATGGTATGTATGGAATGTATGGAATGTATGGTATGTATGGTATGTATGGTATGTATGGTATGCATGGTATGTATGGTATGTATGGTATGTATGGAATGTATGGTATGCATGGTATGTATGGTATGTATGGAATGTATGGTATGTATGTATGGAATGTATGGTATGCATGGAATATATGTAATGTATGGTATGTATGGTATGTATGGAATGTATGGTATGTATGGTATGTATGGTATGTATGGTATGTATGGAATGTATGGTATGTATGGTATGTATGGTATGTATGGTATGTACGGTATGTATGGAATGTATGGTATGTATGGTATGTATGGAATGTATGGAATGTATGGTATGTATGGTATGTATGGTATGTATGGTATGCATGGTATGTATGGTATGTATGGTATGTATGGAATGTATGGTATGCATGGTATGTATGGTATGTATGGAATGTATGGTATGTATGTATGGAATGTATGGTATGTATGGAATATATGTAAGGTATGGTATGTATGGTATGTATAGAATGTATGGTATGTATGGTATGTATGGTATGTATGGTATGTATGGTATGTATGGTATGTATGGAATGTATGGTATGTATGGTATGTATGGTATGTATGGTATGTATGGTATGTATGGAATGAATGGTATGTATGATATGTATGGTATGTATGGTATGTACGGTATGTATGGAATGTATGGTATGTATGTATGGAATGTATGGTATGTATGGAATGTATGTAATGTATGGTATGTATGGTATGTATGGAATGTATGGTATGTATGGTATGTATGGAATGTGGAATGTATGGTATGTATGGAATGTATGGTATGTATGGTATGTATGGAATGTATGGAATGTATGATATGTATGGTATGTATGGTATTTATGGAATGTATGGTATGTATGGTATGTATGGTATGTATGGTATGTATGGAATCCATGGTATGTATGGTATGTATGGAATGTATGGTATGTATGGTATGTATGGAATGTATGGTATGTATGGTATGTATGGTATGTATGGAATGTATGGTATGTATGGTATATATGGAATGTATGGTATGTATGGTATGTATGGTATGTATGGTATGTATGGTATGTATGGAATGCATGGTATGTATGGTATGTATGGTATGTCTGGTATGTATGGTATGTATGGAATGTATGGTATGTATGGTATGTATGGTAAATATGGAATGTATGGTATGTATGGTATGTATGGTGTGTATGGAATGTATGCTATGTATGGTATGTATGGTATGTATGGTATGTATGGAATGTATGGTATGTATAGTATGTATGGAATATATGTAATGTATGATATGTATGGTATGTATGGTATGTATGGTATGTATGGTATGTATGGAATGTATGGAATGTATGGAATGTATGTAATGTATGGAATGTATGTAATGTATGGTATGTATGGTATGTATGGTGTGTATGGAATGTATGCTATGTATGGTATGTATGGTATGTATGGAATGTATGGAATGTATGTAATGTATGGTATGTATGGTATGTATGGTATGTATGGTATGTATGGTATGTATGGTATATATGTATGGTATGTATGGAATGTATGCTATGTATGGTATGTATGGTATGTATGGTGTGTATGGAATGTATGGTATGTATGGTATGTATGGTATGTATGGAATGTATGTAATGTATGGAATGTATGTAATGTATGGTATGTATGGTATGTATGGTGTGTATGGAATGTATGCTATGTATGGTATGTATGGTATGTATGGAATGTATGGAATGTATGGAATGTATGGAATGTATGGTATGTATGGAATGTATGGTGTGTATGGTATGTATGGAATGTATGGTTTTTTATGGAATGTATGGAATGTATGGTATGTATGGAATGTATGGTATGTATGGTATGTATGTATTGAATGTATGGAATGTATGGAATGGCCATTCAAAGTAGGATCCTGTATACATAATTGACACATTTAGTAAAGTATTTCCAAACAAATGGATATGTTACCACTTTCCAGTCAGGATGAACATGGTCCATCCCAAAATATTCAATATATGTCGCAAACCCTTCGTTCAGCCACAGATCGTCCCACCATGCAGGCGACACCAAATTGCCAAACCACTGAAAGTTAAAGATAATACTGTACTGAAGTCGTTATAGTGCAGTGGTAGAGCGTTCGCTTCATGTGAGAACGGTCCGGAGTTCACGCCCCGCTGAAGCAGTTACGAGTGTGCACTTAGGCAAGGCAGTTAAATTCCACGTTTCCTCTTCTCTCTCCTTAGTGGCGATGGATACCACCAGGAATGAGTTCTCGAGAGTGATTAATATAAGTTTCAAGAACTTGTTTCGCAATCGAGCGGAAATAAATTTGTATAAACTAATACTGTACTGACACAATTATATTGAGCGTTACTTTTACGCTGCAAATTTGGCGAGATAGGGTTGCAGCCGTGTTTTACGTTTATTTTTCGTCGCTACCGGTTGCCCATATGAGCGACGCCTCCTGAATAGATTAGCCATTTTAGATTTTTGGAGGATAGTGCAATGATGCAGACAGATACCCATTCCAAAGTCGCCTCTGGTTCTTTTACGTGCTCGGTGTAAAGCACCGACACGAGACATCGGTTTAAAGTCCCAACTAAAAGACTGTTAATTTTATTAGGGTCAGACGGGGAATCGGACCGGCGATTCCTGGATTACCAGTCCAGTGTTATGGACCAACCAGTTCAAATTTCTAAAATTATTAATCTCTTCTGTAGGCGTCGCTCATATGGGCAACCGGTAGCGACGATAAATAAACGTATACAAAGGTGTGACCGTGGATATTGTTAACCCGAGGGAAATAATGTCGACCGTGACGATTTTTGTTGTGTTGTTTGCAGTGATTGCTTCCCACAGCAACCTTGCAATTAATGCGTACTCTTTAACAAACACCGCTACTTAAAGCGACACTACATTAGTGAAAACGCAAATTTCTACAGAATGTATTTTCCTATTATATGGTATCATTTTTTCTCCAAATATTTGCCTCAAATACTGAGTATTTCAACTAATAAGCAAACGTCGTATACGCGGTTTGTTGACATAACAACATAATGTAAATAGGGCCGACATGCATGCGTAATACAAGTCGTGTATCCTGAATAACACGGTGTATGGTACACATTTACTGTTATATTTCACATGTGTGCCTATGCATATTTATGTGTAGACTAGTCTTAGTTAAATTATCATTAAACGACATTATTTCGCGATTAGTATCGACTCCGATGACAAACAAACGTCAATTCAGGAGCGTGGATGATCGTTATATGAAATCCTACTTTCAATTTTGAATGTTTGTAGATCACAAAAACACTGTTTATTGATTCATTGTTACTGTGAAAAATGCATTTTATTTGCTTTTTTGCGATGTAATGTCGCTTAGATTACGACAAGACTGTCTAGTACTTATTAACTTTAATAAACTTCTCTAAGGACCATCTACATTGTAACACGTTATTTTTACATAATATTTACACAATGCTCGTCGCCTACTTTTGTCCAATATCCCTTGCGCACTGACAACAAATAATCTTCTGTATGGCGACGATCATTTACCGTTCAAAAACAACAAATCCATCTTTCTAACTGTCCAGGCTTACATTTCAGCTACAAAGAGGTTTGATGCATGATCCGACTACCTGGTGGGTATTCCAGGTCCATCCTTCCTTGCCTGTGTGTCACAGCAACCCATTTCATTTCATCCCATTTACTAATTTTCCATACCTTCCAATTCAGTTCACCACCAATTAGTGCACGCATGATGACAAAACTTGTTTCAAATTTCCCCACAAATCACAAGTACATACAAGCACCCAAGACCATTCGGGGCTAAAGAACCCAAGACAATGCCCGTCATGTATCACTAACCGCTCTCAATGCTAACAACTGTATATTGTAACATCCTCATGGAAAGGAATTTACATAAGCTCTCAGCTTGTTTTCCAATCCATTTCAGATATCCTGTTGTATTTATATACCGTATATATATTGAATGAACTGAATAAAATATGTTTAAACTAACACGTTATTTGTAGTAGCAATGCATTTATACGTGAAATGTGCATTTTATTTGCTTGTTGCGATGTAATGTCGCTTTAAAGAACAATGCAGATGAATGATGTATAAACTATGTTGATTGATAAATAATTACCGATAGTCTATTTACATTGTTCTGTTATACCGAACATTTTTTCAACAAAACATTCTCCGAGACTACATGAAAACAAGATGTCAGCATAACAAATAAAATCACATTGAAATTAAACGGTAACGTCCGAGTAGCGCGATTTTGTTCCGAATGAGGCCGTTCAGAGGTGAGGAATTGTCCTAAGACATTGGAAAATGAGTATGACAAATTGTGCATGCAGTAGTCACAATACACACTATTTGGTCTGCTATAAGAATCTACCGTTGATCAATCTTATTCTGTTATACCACACCTAACTCGGAAGTAAAACGACCACGGGCATACATTGTTTACTACCCTCCACTAACACGACGGGGGCTGTCTTACAATATACGCACCTGATGCGCTAGTTCGTGCGCAACTATTAAGGTCACATATGCCTTGTGATCATCCGAGGACTCACCAGGCTGATACAACATGGCCGTCTCATCGTATGTGATCAGTCCCCAGTTCTCCATGGCGTCAGTGGAAATATCAGGGATAGCTATCATATCTGTAAGAAGAAGAAGAAGAAGAAGATGAATGCTTTATTAAGTGTAAGTATTCACCCCAAATATTTGTTGAGAACTATTTTTATTTCTGTCTAATATGTGTACAGCATTAATAATGTAAATATACATTGCACATAAGTATTCATTCTACAAACGAGAGTTACGTATAAATAATAGCTACGACGCTGTAAAATATTAAAACAGGTTTTGGCACATATACCTATTAATGAATATTAACGTATACATGTATACCCGCCTTCCACCATCATCCGATATACACATTTCATGCTTTCTCTATGACGCAGTGTGTTTTACATTTATGTATCGTCGCTACCGGTTGCCCATATGAGCGACGACTCCTGAACAGATTAATCATTTTAGAATGTTGGAGGATATATCAATTATACAGACAGAGACCCACTCCAGAGGTTGCTCTTGTTCTTTTACATGCGCCGTGTACAGCACAGACACGAGACATCGGATTAAAGTCCCATCTGAAAGACTGTTAATTTTATTATGGTCGGACCCCGTCGATCATGCCATCCCCAGATTACCAATCCAGCGTGATAGCACTGGACTACAGATAATTTGATCAGTCACTTTTCATTTCCGTACAGATGACGCAGCTTCCTAGCCATAAACCTATGCTTCGCAATCGTTGTAAAACATATAACGTTTAACAGCAAGACGGAAGAAAGCCGAAATGCCACTGAAGATCGACTCTTTTAAACGTCGCTCTTTAGAATGAGGTAACTTCCCAATGAGCAATAGAAAACTCTCTTAAAAGTTACATTTTCAAATGATATAACCTACCTTGTATGGTGGGTATGCTACACTAATCTACCTTGTCTGGTGGGTATGATACACTAACCTACATTGTTTGGTGGGTATGATACACTAACCTACATTGTTTGGTGGGTATGGTACACTAACCTACATTGTTTGGTGGGTATGATACACTAATTTACATTGTTTGGTGGGTATGATACACTAACTTATATTGTTTGGTGGGTATGGTACACTAACCTACATTGTTTGGTGGGTATGATACACTAATTTACATTGTTTGGTGGGTATGATACACTAACTTATATTGTTTGGTGGGTATGATACACTAATCTACATTGTTTGGTGGGTATGGTACACTAACCTACCTTGTTTGGTGGGTATGATACACTACCCTACATTGTTTGGTGGGTATGGTACACTAACCTACCTTGTTTGATGGGTATGATACACTAATTTACATTGTTTGGTGGGTATGATACACTAACCTACATTGTTTGGTGGGTATGATACACGGACCTACCTTGTTTAGTGGGTATGGTACACGAACCGACCTTGTTTGGTGGGTATGATACACGAACCTACCTTGTTTGGTGGGTATGGTACACGAACCTACATTGTTTAGTGTGTATGATACACGAACCTACCTTGTTTGGTGGGTATGATACACTAACCTACCTTGTTTGGTGGGTATGATACACTAACCTACATTGTTTGGTGGGTATGATACACGAACCTACCTTGTTTGGTGGGTATGATACACTAACCTACATTGTTTGGTGGGTATGATACACTAACCTACCTTGTTTAGTGGGTATGGTACACGAACCTACCTTGTTTGGTGGGTATGATACACTAACTTACATTGTTTGGTGTGTATGATACACTAACCTACATTGTTTGGTGGGTATGATACACTAACCTACATTGTTTGGTGGGTAGGATACACTAACCTACCTTGTTTAGTGGGTATGATACACTAACCTACATTGTTTAGTGGGTATGCTACACGAACCTACCTTGTTTGGTGGGTATGGTACACGAACCTACATTGTTTGGTGGGTACACTAACCTACATTGTTTGGTGGGTATGATACACTAACCTACATTGTTTGGTGGGTATGATACACTAACCTACCATGTTTGGTGTGTATGATACACTAACCTACCTTGTTTGGTGAGTATGATACACTAACATACATTGTGTTGTGGGTATGGTACACGAACCTACCTTGTTTGGTGGGTATGATACACGAACTTACATTGTTTGGTGGGTATGATACACTAACCTACCTTGTTTGGTGGGTATGATACACCAACCTACATTGTTTGGTGGGTATGATACACTAACCTACATTGTTTGGTGGGTATGATACACTGACCTACATTGTTTGATTGGTAGGATACACTAACCTACATTGTTTGGTGGGTATGATACACTAACCTACATTGCTTAGTGGGTATGATACACTACCCTACATTGTTTGGTGGGTATGATACACTAACCTACCTTGTTTGGTGGGTATGATACATTAACCTACCTTGTTTGGTGGGTATGATACACTAACCTACCTTGTTTGGTGGGTATGATACACTAATCTACATTGTTTGGTGGGTATGATACAATAACCTACATTATTTGGTGGGTATAGTACACTAACCTACATTTTTGGTGGGAATGATACACTAACCTACCTTGTTTGGTGGGTATGGTACAGAACCTACATTGTTTGGTGGGTACACTAACCTACATTGTTTTGTGGGTATGATACACTAATCTACATTGTTTGCTGTGTATGGTACACGAACCTACATTGTTTGGTGGGTATGTTACACTAACCTACATTGTTTGGTGGGTATGATACACTAACCTACATTGTTTGGTGGGTATGATACACTAACCTACTATGTTTGGTGTGTATGATACACTAACCTACCTTGTTTGGTGGGTATGATACACTAACATACATTGTTTTGTGGGTATGGTACACGAACCTACCTTGTTTGGTGGGTATGATACACGAACTTACATTGATTGGTGGGTATGATACACTAACCTACATTGTTTGGTGGGTATGATACACTAACCTACCTTGTTTGGTGGGTATGGTACACCAACCTACATTGTTTGGTGGGTATGATACACTAACCTACATTGTTTGGTGGGTATGATACACTAGCCTACATTGTTTGATGGGTAGGATACACTAACCTACATTGTTTGGTGGGTATGATACACTAACCTACATTGTTTGGTGGGTATGATACACTACCCTACATTGTTTGGTGGGTATGATACATTAACCTACCTTGTTTGGTGGGTATGATACACTAACCTACAAAGTTTGACGGGTATGATAAACTAACCTACCTTGTTTGGTGTATATGATAAACTAACCTACATTGTTTGGTGGGTATGATACACTAACATACATTGTTTGGTGGTTATGATACACTAACCTACATTGCTTGGTGGGTATGGTACACTAACCTACATTATTTGGTGGGTATGATACACTACTATACATTGTTTGGTGGGTAGGATACACTAACCTACATTGCTTGGTTGGTATCGTACACTAACCTACATTGTTTGGTGGGTATGATACACGAACCTACATTGCTTGGTGGGTATGATACACTAACCTACATTATTTGGTGGGTATGATACACGAACCTACATAGTTTGGTGGATATGATACACTAACCTACATTGCTTGGTTGGTATCGTACACTAACCTACATTGATTGGTGGGTATGATACACGAACCTACATTGTTTGTTGGGTATGATACACTAACCTACATTGTTTGGTGGGTATGATACACTAACCTACATTGTTTGGTGGGTATGATACACTAACCTACCTTGTTTGGTGGGTATGATACACTAACCTACATTGTTTGGTGTGTATGGTACACTAACCTACATTGTTTGGTGGGTATGATATACTAACCTACATTGTTTGGTGGGTATGATACACTAACCTACATTGTTTGTTGGGTATGATACACTAACCTACATTGTTTGGTGGGTATGGTACACTAACCTACATTGTATGACGAGTATGATACACTAACCTACATTGTTTGGAGGGTATGGTACACTAACCTACATTGTTTGGTGGGTATGATACACTAACCTACATTGTTTGGTGTGTATGATATACTAAACTACATTGATTGGTGGGTATGATACACGAACTTACATTGTTTGGTGGGTATGATACACTAACCTACATTGTTTGGTGGGTATGATACACTAACCTACCTTGTTTGGTGGGTATGATACACTAACCTACATTGTTTGGTGGGTATGATACACTAACCTACATTGTTTGGTGGGTATGATACACTAACCTACATTGTTTGATGGGTATGATACACTAACCTACATTGTTTGGTGGGTATGATACACTAACCTACATTGTTTGGTGGGTATGATACACTACCCTACATTGTTTGGTGGGTATGATACACTAACCTACCTTGTTTGGTGGGTATGATACACTAACCTACAAAGTTTGACGGGTATGATACACTAACCTACCTTGTTTGGTGTGTATGATACACTAACCTACATTGTTTGGTGGGTATGATACACTAACATACATTGTTTGGTGGTTATGATACACTAACCTACATTGCTTGGTGGGTATGGTACACTAACCTACATTATTTGGTGGGTATGATACACTACTATACATTGTTTGGTGGGTAGGATACACTAACCTACATTGTTTGGTGGGTATGATACACTAACCTACATTGTTTGGTGGGTATGATACACGAACCTACATTGTTTGGTGGGTATGATACACTAACCTACATTGTTTGGTGGGTATGATACACGAACCTACATAGTTTGGTGGGTATGATACACTAACCTACATTGCTTGGTTGGTATCGTACACTAACCTACATTGATTGGTGGGTATGATACACGAACCTACATTGTTTGTTGGGTATGATACACTAACCTACATTGTTTGGTGGGTATGATACACTAACCTACATTGTTTGGTGGGTATGATACACTAACCTACCTTGTTTGGTGGGTATGATACACTAACCTACATTGTTTGGTGTGTATGGTACACTAACCTACATTGTTTGGTGGGTATGATATACTAACCTACATTGTTTGGTGGGTATGATACACTAACCTACATTGTTTGGTGGGTATGATACACTAACCTACATTGTTTGGTGGGTATGGTACACTAACCTACATTGTATGACGAGTATGATACACTAACCTACATTGTTTGGAGGGTATGGTACACTAACCTACATTGTTTGGTGGGTATGATACACTAACCTACATTGTTTGGTGGGTATGATATACTAAACTACATTGATTGGTGGGTATGATACACTAACCTACATTGTTTGGTGGGTATGGTACACTAATCTACCTTGTTTGGTGGGTATGATACACTAATCTACATTGTTTGGTGGGTATGGTACACTAACCTACATTGTTTGGTGGGTATGATACACTAACCTACATTGTTTGGTGGGTATGATACACTAACCTACATTGTTTGGTGGGTATGGTACACTAATCTACCTTGTTTGGTGTGTATGATACACTAACCTACCTTGTTTGGTGGGTATGATACACTAACCTACATTGTTTGGTGGGTATGATACACTAACCTACATTTTTTAGTGGGTATGATACACTAACCTACATTGTTTGGTGGGTGTGATACACTAACCTACATTGTTTGGTGGGTATTATACACTAACCTACATTGTTTGGTGGGTATGATACACTAACCTACATTGTTTGGTGGGTATGATACACTAACCTACATTGTTTGGTGGGTATGATACACTAACCTACATTGTTTGGTGGGTATGATACACTAACCTACATTGTTTGGTGGGTATGATACACTAACCTACATTGTTTGGTGGGTATGATACACTAACCTACATTGTTTGGTGGGTATGATACACTAACCTACATTGTTTGGTGGGTATGGTACACTAACCTACATTGTTTGGTGTGTATGATACACTAACCTACATTGTTTGGTGGGTATGATACACTAACCTACCTTGTTTGGTGGGTATGATACACTAACCTACATTGTTTGTTGGGTATGATACACTAACCTACCTGGTTTGGTGGATATGTTACACTACCCTACATTGTTTGGTGGGTATGGTACACTAACCTACCTTGTTTGGGCAGAGTGTATGATACACTAACCTACCCTGTTTGGGCAGAAGGTATGATACACTAACCTACATTGTTTGGTGGGTATGGTACACTAACCTACATATTTGGTGGGTATGATACACTAACCTACATTGTTTGGTGGGTATGGTACACTAACCTACCTTGTTTGGTGGGTATGATACACTAATCTACATTGTTTGGTGGGTATGATACACTAACCTACATTGTTTGGTGGGTATGGTACACTAACCTACCTTGTTTGGTGGGTATGATACACTAACCTACATTGTTTGGTGGGTATGATACACTACCATACATTGTTTGTTGGGTATGATACACTAACCTACATTGTTTGGTGGGTATGATACACTAACCTACCTTGTTTGGTGGGTATGATACAATAACCTACATTGTTTGGGCAGAGGGTATGATACACTAACCTACCTTGTTTGGGCAGAGTGTATGATACACTAACCTACCTTGTTTGGGCGAAGGTATGATACACTAACCTACATTGTTTGGTGGGTATGGTACACTAACCTACGTTGTTTGGTGGGTATGATACACTAACCTACATTGTTTGGTGGGTATGGTACACTAACCTACCTTGTTTGGTGGGTATGATACACTAATCTACATTGTTTGGTGGGTATGATACACTAACCTATATTGTTTGGTGGGTATGATACACTAACCTACATTGTTTGGTGGGTATGGTACACTAACCTACCTTGTTTGGTGGGTATGATACACTAACCTACATTGTTTGGTGGGTATGATACACTACCATACATTGTTTGGTGGGTATGATACACTAACCTACATTGTTTGGTGGGTATGATACACTAACCTACCTTGTTTGGTGGGTATGGTACACTAACCTACATTGTTTGGTGGGCATAGTACACTAACCTACATTGTTTGGTGGGTATGATACACTACCCTACATTGTTTGGTGGGTACGATACACTAACCTACCTTGTTTGGTGGGTATGATACACTAATCTACATTGTTTGGTGGGTATGATACACTAACCTACATTGTTTGGTGGGTATGATATACTAAACTACATTGATTGGTGGGTATGATACACTAACCTACATTGTTTGGTGGGTATGGTACACTAATCTACCTTGTTTGGTGGGTATGATACACTAACCTACCTTGTTTGGTGGGTATGATACACTAACCTACATTGTTTGGTGGGTATGATACACTAACCTACATTGTTTGGTGGGTATGATACACTAACCTACATTGTTTGGTGGGTATGATACACTAACCTACATTGTTTGGTGGGTATGATACACTAACCTACATTGTTTGGTGGGTATGATACACTAACCTACATTGTTTGGTGGGTATGATACACTAACCTACATTGTTTGGTGGGTATGATACACTAACCTACATTGTTTGGGCAGAGGGTATGATACACTAACCTACCTTGTTTGGGCAGAGTGTATGATACACTAACCTACCTTGTTTGGGCAGAAGGTATGATACACTAACCTACATTGTTTGGTGGGTATGGTACACTAACCTACCTTGTTTGGTGGGTATGATACACTAACCTACATTGTTTGGTGGGTATGATACACTAACCTACATTGTTTGGTGGGTATGATACACTAACCTACATTGTTTGGTGGGTATGGTACACTAACCTACCTTGTTTGGTGGGTATGATACACTAACCTACATTGTTTGGTGGGTATGATACACTAACCTACATTGTTTGGTGGGTATGATACACTAACCTACATTGTTTGGTGGGTATGGTACACTAACCTACCTTGTTTGGTGGGTATGATACACTAACCTACATTGTTTGGTGGGTATGATACACTACCATACATTGTTTGGTGGGTATGATACACTAACCTACATTGTTTGGTGGGTATGATACACTAACCTACCTTGTTTGGTGGGTATGGTACACTAACCTACATTGTTTGGTGGGCATAGTACACTAACCTACATTGTTTGGTGGGTATGATACACTAACCTACATTGTTTGTTGGGTATGATACACTAACCTACCTTGTTTGGTGGGTATGATACACTACCTACATTGTTTGGTGGGTATGATACACTAACCTACATTGTTTGGTGGGTATGATACACTAACCTACATTGTTTGGTGGGTATGATACACTAACCTACATTGTTTGATGGGTATGATACACTAACCTACCTTGTTTGGTGGGTATGATACACTAACCTACATTGTTTGGTGTGTATGATACACTACCCTACATTGTTTGGTGGGTACGATACACTAACCTACCTTGTTTGGTGGGTATGATACACTAACCTACATTGTTTGTTGGGTATGATACACTAACCTACCTGGTTTGGTGGATATGTTACACTACCCTACATTGTTTGGTGGGTATGGTACACTAACCTACCTTGTTTGGGCAGAGTGTATGATACACTAACCTACCTTGTTTGGGGAGGTATGATACACTAACCTACATTGTTTGGTGGGTATGGTACACTAACCTACATTTTTGGTGGGTATGATACACTAACCTACATTGTTTGGTGGGTATGGTACACTAACCTACCTTGTTTGGTGGGTATGATACACTAATCTACATTGTTTGGTGGGTATGATACACTAACCTACATTGTTTGGTGGGTATGGTACACTAACCTACATTGTTTGGTGGGTATGATACACTAACCTACATTGTTTGGTGGGTATGATACACTAACCTACATTGTTTGGTGGGTATGATACACTAACCTACATTGTTTGGTGGGTATGATACACTAACCTACATTGTTTGGTGGGTATGATACACTAACCTACATTGTTTGGGGGGTATGATACACTAACCTACCTTGTTTGGTGGGTATGATACACTAACCTACATTGTTTGGTGGGTATGATACACTAACCTACATTGTTTGGTGGGTATGGTACACTAACCTACCTTGTTTGGTGGGTATGATACACTAACCTACATTGTTTGGTGGGTATGGTACACTAACCTACCTTGTTTGGTGGGTATGATACACTAACCTACATTGTTTGGTGGGTATGATACACTAACCTACATTGTTTGGTGGGTATGATACACTAACCTACATTGTTTGGTGGGTATGGTACACTAACCTACCTTGTTTGGTGGGTATGATACACTAACCTACATTGTTTGGTGGGTATGATACACTAACCTACATTGTTTGGTGGGTATGATACACTAACCTACATTGTTTGGTGGGTATGATACACTAACCTACATTGTTTGGTGGGTATGATACACTAACCTACATTGTTTGGTGGGTACACTAACCTACATTGTTTGGTGGGTATGATACACTAACCTACATTGTTTGGTGGGTATGATACACTAACCTACCTTGTTTGGTGGGTATGATACACTAACCTACCTTGTTTGGTGGGTATGATACACTAACCTACATTGTGTGGGTATGTACACAACCTACTTGTTTGGTGGGTATGATACACTAACCTACATTGTTTGGTGGGTATGATACACTAACCTACATTGTTTGGTGGGTATGATACACTAACCTACATTGTTTGGTGGGTATGATACACTAACCTACATTGTTTGGTGGGTATGATACACTAACCTACATTGTTTGGTGGGTATGATACACTAACCTACATTGTTTGGTGGGTATGATACACTAACCTACATTGTTTGGTGGTATGATACACTAACCTACCTTGTTTGGTGGGTATGATACACTAACCTACATTGTTTGGTGGGTATGATACACTAACCTACATTGTTTGGTGGGTATGGTACACTAACCTACATTGTTTGGTGGGTATGATACACTAACCTACATTGTTTGGTGGGTATGATACACTAACCTACATTGTTTGGTGGGTATGATACACTAACCTACATTGTTTGGTGGGTATGATACACTAACCTACCTTGTTTGGTGGGTATGATACACTAACCTACATTGTTTGGTGGGTATGATACACTAACCTACCTTGTTTGGTGGGTATGATACACTAACCTACATTGTTTGGTGGGTATGATACACTAACCTACCTTGTTTGGTGGGTATGATACACTAACCTACATTGTTTGGTGGGTATGATACACTAACCTACATTGTTTGGTGGGTATGGTACACTAACCTACCTTGTTTGGTGTGTATGATACACTAATCTACCTTGTTTGGCGGGTATGATACACTAACCTACATTGTTTGGTGGGTATGATACACTAACCTACATTGTTTGGTGGGTATGATACACTAACCTACCTTGTTTGGTGGGTATGATACACTAACCTACCTTGTTTGATGGGTATGGTACACGAACCTACATTGTTTGGTGGGTACACTAACCTACATTGTTTGGTGGGTATGATACACTAACCTACATTGTTTGCTGGGTATGGTACACGAACCTACATTGTTTGGTGGGTATGGTACACTAACCTACATTGTTTGGTGGGTATGATACACTAACCTACATTGTTTGGTGGGTATGATACACTAACCTACATTGTTTGGTGGGTATGATACACTAACCTACATTGTTTGGTGGGTATGATACACTAACCTACATTGTTTGGTGGGTATGATACACTAACCTACATTGTTTGATGGGTATGATACACTAACCTACCTTGTTTGGTGGGTATGATACACTAACCTACATTGTTTGGTGGGTATGATACACTAACCTACATTGTTTGGTGGGTATGATACACTAACCTTCATTGTTTGTTGGGTATGATACACTAACCTACATTGTTTGGTGTGTATGATACACTAACCAACATTGCTTGGTGGGTATGATACACTAACATACATTGTTTGGTGGGTATGAT
>CM026388.1:35075319-35105319 GCA_014843695.1 Archivesica marissinica
TAACCTACCTTGTATGGTGGGTATGCTACACTAATCTACCTTGTCTGGTGGGTATGATACACTAACCTACATTGTTTGGTGGGTATGATACACTAACCTACATTGTTTGGTGGGTATGGTACACTAACCTACATTGTTTGGTGGGTATGATACACTAATCTACATTGTTTGGTGGGTATGATACACTAACCTACATTGTTTGGTGGGTATGGTACACTAACCTACCTTGTTTGGTGGGTATGATACACTAATTTACATTGTTTGGTGGGTATGATACACTAACCTACATTGTTTGGTGGGTATGATACACTAACCTACATTGTTTGGTGGGTATGGTACACTAACCTACCTTGTTTGGTGGGTATGATACACTAACCTACATTGTTTGGTGGGTATGATACACTAACCTACCTTGTTTGATGGGTATGATACACTAACCTACATTGTTTGGTGGGTATGATACACTAACCTACATTGTTTGGTGGGTATGATACACTAACCTACATTGTTTAGTGGGTATGGTACACGAACCTACCTTGTTTGGTGGGTATGATACACGAACCTACATTGTTTGGTGGGTATGGTACACTAACCTACATTGTTTAGTGTGTATGATACACTAACCTACCTTGTTTGGTGGGTATGATACACTAACCTACCTTGTTTGGTGGGTATGATACACTAACCTACATTGTTTGGTGGGTATGATACACTAACCTACATTGTTTGGTGGGTATGATACACTAACCTACATTGTTTGGTGGGTATGATACACTAACCTACATTGTTTGGTGGGTATGATACACTAACCTACCTTGTTTGGTGGGTATGATACACTAACCTACATTGTTTGGTGGGTATGATACACTAACCTACATTGTTTGGTGGGTATGATACACTAACCTACATTGTTTGGTGGGTATGATACACTAACCTACCTTGTTTGGTGGGTATGATACACTAACCTACATTGTTTGGTGGGTATGATACACTAACCTACATTGTTTGGTGGGTATGATACACTAACCTACATTGTTTGGTGGGTACACTAACCTACATTGTTGGTGGATATACACTAACCTACATTGTTTGGGTATGATACACTAACCTACATTGTTTGGTGGGTATGATACACACCACAACACACCATAACCTACCTTGTTTGGTGGGTATGATACACTAACCTACATTGTTTGTTGGGTATGATACACTAACCTACCTGGTTTGGTGGATATGTTACACTACCCTACATTGTTTGGTGGGTATGGTACACTAACCTACATTGTTTGAAGTGTATGATACACTAACCTACCTTGTTTAGAAGGTATGATACACTAACCTACATTGTTTGGTGGGTATGATACACTAACCTACATTGTTTGGTGGGTATGATACACTAACCTACATTGTTTGGTGGGTATGATACACTAACCTACCTTGTTTGGTGGGTATGATACACTAACCTACATTGTTTGGTGGGTATGATACACTAACCTACATTGTTTGGTGGGTATGATACACTAACCTACATTGTTTGTGGGTATGATACACTAACCTACATTGTTTGTGGGTATGATACACTAACCTACATTGTTTGGTGGGTATGATACACTAACCTACATTGTTTGGTGGGTATGATACACTAACCTACATTGTTTGGTGGGTATGATACACTAACCTACATTGTTTGGTGGGTATGATACACTAACCTACATTGTTTGGTGGGTATGATACACTAACCTACATTGTTTGGTGGGTATGGTACACTAACCTACATTGTTTGGTGGGTATGATACACTAACCTACATTGTTTGGTGGGTATGATACACTAACCTACATTGTTTGGTGGGTATGATACACTAACCTACCTTGTTTGGTGGGTATGATACACTAATCTACATTGTTTGGTGGGTATGATACACTAACCTACATTGTTTGGTGGGTATGATACACTAACCTACATTGATTGGTGGGTATGATACACTAACCTACATTGTTTGGTGGGTATGGTACACTAATCTACCTTGTTTGGTGTGTATGATACACTAACCTACCTTGTTTGGTGGGTATGATACACTAACCTACATTGTTTGGTGGGTATGATACACTAACCTACATTTTTTAGTGGGTATGATACACTAACCTACATTGTTTGGTGGGTATGATACACTAACCTACATTGTTTGGTGGGTATGATACACTAACCTACATTGTTTGGTTGGTATCATACACTAACCTACATTGTTTGGTGGGTATGATACACTAACCTACATTGTTTGGTGGGTATGATACCCTAACCTACATTGTTTGGGCAGAGGGTATGATACACTAACCTACCTTGTTTGGGCAGAGTGTATGATACACTAACCTACCTTGTTTGGGCAGAAGGTATGATACACTAACCTACATTGTTTGGTGGGTATGATACACTAACCTACATTGTTTGGTGGGTATGGTACACTAACCTACTTGTTTGGTGGGTATGATACACTAACCTACATTGTTTGGTGGGTATGATACACTAACCTACATTGTTTGGTGGGTATGATACACTAACCTACATTGTTTGGTGGGTATGGTACACTAACCTACCTTGTTTGGTGGGTATGATACACTAACCTACATTGTTTGGTGGGTATGATACACTACCATACATCGTTTGGTGGGTATGATACACTAACCTACCTTGTTTGGTGGGCATAGTACACTAACCTACATTGTTTGGTGGGTATGATACACTACCCTACATTGTTTGGTGGGTACGATACACTAACCTACCTTGTTTGTTGGGTATGATACACTAACCTACCTGGTTTGGTGGATATGTTACACTACCCTACATTGTTTGGTGGGTATGGTACACTAACCTACCTTGTTTGGGCAGAGTGTATGATACACTAACCTACCTTGTTTGGGCAGAAGGTATGATACACTAACCTACATTGTTTGGTGGGTATGGTACACTAACCTACCTTGTTTGGTGGGTATGATACACTAATCTACATTGTTTGGTGGGTATGATACACTAACCTACATTGTTTGGTGGGTATGGTACACTAACCTACCTTGTTTGGTGGGTATGATACACTAACCTACATTGTTTGGTGGGTATGATACACTAACCTACATTGTTTGTTGGGTATGATACACTAACCTACATTGTTTGGTGGGTATGATACACTAACCTACCTTGTTTGGTGGGTATGGTACACTAACCTACATTGTTTGGTGGGCATAGTACATTAACCTACATTGTTTGGTGGGTATGATACACTACCCTACATTGTTTGGTGGGTATGATACACTAACCTACATTGTTTGTTGGGTATGATACACTAACCTACCTTGTTTGGTGGATATGATACACTAACCTACATTGTTTGGTGGGTATGATACACTAACCTACATTGTTTGGTGGGTATGATACACTAACCTACATTGTTTGGTGGGTATGATACACTAACCTACATTGTTTGATGGGTAGGATACACTAACCTACCTTGTTTGGTAGGTATGATACATTAACCTACATTTTTTGGTGGGTATGATGCATTACCTACCGTATTTGACGGGTATGATACACTAACCTACATTGTTTGGTGGGTATGATACACTAACCTACCTTGTTTGGTGGGTTTGATACACTAACCTACATTGTTTGACGGGTATGATACACTAACCTACATTGTTTGTTGGGTATGATACACTAACATACATTGTTTGGTGAGTATGATACACTAACCTACATTGTTTGGTGGGTATGATACACTAACCTACATTGTTTGGTGGGTATGATACACTAACCTACATTGTTGGTGGGTATGATACACTAACCTACATTGTATGACGGGTATGATATACTAACCTACATTGTTTGGTGGGTATAATACACTAACCTACATTGTTTGGTGGGTATGATACACTAACCTACATTGTTTGGTGAGTATGATACACTAACCTACATTGTTTGGTGGGTATGGTACATTAACCTACATTGTTTGGGCAGAGGGTATGATACACTAACCTACCTTGTTTGGGCAGAGGGTATGATACACTAATCTACCTTGTTTGGGCAGAGGGTCTGATACACTAACCTACATTATTTGGTGGGTATGGTACACTAACCTACATTGTTTGGTGGGTATGATACACTAACCTACATTGTTTGGTGGGTATGATACACTAACCTACATTGTTTGATGGGTAGGATACACTAACCTACCTTGTTTGGTAGGTATGATACATTAACCTACATTGTTTGGTGGGTATGATGCACTAACCTACCTTATTTGACGGGTATGATACACTAACCTACATTGTTTGGTGGGTATGATACACTAACTTACCTTGTTTGGTGGGTATGATACACTAACATACATTGTTTGGTGGGTATGATACATTAACCTACATTGTTTGGTGGGTATGATACACTACTATACATTGTTTGGTGGGTATGATACACTAACCTACCTTGTTTGGTGGGTATGGTACACTAACCTACATTGTTTGGTGTGCATATTACACTAACCTACATTGTTTGGTGGGTATGATACACTACCCTACATTGTTTGGTGGGTACGATACACTAACCTACCTTGTTTGGTGGGTATGATACATTAACCAACATTGTTTGTTGGGTATGATGCACTAACCTACCTTATTTGACGTGTATGATACACTAACCTACATTGTTTGGTGGGTATGATACACTAACCTACATTGTTTGGTGGGTATGATACACTAACCTACATTGTTTAGTGGGTATGCTACACTAACCTACATTGTTTGGTGGGTATGATACATTAACCTACATTGTTTGGTGGGTATGATACACTACTATACATTGTTTGGTGGGTATGATACACTAACCTACATTGTTTGATGGGTATGGTACACTAACCTACCTTGTTTGGTGGGTATGATACACTAACCTACCTTGTTTGGTGGGTACGATGCACTAACCTACCTTGTTTGGTGGGTATGATACACTAACCTACATTGTTTGTTGGGTATGATACACTAACCTACATTATTTGATGGGTAGGATACACTAACCTACCTTGTTTGGTAGGTATGATACATTAACCTACATTGCTTGGTGGGTATGATGCACTAACCTACCTAATTTGACGGGTATGATACACTAACCTACATTGTTTGGTGGGTATGATACACTAACCTACCTTGTTTGGTGGGTATGATACACTAACCTACATTGTTTCGTGGGTATAATACACTAACCTACATTGTTTGGTGGGTATGATACACTAACCTACATTGTTTGGTGGGTATGATACTCTAACCTACATTGTTTGGTGGGTATGATACACTAACCTACATTGTTTGGGCAGAGGGTATGATACTCTAACCTACCTTGTTTGGGCAGAGGGTATGATACACTAACCTACCTTGTTTGTGCAGAGGGTATGATACACTATCCTACATTATTTGGTGGGTATGGTACACTAACCTACATTGTTTGGTGGGTATGATACACTAACCTACATTGTTTGGTGGGTATGGTACACTAACCTACATTGTTTGGTGGGTATGATACACTAACCTACATTGTTTGGTGGGTATGATACACTAACCTAACTTGTTTGGTGGGTATGATACACTAATCTACATTGTTTGGTGGGTATGATACACTAACCTACATTGTTTGGTGGGTATGATACACTAACCTACATTGTTTGGTGGGTATGATACACTAACCTAACTTGTTTGGTGGGTATGATACACTAACCTACATTGTTTTGTGGGTATGATACACTACTATACATTGTTTGGTGGGTATGATACACTAACCTACCTTGTTTGATGGGTATGATACACTAACCTACATTGTTTGGTGGGTATGATACACTAACCTACATTGTTTGGTGGGTATGATACACTAACCTACATTGTTTGGTGGGTATGATACACTAACCTACATTGATTGGTGGGTATGATACACTAACCTACATTGTTTGATGGGTATGATACACTAACCTACATTGTTTAGTGGGTATGGTACACGAACCTACCTTGTTTGGTGGGTATGATCCACTAACCTACATTGTTTGGTGGGTATGATACACTAACCTACATTGTGTGATGGGTAGGATACACTAACCTACCTTGTTTGGTGGGTATGATACATTAACCTACCTTGTTTGGTGGGTATGATACACTAACCTACATTGTTTGACGGGTATGATACACTAACCTACATTGTTTGACGGGTATGATACACTAACCTACATTGTTTGGTGGGTATGATACACTAACCTACATTGTTTGGTGGGTATGGTACACTAACCTACATTGTTTGGTGGGTATGATACACTAACCTACATTGTTTGGTGGGTATGATACACTAACCTAACTTGTTTGGTGGGTATGATACACTAATCTACATTGTTTGGTGGGTATGATACACTAACCTACATTGTTTGGTGGGTATGATACACTAACCTACATTGTTTGGTGGGTATGATACACTAACCTAACTTTTTGGTGGTATGATACACTAACCTACATTGTTTGTGGGTATGATACACTACATACATTGTTTGGTGGGTATGATACACTAACCTACCTTGTTTGATGGGTATGATACACTAACCTACATTGTTTGGTGGGTATGATACACTAACCTACATTGTTTGGTGGGTATGATACACTAACCTACATTGTTTGGTGGTTATGATACACTAACCTACATTGATTGGTGGGTATGATACACTACCCTACATTGTTTGATGGGTATGATACACTAACCTACATTGTTTAGTGGGTATGGTACACGAACCTACCTTGTTTGGTGGGTATGATCCACTAACCTACATTGTTTGGTGGGTATGATACACTAACCTACATTGTGTGATGGGTAGGATACACTAACCTACCTTGTTTGGTGGGTATGATATATTAACCTACCTTGTTTGGTGGGTATGATACACTAACCTACATTGTTTGACGGGTATGATACACTAACCTACATTGTTTGACGGGTATGATACACTAACCTACATTGTTTTGTGGGTATGATACACTAACCTACCTTGTTTGGTGGGTATGGTACACGAACCTACATTGTTTGGTGGGTATGATACACTAACCTACATTGTTTAGTGGGTATGGTACACGAACCTACCTTGTTTGGTGGGTATGATACACTAACCTACATTGTTTGGTGGGTATGTTACACGAACCTACCTTGTTTGGTGGGTATGATACACTAACCTACATTGTTTGGTGGGTATGATACACTAACCTACATTGTTTGGTGGGTATTATACACTAACCTACCTTGTTTAGTGGGTATGATACACTAACCTACATTGTATGACGGGAATGATACACTAACCTACATTGTTTAGTGAGTATGGTACACGAA
Source organism: Archivesica marissinica (assembly GCA_014843695.1). Lineage (NCBI taxonomy): Eukaryota > Metazoa > Mollusca > Bivalvia > Venerida > Vesicomyidae > Archivesica > Archivesica marissinica. The sequence goes on from CM026388.1 coordinate 35,082,707, forward strand.
CATACCTTGTTTGGTGTGTATGATACACAAACCTACATTGTTTGGTGTGTATGATACACTAACCTAACTTGTTTATTGGATATGGTACACGAAAATACCTTGTTTGGTGGGTATGATACACTAACCTACATTGTTTGGTGTGTATGATACACTAACCTAACTTGTTTATTGGATATTGTACACGAACCTACCTTGTTTGGTGGATATGCTACACTAACCTACATTGTTTGACGGGTATGATACACTAACCTACATTGTTTTGTGGGTATGATACACTAACCTACCTTGTTTGGTGGGTATGATACACTAACCTACATTGTATGACGAGTATGATACACTAACCTACATTGTTTGGTGGGTATGATACACTAACCTACATTGTTTGGTGGGTATGATACACTAACCTACATTGTTTGTTGGGTATGATACACTAACCTACATTGTTTTGTGGGTATGATACACTAACCTACCTTGTTTGGTGGGTATGGTACACGAACCTACATTGTTTGGTGGGTATGATACACTAACCTACATTGTTTAGTGGGTATGGTACACGAACCTACCTTGCTTGGTGGGTATGATACACTAACCTACATTGTTTGGTGGGTATGTTACACGAACCTACCTTGTTTGGTGGGTATGATACACTAACCTACATTGTTTGGTGGGTATGATACACTAACCTACATTGTTTGGTGGGTATTATACACTAACCTACCTTGTTTAGTGGGTATGATACACTAACCTACATTGTATGACGGGAATGATACACTAACCTACATTGTTTAGTGAGTATGGTACACGAACATACCTTGTTTGGTGGGTATGATACACAAACCTACATTGTTTGGTGTGTATGATACACTAACCTAACTTGTTTATTGGATATGGTACACGAACCTACCTTGTTTGGTGGATATGATACACTAACCTACATTGTTTGACGGGTATGATACACTAACCTACATTGTTTTGTGGGTATGATACACTAACCTACCTTGTTTGGTGGGTATGATACACTAACCTACATTGTATGACGAGTATGATACACTAACCTACATTGTTTGGTGGGTATGATACACTAACCTACATTGTTTGGTGTGTATGATACACTAACCTACATTGTTTGTTGGGTATGATACACTAACCTACATTATCTGGTGGGTATGATACACTACCCTACATTGATTGGTGGGTATGATACACTAACCTACATTGTTTGGTGGGTATGATACACTAACCTACATTGTTTGGTGGGTATGATACACTAACCTACATTGTTTGGTGGGTATGATACACTAACCTACATTGTTTGGTGGGTATGATACACTGCCCTACATTGTTTGGTGGGTATGATACACTAACCTACATTGCTTGGTGGGTATGAAACTCTAACCTACATTGTTTGGTGGGTATGATACACTAACCTACCTTGTTTGGTGGGTATGATACACTAACCTACATTGTTTTTGTGGGTATGATACACTAACCTACATTGTTTGGTGGGTATGATACACTAATCGACCTTGTTTGTCGGGTATGATACACTAACCTACATTGTTTGGTGGGTATGATACACTAACCTACATTGTTTGGTGGGTATGATACACTACCCTACATTGTTTGGTGGGTATGATACACTAACCTACATTGTTTGGTGGGTATGGTACACTAATCTACCTTGTTTGGTGGGTATAATACACTAACCTACCTTGTTTGGTGGGTATGGTACACGAACCTACATTGTTTGGTGTGTACACTAACCTACATTGTTTGTTGGGTATGATACACTAACCTACATTGTTTGCTGGGTATGGTACACGAACCTACATTGTTTGGTGGGTATGGTACACTAACCTACATTGTTTGGTGGGTATGATACACTAACCTACATTGTTTGGTGGGTATGATACACTGCGCTACATTGTTTGGTGGGTATGATACACTAACCTACATTGTTTGGTGTGTATGATACACTAACCTAACTTGTTTATTGGATATGGTACACGAACCTACCTTGTTTGGTGGATATGATACACTAACCTACATTGTTTGACGGGTATGATACACTAACCTACATTGTTTTGTGGGTATGATACACTAACCTACCTTGTTTGGTGGGTATGATACACTAACCTACATTGTATGACGAGTATGATACACTAACCTACATTGTTTGTTGGGTATGATACACTAACCTACATTGTTTGGTGGGTATGATACACTAACCTACATTGTTTGTTGGGTATGATACACTAACCTACATTGTTTTGTGGGTATGATACACTAACCTACCTTGTTTGGTGGGTATGGTACACGAACCTACATTGTTTGTTGGGTATGATACACTAACCTACATTGTTTAGTGGGTATGGTACACGAACCTACCTTGTTTGGTGGGTATGATACACTAACCTACATTGTTTGGTGGGTATGTTACACGAACCTACCTTGTTTGGTGGGTATGATACACTAACCTACATTGTTTGGTGGGTATGATAAACTAACCTACATTGTTTGGTGGGTATTATACACTAACCTACCTTGTTTAGTGGGTATGATACACTAACCTACATTGTATGACGGGAATGATACACTAACCTACATTGTTTAGTGAGTATGGTACACGAACATACCTTGTTTGGTGGGTATGATACACAAACCTACATTGTTTGGTGTGTATGATACACTAACCTAACTTGTTTATTGGATATGGTACACGAACCTACCTTGTTTGGTGGATATGATACACTAACCTACATTGTTTGACGGGTATGATACACTAACCTACATTGTTTTGTGGGTATGATACACTAACCTACCTTGTTTGGTGGGTATGATACACTAACCTACATTGTATGACGAGTATGATACACTAACCTACATTGTTTGGTGGGTATGATACACTAACCTACATTGTTTGGTGGGTATGATACACTAACCTACATTGTTTGTTGGGTATGATACACTAACCTACATTATTTGGTGGGTATGATACACTACCCTACATTGATTGGTGGGTATGATACACTAACCTACATTGTTTGGTGGGTATGTTACACTAACCTACATTGTTTGGTGGGTATGATACACTAACCTACATTGTTTGGTGGGTATGATACACTAACCTACATTGTTTGGTGGGTATGATACACTGCCCTACATTGTTTGGTGGGTATGATACACTAACCTACATTGCTTGGAGGGTATGAAACTCTAACCTACATTGTTTGGTGGGTATGATACACTAACCTACCTTGTTTGGTGGGTATGATACACTAACCTACATTGTTTGGTGGGTATGATAAACTAATCTACCTTGTTTGTCGGGTATGATACACTAACCTACATTGTTTTTGTGGGTATGATACACTAACCTACATTGTTGGTGGGTATGATACACTAATCGACCTTGTTTGTCGAGTATGATACACTAACCTGCATTGTTTGGTGGGTATGATACACTAACCTACATTGTTTGGTGGGTATGATACACTACCCTACATTGTTTGGTGGGTATGATACACTAACCTACATTGTTTGGTGGGTATGGTACACTAATCTACCTTGTTTAGTGGGTATAATACACTAACCTACCTTGTTTGGTGGGTATGGTACACGAACCTACATAGTTTGGTGTGTACACTAACCTACATTGTTTGTTGGGTATGATACACTAACCTACATTGTTTGCTGGGTATGGTACACGAACCTACATTGTTTGGTGGGTATGGTACACTAACCTACATTGTTTGGTGGGTATGATACACTAACCTACATTGTTTGGTGGGTATGATACACTGCGCTACATTGTTTGGTGGGTATGATACACTAACCTACATTGTTTGGTGGGTATGAAACACTAACCTACCTTGTTTTGTGGGTATGATACACTAACCTACATTGTTTGGTGGGTATGATACACTAACCTACCTTGTTTGTTGGGTATGATACACTAACCTACATTGTTTGGTGGGTATGATACACTAATCTACCTTGTTTGACGGGTATGATACACTAACCTACATTGTTTAGTGGGTATGATACACTAACCTACATTGTTTGGTGGGTATGGTACACTAACCTACCTTGTTTGGTGTGTATGATACACTAATCTACCTTGTTTGACGGGTATGATACACTAACCTACATTGTTTGTTGGGTATGATACACTAACCTACATTGTTTGGTGGGTATGATACACTAACCTACCTTGCTTGGTGGGTATGATACACTAACCTACCTTGTTTGATGGGTATGGTACACGAACCTACATTGTTTGGTGGGTACACTAACCTACATTGTTTGGTGGGTATGATACACTAACCTACATTGTTTGCTGGGTATGGTACACGAACCTACATTGTTTGGTGGGTATGGTACACTAACCTACATTGTTTGGTGGGTATGATACACTAACCTACATTGTTTGGTGGGTATGAAACACTAACCTACATTGTTTGGTGGGTATGATACACTAACCTACATTGTTTGGTGGTTATGATACACTAACCTACATTGTTTGGTGGGTATGATACACTACCCTACATTGTTTGATGGGTATGATACACTAACCTACCTTGTTTGGTGGGTATGAAACACTAACCTACATTGTTTGGTGGGTATGATACACTAACCTACATTGTTTGGTGGGTATGATACACTAACCTTCATTGTTTGTTGGGTATGATACACTAACCTACATTGTTTGGTGTGTATGATACACTAACCAACATTGCTTGGTGGGTATGATACACTAACATACATTGTTTGGTGGGTATGATAAACTAACCTACATTGTTTGGTGGGTATGATACACTAACCTACATTGTTTGGTGAGTATGATACACTAACCTACATTGTTTGGTGAGTATGATACACTAACCTACCTTGATTGGTGGGTGTGATACACTAACCTACATTGTTTGGTGGGTATGATACACTAACCTACATTGTTTGGTGGGTATGATACACTAACCTACATTGGGCAGAGGGTATGATACACGAACCTACCTTGTTTGGGCAGAGGGTATGATATTTTGAAGAATTCTTCATAAAACGTTAATATCTCCACACCGACTTGCAAAGCGTACGCCGTCTGATCGATATATTCAGGTCGTGACCAAGCTCGATACTGGAAATATAACATGTACATATATGACAATAATATACATTAGTGGATTATCTCCCTTACCGCTGATCAATGGGAATAAGATATACAAGAGTACACGGAAGTTGAATGAAGTAACATCTTTGTTATTTTAAAGAATGAATCGCGTGTTAATAGTTTCAATCGGGGTGTGTGTTTTACGTTTATTTATCGTCGCTACCGGTTGCCCATATGAGCGACGCCTCCTGAAGAGAGTATTCACATTAGATTGTTGGCGGATAGTGCAGTGATACAGACAGAAACCCATTCCAGAGTCTCATCTGGTTATTTTACGTGCACAGTGTATAGCACAGACACGATACCTCGGTTGTATGTCCCATCTGAAAGACTGTTAATTTTATTAGGGTCAGACGGGTGATTGAACCTGTGATCCCTGTATCACCAGTCCAGCGTGTTACCAATGGACTACAGATTCGTATTTTTCCATCGGGGTATGAACTATATTTGGCGTGGTGCTTAAAGTGTGTGGGTGCCGAAGTCCAACGGGTTAACAACTGGATTATAAGGATACTCTTCGTTATCACGTATTTACATAATGCTTAGCCTACTGTAGATTGACAGTGGTAACACGCTGAACTTGTGATTCAGGGATCATTGCACTATCCTCCAAAACTCTATAATGACTAATCTCTTCAAGAGGCGTCGCTGACATGGGCAACCGGTAGCGACGACAAATAAACCAAATACATTCACTGTAGAATGACAGGTACCCTCACAGGCTAGAGTACCCTGCCATCCGTCCTGTCTGTATTGTCATGGCTAGATGAATACTGCTGTAAACCGTCAGCTACCAGCGACATAGCTTCCTGTTGGCAATGAATCCACGTGCCTACATCCTGTCAATACTGCCAAGACGAGACGAATACTGCTGTACACCGTCAGCTACCAGCGACGTAGTTTTCTGTTGGCAATGAAACCACTTCCCTACACAGTTTCTTCAACAATTGAGAATATGTGAAATATGCAATAAAAAATTAACAGTAAGGGGTGGGTTTTTTTTATCTATGACAAGCAGTGAATCCATCGAATGTGACAATAAGTCGGTGATTTCATCATTTTTTGCATTTGATAAAAGAGAATGTTCAGAACTGCACAAATAAGTTCCTTATTTCTCGTAAAAACATGCATTAAAATGCCCCATAATGCATCAGAATGCAGCTATGGTGGTATAGGCTTTCAAAATAATGTAACCATGTTCTTAGTTACATCCAAAACTATTGACTCACTAATACAATAAATTCTGAAATTAATGAAATAAGTACTTGCTTCGGCAGTACATATACTAAAATTGGAACGATACAGAGAAGATTAGCATGGCCCCTGCGAAAGGATGACACGCAAATTCATGAAGCGTTCCATATTTTTTTTAAAAGAAGAAGAAAAATGTTCTGAAATTATTAGCTATACCTATAGATTTCACGTATTTTCATTGTTATATATTCTCCTGCCTATTGCATATCAATCAATTGATAGGGAGAAGAACTATATAAGTTTTCATTCGTTCTAATCCCTTTCAATATACTGGTGTTAAAGTATATGTAAAATGTATGTTCATTTCTTGATTACATGTACACATACTGAACTTAATAATGCTTAGACTAAAATAGTCAGGAAGAGATACCACAAAACCCCTTATCCTAATGGTTCCTACACATAGCCCAAGCTACGCCCCAGTCTACAACACGTACCGTAATTCCATTCCTAGTGACCTCTTCAATATTGTCAAAGTCGCATATTATGAACGCCAGTAGATAGGTCGACATTATTGGTGTTCTTTGAAATCTGTCTGCTATCCAGCCATGCCCCCTAAAATATGACCGTATATGTTCTATCTACGTCAGATATATCGGGTTGGTTTAAGCATATTTATGCATTCATACGGTACAGTAGTTTATACAAATTTATTATGGCTCGATTGCGATTGTTCTTACAACTTATATTAATCACTCTCGAGACCTCATTCCTGAGGAAACCCATCGCCACGAGGGAGAGAGAAGAGGCAACGTGGAAATTAAATGCCTTGCCTAAGGGCACAATCGTAACGGCTCCAGCGGGGCTCGAACTCCGGACATTTCGCACCTGAAGCGAACGCGCATCCACTGCGCTACCACTACTTAGACATGTAATGTACAGTACATATCTATTGTATACAGAATGAATATATATTTAATCGAAAGCTTATATCTGATATATCTGAATCAGCGTGGCGTCCGTGGTAGAGCGTTGGGTTTGGAATCGAACGGTCCGGGTTCGATACTCAGTCAGGCCACGTATGTAGTGTAATTGAGCAAGGCACCTCACACACACATTGCTTAGTACTGGTTAACCGCTATGGTCGGCTAAGCATGCCCAGGAAAACATGTCTAGGTCTCCGCAAGGGGTTTGACATGAATGGAACAAGCCGCCACATTTCTACACTCAGTATGTGTATATACTAGTCTACCCTTACCCTGTCAACCAGCATAAAGCCACACCAGACGACATAGCACATGCTGTCTAATCAGGTTCTATGCTATTCGGATAATTGAGCTAAAGCACGTGTCTTAATAGCAAACAACATAGATCCTGATCAGAAATATTTTACAAAGATTGCGAAGCAAGTTCTAACAACTTATATTAATCACTCTCGTTGGCGCGTATGAAAGCGTAAATGTGGTAATTCGTGTGGGAGGAAACCGGAGTACCGGAGAAAACCCACCTGTCCGGTCTGGCGACCATCGTATCATCTCACATACTTCCCGGTCCGAGGATCGAACCCGGGTTGCATTGGTGAGAAGCGAGCGCGCTAACCACTGCTACTAATCGGACAGTCAAACACACACATAGCCTCTATATAAAACATGCATACAGTTGTCTGTACCTGTCCGTGGACTCTGCAATCGGCATGTTTGATAGAGACACCATGTAATCCTTTCGCACCAGAGTCACTTCGAACTCTGATTTTATGGCCGGTTCATCCATACATGGGAATGCCTTTCTCGCCTCCGTCGCCACCAATTGGGTAGTGGCAATGTAACTAGAATTGAAAAGTGACGTATCGAATTATATGTAGTCCAGTGGTAACACGCTGGACTGATAATCCAGGGATCGCAGGTTCGATCCCCCGTCTGACCCTAATAAAATTAACAGTCTTTCAGATGGGCCATTAAACCGAGGTCTCGTGTCGGTGCTTTACACCGTGCACGTAAAATAACCAAAGGAGACTCTGGAATGGGTCTCAATCTGTATCATTGCACTATCCTCCAAAAATCTAAAATGACTAATCTCTTCAGGAGGCGTCGCTCATATGGGCAACCGGTAGCGACGATAAATAAACGTAAAATATAATATATCACCTAATGAACATTGAAAGCATTATTATCACTAACTGTACATCCTATCTTGAAGATACACTGGTAAGATTTCAAAATACAGCTGCACGATTTCATTTAAATGTAGAAATCTTAATACCCTGTTCCATAATGTTTGCAGAGCTTAAGCGGGTGACATTTCCTGAACGAGTTATTTATCAAAAGGCTATTCAAATGTATAAAGCCATATTTGGAAATGCTCCTGAATACCTTAAAACATCATTTACATTTACATCCAAAGTTCATTCCCGTTGTCTTAGATCCTCTTCTTCATTACAACTATATACGCCTAAAGCTAAGTAGGAAATATTCCGTAATGCTTTTGTTTATTCAGGTTCTTCCATTTGGAATTCAGTACCTCATTTTCGGGAAGGGCCGTAACTAATATTGCTAGAACTTGTCTAAAATCTAAAATGACAAATCTCTTCAGGCGACGTCGCTCATATGGGCAACCGGTAGCGACGATAAATAAACGTAAAACACACAATACTAACACTGCAATAGTTATCACTCTATAAACAACACAAAGTAATGGCTCGTAAAAACATAGGGTGTTTTCTGTTGTTTGCCTGGCTTTAAACGTTTCACAAGTAATCATATCAGAAGAACGAAGACATAAAAATCTCACAACAATCACCTATAAATATCAATCGAGCTGCGCGCTGGAGCCGGTACCATTGTGCCCTTAGGCAAGCAAGCTTGGTATTTAAAGGGAAAGGGTGTAACTAATGTTGCTAGAACTTGTGGCCTGACCCGTTTGCCTTTATTTAATTTGTCATATTTTGTATTCACATGTATAATTCCCCTTGTCTTAGATCCTCTTCTGCATTACAACTTCTATATGTATGCGTTTATGTTTCCTTCAGCTAGAATAATAATACTATACTTCATATGCAATTTATCCTACTGTACTTTCAAAGTAAATAATACCGTTGGAATATTACACTACTGTATACTATGGCCCAACGATAACGTGTTATTTACAAGCATTACTATAAATAGGTTTGGAATAAGCCACATCAATACGTAGGGTGTAATATTCAATTCAATTCAATTATTCTTTATTAACTCAGATCATTTACATGACATATGAGTATACATGTAATTAATTGACCTTTCTGCCGATTTTGATTGACAGCTGGCGTTAGCCAATCGCATCGCACCATTCGCGCACACCCCCGGCAACGGCTTATCGCCACCATCTTGTTAGACAAACAATGCATATTAGACAAACTAGTAACGAGTAGACACATTTGAAAAGGCGTGAATGAGATCGAAAATACGGGTTTAAAATTGTTTTAATGATGTTGAAAATGTGTAGCTTTGGTGTGTGGGTTAGATATAGTACAACATTAGTCGATATCCTGGTGATCGACGTTAAATTCAACCCATTTTAAAATCCTTGGACAAATCTAAAAGTGTGTATATGAACCACAAAATACCAGATAGCTGCTTTAAAAACAATGCATCTATAAAAACACCGACTGACCCCATATAGTTATTCTTTTCTAGCAAACACAGCAATCATATTTAAGCGTGTCACACTGTTAATTGGGAGTAATCAACAACTTATCGACTACTGGTACATCACAGAGACCGTCGATTTTATAATATCCCGATATGGGCCTACTGCTATTATCAAGATCAAAGTATTGCACATCGGAATTTAGCACTGATTGTGCTAATTGGTCAATTATAAAATGTGTGCACATAATTATAGCATTGATTACTACACCGAGTCATTGTTTTATCGTTCTGTCAGACAAACGAGTTATTTAGTAAAGTTTTAATCAAATCTGATAACGAGTGATCGTGATCTGAAATTATGTTTTGAAAAATAATTACAAATTAATTAATGTTGTCTGTCATTGACAATGGTGAACAGATGTAGTTACGGTCTGTGTGACAGTGATAGTAGATATCCAGATCGATTGATAGGTGACGTTAAATCCGTGCCATTTCCAAAACCTAAGACAAATCTTAAAACATGTCTAAGGTGAATTAAGTTGTGTGGACGACCAAACGACCAGCTGATTACATCCAAAATTAATGCAAACAGATATATTTGCACAAAAGTAAGTTGAAATTAATTTATTTATGCATAATAAAATATTTCGAAAAAATATATTCTGCATTTATAGATTTACTATTCACAAGAGATATGTGAGTATAATGGTGATTAAAATTATACATGTGGTTCATACATATTGTCGTGGATGGTGGACTAGGGATCAGATAGTAGTAATAGTACCCATGCATGTGCAGAGCTGTGGGATTCCCATATTAGCTCAGTGAACGTACTGGTGTTCAGTTTTTGGGCCTAATGTTCGAGTCTTCTAGGAGGCATAGGGTCGAGTCTCTCAAGACGGTGGCATATTTCATTTCTTTTGATGTCAAAGTTGACACGATATGGTTGTTCACTCTTCCGTTGACTGCGAAAGCATTTTCCACGAACACTTAACACATCCTCATCCGTTAAATATATCTGTACTTTAGAGAAATAACCTTCACTGAAAAACTTAAACCATTGCTATCTTGCTTTCAACGAGATATTCTTATATGGGTGAAATAAAACCGAGACATTCGACGGAATTTTATCTAGATTAACTCGATGCAGGACTGCGTTAGACGCCATTTTGTTAGATAGCTTGTCTCGCGTGGTTACAGCGAGCACCGGTAACTATGGTGCTAAGTAGCTAAGTAGCGTTTGCAGAAAGCTCAATTAACAGAAGTTGTGACACGGATTGATAAATAAATAATAAATAGCATAGGAGAGAGAAGAGTCAAGTTTGGAGATGGGAAAATAGAAAAAAGAGCGGGAAATTCTATTATTTTGTTTTGTTTCATTCACTTGTTTGTTTGATTGTATTATGATTGATTTGAAACAGACTATAGGTCAGGGAAATTGTTTCGTTTTCGATGGTTGTTTTGGTGTGCGTGCGTGCGTGCGTGCGTGCGTGCGTGCGTGCGTGCGTGCGTGCGTGCGTGCGTGCGTGCGTGCGTGCGTGCGTGCGTGCGTGCGTGCGTGCGTGCGTGCGTGCGTGCGTGCGTGCGTGCGTGCGTGCGTGCGTGCGTGCGTGCGTGCGTGCGTGCGTGCGTGCGTGCGTGCGTGCGTGCGTGCGTGCGTGCGTGCGTGCGTGCGTGCGTGCGTGCGTGCGTGCGTGCGTGCGTGCGTGCGTGCGTGCGTGCGTGCGTGCGTGCGTGCGTGCGTGCGTGCGACCAAATACTGTTGAATGGATGCACATTCTTGAGTTAACCGTGAGTTTTATTTGTCAGAAGTAAATGCTTTGAGGATTGATTATATGTTATTGGTAATGTATTTATTAATTAATAGTTACGATGCTGATTGTGACATTTAATTGTTGACGTTACTTTTTTTGCACGTGTCATAATCTTTTTCTTTAACCTGTTTTCGTGGGTAATTACTTAACATTATTGTGGATTTTTTGTTGTTTTGTTTTTTGTGTATGTATTTAATTTGAGAATAGATGGTGACAATATTAACCTTGCATGTAACATAGTATCAGATCAGATGCTACATAATAGTATGCCATTTCGCCATATCCCATTGCTGCCTGTTATATGAATAGTATGGCTAGACAAACTACTTGAGTCCTTGGTTGACTAGCAGACAACATAATATTATACAGCATACATCCAGATTGATATGCAGTGTAATGCTGTTGCTGATCTGGAACCATGCCGCATGCAAATCCTTTTAATTTACTCAGCCGGTAAGTTTCCACAACTAATTGAGTATAAAATCTATGGATGATTATTTTATTTGGTTTGATTTAAGAAAATAGTTCTTTAACAGCATTGTTTCAGTTTATTATTTTAATTCTATATATTTATTTTGAATATTTCATATTTTGTACAGTACTACATTGTAGTTGCTTTGTGTCCGGATTAATACACTATCATTAAAAATAGTAGCAATAAGTATATAGCTGTTTGGTGCTAATAAATGTAGATGTCATTCAGTTTGTGTTAAGTTGTATATATGTACACATATTAAACATCACACTGTTAGTCTGGGGTTGAGTACATCCATAATAGTTCTAACAAATCTACTAAGGTTAGTTAGTGTATTTGCTTGTGTTGAGGTCATTATCTGTATGTACTTGTGTGTGTTTGGTTGAACATAGTAATAGGTATCTATGGATAATCTTCTGAGTTCTGTGAAGACAGGACAGACCAGGATATAATGCATTTCGTCACCGATAGTATTAGTTGTACATAAGGTGCATGTTCTTTCACTAAGTTCGATGCCCTCCCAGCGACCCACTTCTATGGGTAAGTAATGATTTCCAGTTCTAAATTTCATCAATGATATGTAATCATGTTTATTTAGAGTTAGAAAATAATTTGCCAAGCCAATTGAGTCATTGCACAAGTTGTAATTTAAACCTTTTGATGAGTTTTGTAAAGCGTCATGCCAAGATTGGTAATATTGATCTGTGTAAATTTGTTTGATTAATGTTTTGATAAAATTACTGCTTAAACTTAGTGGATTATTCCATATATCTGGTCTGCCAGCATTTATGAGAGTATTTTGAATATGTTCTATCCATTTAGATGTGAAATTAGGCAAATTAACTTTAGTTATGTACCTTAGGAATTTTAAGTTCTAGAATGTCTACATTTGCATAGCCAAATATTTCACTTGAGTATGTCAATATAGGTAAAATTGTATTATCAAATAATGTTAGCATTAGATCCATTGGTAGGTGTAAGTTATTGATTATTTTGTAAAGGTAATGTAGGGCTTTTTCTGCTTGTTGTGCCAGATGCTTTCTTGCCTTAAGGAAGCTGCCATATTTAGAGAAGTATATACCTAGATATGTGTAAGAGTCAACAGTCTCAATAGGTGTTCCATCTAAGTTAAAGGAATACATGTTTGAGTTTCGGCATCCGAATACAACAACTTTTGATTTTTCAATATTTACTGTTAATTTCCAATTTGTGCAGAATTGTGAGAAATCATCAAGACATTTTTGAAGGGAAATAGGATCCTCAGCCATAAATATTGTATCATCAGCATATAGTAGAATCATAATTTTTAGCATTGGTACTAGTTATTGGTTTAGATCATTTAAATGTATGCCAGTGTTATTCTTTAATGTTAAGAAGTCTTCCAGATCATTGAGATAGAGGTTAAAGATCACAGGTGAGAGGTTTTCGCCTTGTCTTACACCGATGCTGCAGGTGAAGAATACTGATCTTAGTGGTGGTGATGGATGTCCTATGAGTTCCATCAACATTATAGTTTGTTTTTGGAGTGTTGAGTTGCACACATGATTTAATGTTTTTGTACATATTATTTATTACTACAAATAGTTTGCCTTTTATATTATATGTTAGTAGTTTTTGCCACATTCCTGCTCGCCAAATGGTGTCGAACGCTTTACTAAAGTCAATGTATGTGCAAAATATTTTTTTCCTTTGGTGCCTAAGTAGTTCTATTATAGAGTTTAAAGTAAAAATATGATCTAGTGTTGAATAATGTTTCCGAAAGCCTGCTTGGTTCTGTTTAAGTATATTATTATCATTTATGAAACTATTTAATCTGTTGTTAAGTACAGACGTAAATAGTTTGCCAATACATGACAGTAGTGTTATTGGTCTGTAATTGATAGGTCCTTTGTTTTTATAGATTGGTATTATAATACCCTCTGACCAGTTTAGTGGTATTATACCTGTATTAAGAACTATGTTAAATATATGTACATAAATAGGTAACAATTGATTGCTTGTACTCTTGATGTACTCATTTAGTACACCATCAATACCTGGGGATTTATTGTTTTTTAGTGAATTAATACATTTACTTATTTCGTCTTCTGTAAATTGGTTATTTAAATCGTCGTTCATGTTCTCATCAATGACATATTCATCAGAGGGTGTATCTGTATTGTCAGTATTTACAGATTTGAAATGGTCATAGAGATCTTGCAGGCTTGGAGATTGTATGCAGTTTTTTTTATTAATTTTATTCAAAAAATGCCAATAAGCCTTTGGCTTGCTTTTATGCATGTTTCTGAGTTTGCATTCATTAGCTTTGTTATATTTATTGATATATTTATTCATTGTATTTTTATAAAACTTGCAAGAGTGTGTTAGGGTCAGTTTATTATGTACACAAGGGTATTTATTATATCATTTCCTTGCCTTAGTGTAAATTTTCTTGGCCTTTTTGCAGTCAGGACCATACCATTTATGTTTGTTACTTTGGAATTGACTATGTGGTTTATGTGCGAATGTTATTTCAGCTGTATTAACACACATTGATGATAATTTACAGGATAATAGATCCATTTGTTCTTGTGTGGGAGTTTGCATGCTGTTTAATGTATGTGTTATTTCAGTTGTATTAATATTATGTATATATGAGTCTCTATCTTGGTAGTTCCACCTACATTGTTTTGGTGGGTTGATATTTATAGTGTGTTTAGTGTGGGTGTCTGCGTACAGGTTGTTAAGTGATAAGATTTCAAAATTGTTCAGTATAGAGAAGGCTTTAACAGAAGAGAGAAAATAGTCTAGTACAGATGTGTTTCTAAACGTCATTTTACCAACAAGGCCATCAGCCCCAAATCTTCCATTCACTATTACTAGGTTATTATTTTTACATAGATCAATGAGCCTGTATCCATGATTATTTGTTTTGTGATCCTGGGATCTCCTGTCTAGTTTAATATTATGTGCTTCAAGATTACTTTTTTGATCAATAAAGTTTGTTAATTCTGTACCGAAGTCAAAGAAATTTGACAACAAATCATCATTAGTCGAATAATCTGGAAGATTTGAGGTCCGACTATTAAAATCGCCGCACATATATATAGTTTCATATTTATCACACATAGACTGTATTTCAGATTCAAATAAACTAAATTCATCATTACTATAAAAACGTGATTGCAGTGGGGGAACATAAGTAATACCAAAAAGTAAATCATCATTCGTATTGCAGTATAGTTTGCTTAACTTTATCCGTAGCTCATATTCACTGTCAGTTTCAACTGTTTCTATTAATTTGGTCATTTCATTGCGAACAAAGACACCAAGCCCACCTGATTTTCTAGCATATTGTTGTTTCCTTGGTTTACTTATAAAATCATATTAATGTATGGAAATAATGTCAGTTGTATCAATTTTCGTTTCTGTAAGAAATAATAAGTCATATTTATTAATAAATGTTTCGAAGTCTTGGTATGTGCATCTGCGTTTCAAACCACAAACATTCAGGGTTCCAGTTTTTATAATGGCGGGATGAATATTTGGAGTTCTGGTATGCCTATGATCACTGGGTATAGACTTTCCCGCGGGGTCCTAGCTATGGTTCTGTGCTGTAGCATTTGGCCTGGTTGGTGCGAGCTGTGTAGCTGGTGTTGTGGGGATAGTGGTATGCTGCTTGATAGCTTTTTCACGCATACGTTGTTCCACGCCAAGCATAACCTGGCTGTAGGTGTCATGAGGTTGCTCATCAGGTTCATAATGGACATGTGGGTTGAGTAAGGATTGTGAGTCAGGTTCACTGTCAGTAGTATAGCTATTTGTATCAGATTCCATTTCTGATTCGATATCTGGCTCATTTAATATTGTCAGTACAGTATCCGATGGTGCAGTGCATGCAGCTTGAACGTGTTCTGCACATACCTGTGCATAGCTTGATGTGGCTACTACTGGTGCTTTGTCCCGTACCTGTGGTCTGCTGATGAATTTATCATCAGCTCTTACATGACGTGTAGATCTAGATGTTTGCATGACCATCCGCCAGTCTGGAAATTCGTCCCTGATCACCTGTTTGTTTACAATTAGCTTGGCCGGGAATCCAATGAAAACAGAACCTTTTGGGTTTGCTGATGTGGCTGCTTTGTAATCCGACCAGAGACTGGATCTTGCTTGAACTATTTCTGAGGGGTAGTATCTGTTTATTCCTAATCTGGGTTTGTTTTTCAAACGGTGGGCATTTGATAGTACAAGTTCAACATCTTTGTAGTCTCTGAAACAGACTATAAGTGGACTGTTACGAGCATGGGAATTATCTCGACTATGACGTAGTAGTGGCTTACCCAAACGATGTACACGTTGTATACACACATCACTGGGGTCAATTTCTAGTTCGTTGCGAATAAATTGTATAATCAGCTGATCACAGTTCTCATTAAACAAAACTTCTGGAATGCCTCTAAATATCAGATTGTTCTTGCGGGATCTTGCTTCTAGATCTATTGACTTGTATTCAAGTACGTTTATTCTATGAGCATTGTTTTCAGATTTCCGAGCTACATTTTCTACTCTAACCTCTAACTTTTGAACTCTGTTGACAATGTTATTGACCCCGCTCATCATATCAAATAATGTAACCAGTTTATCATCAATTGTCATTTTTCTAAAATTGTTTGTGCTCAAGGTTGTAGGCTTGTCCGGTCTTTGCTTAGTGTATTGGGAGTTAGGTTCGTATGTGCCTCCCGTAGACCTGCGTTTTCTCTTCCCTGTCTTAATCTGCCACTCCCCGCCCACATCGTTCTGGTCATTTTGGTTACCTTGACCGAGGTCATCGTTAGTTTTAGTCATTTCAGCACTACCTTCGACTAGGTTCGCCATTCCAATAACTGCAGTTGTATATAGTCACTACCAACGGATAATCGTAGGGCTGTATGCCTGGATGTTAAAGTTCTCAATGGCCTGAGAATTATAAAAATGACCGGATATTTTGGTCAGAGATCTGTCCGTGCCGCGTCACAGGAAGTCAGCCTGTCTACTAATGAATAATCATGTTATTACACATCTGTATACTATGGCCCAACGATAACGTGTTATTTACAAGCATTACTATAAATAGGTTTGGAATAAGCCGATTCAATACGTAGGGTGTAATAAATAATCCTGTGTGCCAAGTAATGCATACATAAATGATAATAAACTACTTTTTACCCGTTATAATAATATTAGCCCGTGATATCGTTTTACGCGGGAATCACGTTATCGTTGGGGTATAGTATATATGCCTAAACCTAAGTTGGAATATTACGTAATACTTTTGTTTATTCGGGTTCTTCCATGTGGAATTCAGTACCTCAATTTCGGGAAGGGCCGTAACTAATGTTGCTAGAGCTTGTGGCTCGACCCGTTCCCATTTATTTAATTTGTCATGTTTTGTATTCATATGTATATGTAAAACGAATCGAGCAATAAAATATGATTAAATTAACTAAAGATCATTACATTCAAAATTCCAACTCACTCAATATCTTTAAAACTCGATATTTAAAATGGAATAAGCCAACATAAACATAGAAACCTGGTGTGTATATATACATACATAATAGATGAGCTTCCACGTATTATACTCTCTTACTGTGTGTCTTTATATAATATGTTTTCTATGTTATTATATATATGTTTAGGGCCTTATTTCGATTAGCCATGTGTTATGTAAGCTTCCTCGTAAAATAAAGTCTTTATTATTATTATCATTATTATTATTATTATTATTATATTAGTATCATCATTATTATTATTATTAACATCATTATTATTATTATTAACAATTATCATCTTAGTGTGTCCATAGAGAATCTATAAAATAGTCCCATAACAAGAATACAGTATTTTATTATTTAAATAAGAACTAATATTTCTCTTTCCGTTAATTATGTATAGGATATAAGCCGAAAACGATCCAATATGTAAAATATTGGACTGTATTAGGTGTTACGCTGAACACAGTGCCATTATTTTACATATTGGCTCCGTTTGAGGCATATATCTTACTTAAAAGTTAAAACACTTATATAACAAGATCTTACTAATTAAAATTGAGTTACATATTGGATCGGTTTCGGCTTATACACTATGCATATATAATTTATTTTATGCTGATATGTAATAAATATAATGTATGAAGAAAACGATATATAGCTAAATATTATACTGAGCGCCCGAACATGGTCAAATTTGTTGAATTATTGAACTTGGACAATAATGGCAAACTGATCAAATGTTCTGCAATGTTCTTTTAAAATGCGTTTTAATTTACTTAATGGGTACAATTGATACATTATTTGCTTTGTGTATATATTTATTTATGCATGTTTATCCTCCATGTATGTTTTAATGTAAATGGATATCCTCTGTGTGTTGTCGATCAACACATGTTTCATATATTTACATGTTTTATATTGATCTCGATCAGATGTTATTAATGTATTTGTTGGATGAGAGGCTACATGCCTAAATCCCAAAATAAAATGTCTGTTCTGTTCTGTTCATATACTTTTTATCGGGAAACAAGGGCTCAGTAATTACATTGTCACGTTCCCTTTGTTAACATTGGATTACATATTGTATCGATCGGTTTCGGTTTATACCCTATGCATATACTTTGTATCGGGAAAACAAGGGCTCAGTACTTACATTGTCTCGTCCCCTTTGTTAAAATTGGATTACATATTGTATCGATCGGTTTCGGTTTATACCCTATGCATATACTTTGTATCGGGAAACAAGGGATCAGTACTTACATTGTCTCGTTCCCTTTATTATACGAGCTCAGATATAATCCAGCTAAATCGGGAGCCAATTGACCGACAAAACTTGGTATATTAACGACATAGTTCTGCCCAACTGTTAACTCCTGTGTTGTATAAATCACGATAAACTGTCTCTCTGTGTCAAACTCATGTCTATTGTATAAACTGTCGATCTCATTCTCGTGATCCACCGAGATCTCGCCTGTAAACACATTTAAAGCGACAGTACATCGCAAAAGGCAAACACATGGATATTTTATTTATAAGTAGTATAATTGTTACTAACGTTCATTAAAACATTGACGTGACGTCATACGTTTGTACTACAATACCATACAATACAATAATTTTATTAACTCAGTTCATGTTTACATGATAATATGAGTGACAAATAAACATATACCTGCATATATAAAATATATTTATCCTACCTTCATGCGAAATAACGTACAAAAACGGCCTGCCTAATAAATTTTGCTTTATTAGTCAGTGCCTAATAAAGGTTTTATGACCCAGATTACGGTTTGTAAATAAACAAAGCGTCTGTCGTCACATTGTGTTGTCTGCTGAGTTTGGAAAATGTCCCAAGAAGAAAGTCGTGTACACGCAAACTTTCAGGTTGTTTGGGATGAATTAACAACACTCCATGAGACCCCTCTGGAAACTACTTGTCAGAGAAATGTCATTTATCATTTATCTATAAATGGAAATATCAATGTGCAACATATTACCAAGTGCGTAGCGAGTTTGTAAGCTGTCATGGCTAGTTTGTTAGTTTTTGTGTCGGGTGCACACTCAGAATGTAGGATAAATAGAATATTAGGTTACTGTCTTATAAATTTTAATTTATTAGGCGAGTCGGAGAAAAAATACAAGGCGAGGCTCTGCCTCGCCGTGTATTTTTTCGGAGACGAGCCTAATAAATTAAAATTTATAAGACAGTAACCTAATATTCTCTATATATAATAACTATACATAAATACAAGGCTATGGTTGTGTGGAAAGCTGTTTTAAAGTTTTCAAAAATAAATATGATTTTGATAATGCATTACTTAAGATGTTCTACTATTTCTTTCATAAATAGACATAGTTATCTATAACTAGGTATGTTTTTCAACTTTGGAGTACTTGCAGTTCATTATTATTAATATTGGACTGGTGTGAAAAGGCCAGAGTATTATATTAAATTATACGCGTACATGTACGAAATTAACTATTTTAATTAGTAGGATTTTATTATATGTGTGTGTGTGTTTTTAAGCAAGATATGCGCCTCACACAGTCCAGTGTGTTGCATACTGGGTTGTTGTCGGTTTGAATCCTGTACATAAATAACAATGATTATACGATCTACAAACTCTCAAAAGTGAAAATAGTGTTTAATGTAAAGATCAGCCTACGCTCCTGAAATGAAGTTTGTTTATTATTGGAGTCTATGTAAAGGTCAGCCTACGCTCCTGAAATGAAGTTGGTTTATTATTGGAGTCTATGTAAAGGTCAGCCTACGCTCCTGAAATGAAGTTGGTTTATTATTGGAGTCTATGTAAAGGTCAGCCTACGCTCCTGAAATGAAGTTGGTTTATTATTGGAGTCTATGTAAAGGTCAGCCTATGCTCCTGAAATGAAGTTTGTTTATTATTGTAGTCTATGTAAAGGTCAGCCTACGCTCCTGAAATGAAGTTTGTTTATTATTGGTGTCTATGTAAAGGTCAGCCTACGCTCCTGAAATGAAGTTTGTTTATTATTGGAGTCTAACTGAACTCGTAATACAGTCGTTTAGAGATAAATAAAATTTGATAAGTGTAAAAATAAATATGCACAGGCACAAACATGAGATATGCCGATACATCTCTATGATAAATGGTGTATCCATGATACATTCGTTGTATTACGCGTGCTTGTTTTTACGTTAATTTATCGTCGCTACCGGTTGCCCATATGAGCGACGCAACCTGAAGACATTAGTCATTTTAGATATTGGAGGATAGTGCATGATACAGACAGAGACCCATTCCAGAGTCTCCTCTGGTTCTTTTACGTGCACGGTGTAAACCACCGACACGAGACCTCGGTTTAACGTCCCATCTGAAAGACTGTTAATATTATTAGGGTCAGACGGGAGATCGAACCTGCGATCCCTGGATTACCAGTCCAGTGTGTTACCACTGGACGATTGTATTACGCATGGATGTTGACCCTATTTATGTTAGTTTGCTATGTCAACACACGTCGTATATAAGAATGTTTATTTTCAAACTCCAGTAGGTCAATATGACCCATGAGGTACAACAATATACATACAAAGTTGCAAACTAAATATCAAATGTGCTAAAAGCAAACTGTCATCCAGTGACTAATCGGAATCCTTCCAGTTTGTATTACACGTGTAGACATACGAGCAAATATGTGATGGCTGTATTCACACTGAAGCCTGCCCAGGTAAGGTGTTGTTAGGTAAACTGCCCGCCGGCGATATAGCCCAACCCAAAATGGTGCTGATGCAGGCGTAAAACCCGAAATATAACATATAACTGTATTTACACTGAACTGAACACAATGAAATATATGTGATAATAAGCTTTAATGCCATAGCAAACTTACCGGTTATGTTTATTTTATTAATATGAAGAGTAATGTTGCTCGCAGCTTTCATGCAATGAAGCAGAATCCTGACTGACCCAGTAAACGTGAACTCGCCCGGGTTCATGGAGTACATATGTGGTTGTAGTTCAACTATGTACAGCAATGGGTCGAATGCCGTTGGTAAGCGAATATCCAGGACGGTAGGGGGCGCTGGTGTGGTTGGTGTGGTTGGTGTGGTTGGTGTGGTTGGTGTGGTTGGTGGACCGGAAGTTGTTGTTTCACCATCAATCGTCGTCTGTTTTGCTGTAGTCGCTGATGTTGGGCACGATGCTGGTGTTTCCTGGGCCGGACACACTCTGCCTATTATAGCAGACGGTACAATAAAATATGCACAGATTTTTCAGAAACTTTGAATAGTTCAAATTTAACAAATCTATTTTAGCTCGATTGCGAAACAAAATCTTACAACTTATATTAATCACTCTCGAGACCTCATTCCTGATGGAATCCATCGCCGCGAAGGAGAGATAAAAGGCAATGTGGAATTTAAATGCCTTGCCTAAGGGCACAATCGTAACGGCTCCAGCGGGGCTTCAACTCCGGACCGTTCGCACCTGAAGCAAACACTCATTCCCTGCGCTATCATGACTTCCACAAATATCTTCCATACGTTACAATGTGCTCGCAGTTGAATACATTAAACTGGTTCAGATGTAACTGATCGTAATATAATAATGTATGGACATTACATGTTCATCGCTCTATCAATTTCAGAATTACTATCGTGATGTAGAGAAATTGTATATCAGACATGTAACTAATATTACTCACGTGAGCATGTCATTAGTAGGTCAATTACTGGTATACTCTCCGCCTATAATGTACCGAGCTCAATTTAGTCAGTATTCAGTATATATATCGCTGACTGGTATACCACTGTACTGGTCTAACGCGATATGTGAAATATGTGTA
>CM026388.1:35110319-35127908 GCA_014843695.1 Archivesica marissinica
TTGCAATATCCTTCAAACATCTAAAATGTATAATATCTTCAGGAGGTGTCCTTCATATGGGCAACATGTAGCGATGATTAACAAGCGTAATATACACACGCCAATATTAGCTGGAGAGTCACTATATGATCCAAACTGTCCCTGTAACATTAAACCACACCCAAAGACAAAGACACATTCATTGTAAAGCCAGACTTCAGGTATCCAGTCTAAGAATAGTTAACTCGTTGCATGCTGGGTAAAATAAAATGCTATAAATAGTTCAAATAAGCATAGCAGCCGAAACTTCATTACTGTGTTTTTCATATTTGCAACTGAAACTCTGGAAATATGTCCTGGAATTGCATAAGAATTTAGTCTTTACGAAACAATTCTAATGACATTCTATGACATTTCAACTGTTTGTTTCACCTCTAGCGTGCAACGTGTTCATGTGACTTGTCTATTCGACATTGCAAAGTCGCTTCATCTTTGGGTATTCATTTTAAACATTGTCCATATAGGCTTGTCTATTCGACATTGCAAAGTCGCTTCGTCTTTGAGTATTCATTTTAAACATGGTCCATATATATTCGTCTATTCGACATTGCAAAGTCGCTTCGTCTTTGGGTATTCATTTAAAACATTGTCCATATATATTTGTCTTTTTGACATTGGTTTAAACATATTTATTCGTTCATTACGTACAGTACATAATTATCTATTGTATAGCTATACAAACGAAAATGGATTTAATGGGAATCTTACAGCTTATTGTGATTATCTCCATTTTCGACATTGCAAAGTCTCTTCGTCTTTGGGTATTCACTCTAAATATGGTCCATATAGATTTGTCTTTTCGACATTGCAAAATCTCTTCGTCTTTGGGTATTCACTCTAAACATGGTTCATATAATTTATATTTGTCTTTTCAACATTGCAAAGTCGCTTCGTCTTTGGGTATTCACTCTAAACATGGTCCATATATATTTGACTTTTCAACATTGCAAAGTCGCTTCGACTTCGGGTATTCACTTTAAACATGGTCCATATAAACTTTAAACATTGTCCAATGTGTTTCAATTTTCCAAGCCACTTCAAGTCGTGGTGTATTATTATTTTATCCAGTTATTATTTATATAAGACAAACACATTTATCAACAATTCAATTGTTCGGCAACGTAAAACCTATCTTCTCTATAGATATCGGATACATACTTGTAAATATTGAATTTAATAATAAAAGTTCATGTAACACAATAATTAAATGTGTATTATATTTTATCACTATTGCAAAACAGGTTCATACAGCTTATATTAATCACTCTCGATACCTCATTACTGATGGAATCCACCGTCACGGCGGAGAAAGAAGAGATAACGTGGAACTTAAATGCCTTGTCTAAGTAATGGTCCCAGTTGGGCTCTAACTCCGGGCATTTACAACACGAACGCGCTATCACTGCGTTATCACGACTTCAATGTGGTAATCGTATGATATATTATTTATTATTTAATTACTTTAACAGAAGTGTTCACCTAAGGTTGATATTAATCGTGGGACCACGTAACATTGATAGCCATCCGTTCCAGAAGGCAATCAACAGAGAAAGAAACAAAATCAAATATAATAGCATTCCCTAGAAGTATTTTGTAATAGGGTGGTGGTGACGCCTTGCAAGCTATGATGCTAAATCGAAACATCTGTACTATTGTTAACATGAGACGTGACTTAAGATTCTTAGAAATGTTTGCTCTACCGCTGATTGTCTCAAGTCTTTCATTAATAGTCATTGACGCTGCAACTTGCAACGGACCATTTGAAATTAAACATTTGAATAAACGCCTTGAAGGCTACACGATTATGTCGAAAGTCATTTCAGGACATCATGAATGCGCGCGGGAATGTATGTACATAGCAAATTGTAACGTATTCAATTTCAAACGAAGCAATAACGTTTGTGAATTAAAACAGTTGGATAATGGTTTAGTAAATGTGTCTACTTTTCTGGAGGATAATAGTTCGATTGTATCGAACATCACTGATTGGCCGAAGGTATGGTGTATGCTAGATATACGTAAATAGATTTTATCACATAACTTTGCTTATATTCAGTGTAATAATACCATCTCATAATTTCTTATATGTGCATATATTTGAATTGATATATAACGTTAATGGTAAGACAAACTACGATTTAAAAGAAGTCTCGGCGCAATATAAATATAACACCTACACTCATGATGATTTCATACCATATTTTATGAAACCCGTTTCGGATTCTTCCTATTAAGCTCGCCTTTTAGCAACCTTCCAACTCTCGTTATATTTATGTTAACAGAAGGCAAAATGGCCACGAGCTAACACATAAAACATTGTTATCAGCGGTATATATCTAGGACCAAGGTCTCTCCTCCACAACGTGCACTTCGTGACCTAGGCACAGCTCACAGCACGAATATGGTTCAAGGACTTCAGTGACGGAAGCCGCGCCATTGGAATCGCATGACTCTATACATTTGCATATAGAGTACCTTACGACTAACTTCCCTACTTGGCGAGACAACAACACTTAGTGCTGGGGGCGGCGGGTAGCTTTCATTTAGCTGGCTGGGATGCAGACTTCTTGATAGCGTGAGGACCCCAGCGAAGAAACCCGAACCATTATTGATGCGGTGAGCTGACAAATCATGGAGGATGTGGCCCTGCAAGGAACCCCTTCGAAATCAAAATAGTACATTCATATATTGAACATCAAATTGACATCCGTATATAGCATTCTGAATATCCTGTTAGTTGGGGGAAAATAATGGTGTAGAAGTACCAGCGCGTAATTCTGAGAGTAAATAAGGGGTATATTAGTACTAGAGCGTAAAGCTGGGGGAATAAGGGGTGCATATGTAATAGAGCGTATAGCTGGGGGTAAATAAGGGGTATATAAGTACTAGAGCGTAAAGCTGGGGGAATAAGGGGTATATAAGTACTAGAGCGTAATGCTGGGGGTATATAAGGGGCATATAAGTACTAGAGCGTAAAGCTGGGGAATAAGGGGTATATAAGTACTAGAGCGTAAGCTGGGGTAAATAAGGGGTATATTAGTACTAGAGCGTAAAGCGGGGGAATAAGGGGTATATAAGTACTAGAGCGTAAAGCTGGGGAATAAGGGGTATATAAGTACTAGAGCGTAAAGCTGGGGTAAATAAGGGGTATATAAGTACTAGAGCGTAAAGCTGGGGGTGAATAAGGGGTTATAAGTACTAGAGCGTATAGCTGGGGGTAAATAAGGGGTATATAAGTACTAGAGCGTAAAGCTGGGGGTGAATAAGGGTATATAAGTACTAGAGCGTAAAGCTGGGGGTGAATAAGGGGTATATAAGTACTAGAGCGTAAAGCTGGGGGTGAATAAGGGGTATATAAGTACTAGAGCGTAAAGCTGGGGGTAAATAATGGTGCACATGTACTAGAGCGTAATGCTGGGGGTAAATAAGGGGTATATAAGTACTAGAGCGTAATGCTGGGGGTGAATAAGGGGTGCAAACATACTAGAGCGTAGAGCTGGGGGTAAATCAGATCGTTTCTCTTTATATGAAAAGTGGCAATTTGCTACGGAGTGCACCAAGTACTGGTCAACCGCTGGAGCCTGTCCAGGAAAGGTGTTGTTAGGTATGTTGCCCGTCGCTGAAATGGGCAACCGATAAATAATAAAATTTAAAAATGCATTTAAAAGAACAACATTAATTTTTACATTATACATCCTATGTTGTAGACGATGGCTTACGGATGTGCAGAGCATAACTGTACAGAGGATCACCGATGCTTGCCCATGGGAAACATCTCGTACAAATGTGTCCTCTTGCAAGGTAATAAATGTATCGTGTCATTTTTGTTTTCAATTCCAGATTGCGTCCCCTGTCAATATGATGTATACAGGTGTATAGAAAAATAAAACATGATGTAACGAGGCATATATAACATACATATGCATGGTTTACGTACAGCATATAAGCCGAACACGATCCAATATGTAAAATATTGGACTGTGTGAGGCGCGTAGCGCCGAGGACAGTACCAATAGTTTACATATTGGATCCGTTTGAAGCTTATATCTTACTTAAAATACACACTTATATAACAAGTGGGCAACCGATAGCGACGATAAATAAACGTAAAACACACACAATGGTGTCAGTATAGAATGCACTATGTGCCTGTAAAACACTGTCGTGATGCAATGCCTTTGTACTTGCAGTCCATTATTATTAATATTGGACTGGTGTGAAAAAGACCACAAACGGATCTGTAGTTCAATGGTAACACGCTGGACAGGTAAGCCAGGGATCGCCCGTCTGACCCTAATTAAATTAACAGTCTTTCAGATTGGACATTAAACCGAGGTCTCGTGTCAGTGCTTTACATCGTGCACGTAAAGGAACAAGAGGAGACTCTGGAATGAGTATATGTCTGTATCATTGCACTATTCTCCAAAAATCTAAAATGTCTAATCTCTTCAGGAGGCGTCACCACATACTAATATCACAATTTCAAACAGAAATATCGGGTTTATTTCGAATACTAACAAAAGCAAATTACGAAGGTTTCATTGAACAATGA
The DNA here is from genome assembly GCA_014843695.1 of Archivesica marissinica. Classification (NCBI taxonomy): domain Eukaryota; kingdom Metazoa; phylum Mollusca; class Bivalvia; order Venerida; family Vesicomyidae; genus Archivesica; species Archivesica marissinica. The sequence goes on from CM026388.1 coordinate 35,114,911, forward strand.
CCACATAGTCTTACTCTTTGGTCGTAAGTATACACTTTATCGTATACTCTTAGATCGTTATTTTTCAGGCTGTCGAGCACTGACGGCCATCCCACATGGCAGTGTGTCAGCGCCTGTATTGACACACCGGGCTACAGCAAACTATACATGTGACTACGGATATGAGCTTGACAATGTAGACTATGAGAGAACATGCTATGATGGAGATTGGAGCGGACTTGTTCCTTCTTGTGAATTAAAAGGTATGTTGTATGCAGACAAACCTGTGTTATTGGTCACCTCTATTAAGCAGCCAACCTGTATTAAGCAGCCAGTTTCCAGATTCCCAATATGCTGTTTTATTATACATTTGACCTCTATTAATCTGCCACCTGTACTAAGCAGCCACTTTCTGTGCGGATTCCCTTGGCTGGCTGCTTAACACAGGTTTGACTGTAGCTACATATTCTTAGTTTAGTTTATACAAATTTATGCTAGCCAGATTGCGAAATACAATGTAGGTTCAAACAGCTTATATTAATCACTCTCGAGACCTCATTCCTGATGGAATCCATCGCCACGAGGGAAAGAAAAGAGGAAAATGTGGAATTTAACTGCCTTGTCTCTTGAATAACAATGTACACCAACACTAAAAACTTTATATTCAAACTAAGTGTTTTCATTGTAGTCGGAATATAAATATACTAGGTATCGAAAGTGTGCGTGCGTGCGTGCGTGCGTGCGTGCGTGCGTGCGTGCGTGCGTGCGTGCGTGCGTGCGTGCGTGCGTGCGTGCGTGCGTGCGTGCGTGCGTGCGTGCGTGCGTGCGTGCGTGCGTGCGTGCGTTTCTCTCTAAGATAACAATATTTATCCTTTGAACTATCTTCAGACTGTGGTTCCCTGGCGATCATCACATACGGCAGCGTAACAGCGCCTACGACTACGCACGGGTCTTCAGCGACCTACTCATGTAACTACGGATATGAGATGGCAGCTGGCGGTGTCTCCTCGATAGCGTGTGACAATGGGCTATGGAATGCATCTGCCCCATCTTGTACAATAATGGGTATACGGGTTATCTTGTATTATTTCATATCTGTCCTAGTTTCACGGGTTATCTTGTATTATTTCATATCTGTCCTAGCTTCACGGGTTATCTTGTATTATTTCATATCTGTCCTAGCTTCACGGGATCCAGTCAGTGTTCAGTTTGAAAGCATGATTTGTAATGTATGTTTAATCTAGTCCATTTTCTGGAAAGGGTGTGACTAATTTTGCTAGAACATGTGGCCCGACCCCTTTGCTTTTCTTTCAATTGTCATTCTTTGACAAAGAAAAGCAAAAACATGTTATGTTCATCGTCACATGATTGGGGTTATCTCCAAACAATCAGAAAAGCATGATATATTATACAAGTTCAACAATAATTTACTACTTGTATATTAATGGAAAATAGATCAAATATTAATTATTTAAATTTAATGTAATACTAATACATTTACCTCGTTCTAAACATGATATAACTATAACAATTTCATCAACTGAAATATTACAATCTAGTTGCTCAACATTGTTTACTTAAGCATCGTCACTTGTAATATTCTCTTCACCAAATACATTTTCAGAAATATCACCATCTAATAGTTGCTCAAAATTGTTTACTTAAGCATCGTCACTTGTAATATTCTTTTCACCAAATACATTTTCAGAAATATAACCATCTAATAGTTGCTCAACATTATTTACTTAAAATTCGTCACTTGTAATAGTCTCTTCACCAAATACATTTTCAGAAATATAACCATCTAATAGTTGCTCAACATTGTTTACTTAAACATCGTCACGTGTAATATTCTCTTCACCAAATATATTTTTCAGAAATATCACCATCTGAAAAGAGACCTTTAAGATAATAATAAATATCAGATGATGAAATATTATTCTTTTTCTTTTCTAATTTCCTAAATTCGCTCAAAAAACGTTTGAGGCTGGTCTGTAGCAAGCCAATGTATTTTCCCCTTTATTCAAGATTATGTTTGCCCTAAGTCGCCGCTTAGCTAATATGTACATACATCTCTTTGTAAATAAGAAATTCACGGTTATTCACCGTGATAAATTATATTTGGAATACGATTTGTTGGCACGCTTAAAAGCACGACTAATATGTGCAGACAACTCTTTGTAATAAGAAATTCACGATTATTCACCCTGATGAACTACATTTGGAATTCGACTTTTTAGCACGCTTAAAATCACGACTAATATGTATAGAAGTATGTGAGATGGTACGATGGTCGCCAGATCGGACAGGTGGGTTTTCTCCAAAAGCCCGGTTTCCTCCCACATGAATGACCACATATACGCTTTCATCCGAGCCAACGATATGTACAAGCAACTCTTTATAATGAGAAATTCACTGTTTTTCACCGTGATGAACTACATTTGGAATACGATTTTTTGGCATGCTTAAAAGCACGACTGGCTGTCTCACAATCATGATGATATCAACTACTTTTGAATGTTATGATTCTGTGAAATTTTACTTTTGTAACAACCCTAAGTCATCCAAATAGTTCTTACTAAGACTTACTATACAATATGTTGGATATATGTTATGTACAAGAATCTAAGCTCTTACCAATACTATATCAATAACAATTTTCTGCATGTTCACAAGTTCATTATTTAAAGATTCTGTATATAGATCAGACTTGGATTAAACATATTTATTTTCCATCATGTACATGATTATTTACAACAATTGAAATAAGGCATTGGACAGAAAGCTATACAGCTATATATATATATATATAGATCAGACTTGGATTAAACATATTTATTTTCCATCATGTACATGATTATTTACAACAATTGAAATAAGGCATTGGACAGAAAGCTATACAGCTATATATATGTAGATCAGACTTGGATTAAACATATTTATTTTCCATCATGTACATGATTATTTACAACAATTGAAATAAGGCATTGGACAGAAAGCTATACGGCTATATATATGTAGATCAGACTTGGATTAAACATATTTATTTTCCATCATGTACATGATTATTTACAACAATTGAAATAAGGCATGGACAGAAAGCTATACAGCTATATATATATATAGATCAGACTTGGATTAAACATATCTATTTTCCATCATGTACATGATTATTACAAGAATGAAATAAGGCATTGGACAGAAAGCTATACAGCTATATATATATATATATAGATCAGACTTGGATTAAACATATTTATTTTCCATCATGTACATGATTATTTACAAATGAAATAAGGCATTGGACAGAAAGCTATACAGCTATATATATATATATAGATCAGACTTGGATTAAACATATTTATTTTCCATCATGTACATGATTATTTACAACAATTGAAATAAGGCATTGGACAGAAAGCTATACAGCAATATATATATATAGATCAGACTTGGATTAAACATATTTATTTTCCATCATGTACATGATTATTTACAACAATTGAAATAAGGCATTGGACAGAAAGCTATACAGCATATATATATATATATATAGATCAGACTTGGATTAAACATATTTATTTTCCATCATGTACATGATTATTTACAACAATTGAAATAAGGCATTGGACAGAAAGCTATACAGCTATATATATATATAGATCAGACTTGGATTACATATTTATTTTCCATCATGTACATGATTATTTACAACAATTGAAATAAGGCATTGGACAGAAAGCTATACAGCTATATATATATAGATCAGACTTGGATTAAACATATTTATTTTCCATCATGTACATGATTATTTACAACAATTGAAATAAGGCATTGGACAGAAAGCTATACAGCTATATATATATATATATAGATCAGACTTGGATTAAACATATTTATTTTCCATCATGTACATGATTATTTACAACAATTGAAATAAGGCATTGGACAGAAAGCTATACAGCTATATATATGTAGATCAGACTTATCACTGTCCCTAATGTATCTGTTTTAAAAACCATATTCTTTCACATGCTGAAGAGATTAGTCATTTTAGATTTTTGGATGATAGTGCAATGATACAGACAGAGACCCATTCCAGAGTCTCCTCTGATTCTTTTACGTGCACGGTGTAAAGCACCGACACGAGACCTCGGTTTAACGTCCCATCTGAAAGACTGTTAATTGTATTAGGGTCAGACGGGGGATCGAACCTGCGATCCCTGGATTACCAGTCCAGTGTGTTACCACTGGACCACAGATCCATCTGTTAATGATTGTCGTGCACAACAAAACTGGTAATAAGTAGAAACAGATCATCTGAAATCAATGCTAAATCATTAACACCGTTTAGACTAAAGTCCATGATAGATGAACCAACTAGGCACATGTATACTAGTCTACCAGTAAAACACAACCCGTTATTTTTATTCCAATATCAAATAATGTACCTGTATGTTCTCACTCCAATATCTCATGGTATTTTTCATTCCAATATCATATTAAAAAATATCACATATTATTTTTTCATTCCAATATCAAATTAAGATATCACATGTTATTTTTCATTCCAATATCAAATTAAGATATCACATGTTATTTTTCATTCCAATATCAAATTAAGATATCACATGTTATTTTTCAATCCAATATCAAATTAAGATATCACATGTTATTTTTCATTCCAATATCAAATTAAAATATGACATGTTATTTTTTATTCCAATATCAAATTAAGATTTCACATGTTATTTTTCATTCCAATATCAAATTAAAATATCACATGTTATTTTTCATTCCAATATCAAATTAAAATATCACATGTTATTTTTCATTCCAATATCAAATTAAAATATCACATGTTATTTTTCATTCCAATATCAAATTAAAATATCACATGTTATTTTGCATTCCAATATCAAATTAAGATTTCACATGTTATTTTTCATTCACAATGAAAATGTTACATGTGTTTGGTACCTGTTGTTTTTCAATTGAATATCACAGCAAAACTATTACCTGTCGTTTTTCATTCAAATATCACATTAAAATATCACATACTATTTTTCATTCCAATATCACGAATAACTCTGACTCGTTCTTCAGCTGTGACCATTGTTATTTACAGTGTGCGGTTCACTTAAGAGTGTTACAGGGGGAATTTTGTTTTATACGGGTAAAACACACGGTGCAGTGGCCACATACTACTGTTTAAGAGGCTACATCATCAATGGGGTATCCACACATACCTGTGATGCCGGAACATGGAGTGGATACACACCTTCATGTGGTATGTGTTTGTGTGTTTTACGTTCATTTATTCTTCGCTACAGGTTGCCCATATGAGCGACGCCTCCTGAAGAGATTAGTCGTTTTAACGTTTTGTAGGATAGTGCAATGATACAGACAGAGACCCATTCTAGAGTCTCCTCTGTTCTTTTACGTGCACGGTGTATATCACATATGTTCAACGTGTGTTCGACACTGTCGCATTGCCCTCCATCACGGATTCAATTTCATCTGATGCCCTTCTATACTTTTCGAATTATAATCCGGACAAGAAGTGCCGTACGAACGAACGTACGATCGGACTGACGGACGGACGAACATATTGACAACTCTATCATCTCCCTTTGTAAAGCATTGAAATCGTCGGTAGCTTAATATGTTTTAGTAATTTACACCATGGGAGTTGAATGCGGGACAATCGGGTATATTGACGCATTGAGTTCAATTGAAGGCATATATGTACTCTATAGGGTTCAGTATCGACGCATATAGCTCCTCGATGAGCATTATGCGTTGGTAGGTCTATACGGCGTGACTGGGCCTCCGTCACCGAATGGTTACTGCCGTTGACTTCAAATCACTTATCCCTAACAGCTGTAGGTTTCTTCATAGCAATGTGCTTGCCGTCCAGGGCCCCAAGATAGTTGTGGTAGTTCCATCTGGAGCTGAACTTCTCAGCAACCTCCTTCCACTCCTCTTCCGTTTTGGGGCAGCTGCACACTTCGTCCTTGTAGACCTCAATGATGGCTCTGGTAAGAACTTGCAAATTGTACTTGCTTTAACTCTAAAGTTGTACTGTAGACTTGCATAGGAATTTCCAGTGGCTAGGAAGCGGAGGGTGGCAACCAGCTAGAGTCCAACTTCAAGCGGTCGTCTCATGAATGTGGTATGTTTCTGTAGGTGAGGGGTTAACCTCTCCACCATCTCTTGGAACAAATCAGGTGTAATTCTCAGGTAATTCGTGTAGGCTATTGAATCTTCCTTGTGGAGTTCTGTCAATAGCTGATCATAATGTCCGAACAATTTTCAATGAGTGCTAATGCGGCCAACTTTGGTCGTGCATTGCGTATACAGTGCGTTACTTATGCGTATACAGTGCGCTACTTATGCGTGTACAGTGCGCGAACAGACCGCAAACGCTGCATCACGCTTCGCTAGCAAGCACCGAAATGGCACGCCTTGCCACGACCAATTGCGCGGAATTGCGGGGACAAAATTCGTGCAAGTATCAGTGGCTTTAAACTGTTTAAGGCTTTAAATTATTAATTACATACTGATCACTGTTCGATATAATATCCAAAGTAATAATTGCTTTTCAAATTATAATCTATAACCGGTTCAAAAGATCCACAAGATCAAACATGGATACGTATTACTAAATGCGTTTTCTTCCTCAATTGGAATATTAAATTTAAAATCCATATGCAGAATTTTCATTTCATTTGCATACTGACCATTGTATCATGTAGAAGTATCTACTCACGTGCATGAAGTGAGATGAGATGTTCCTGAATTACACCTCACATGCTTAAACATTCACACGCACACACGACCGCCCGCCCATTCACCCGCTTCACGCACGCACGCACGCACACACGGGCGTGCCATATCTGCATCGTACGTACGATATCAGAGAGAATACAATATAGTTTATACACATTAATTTTTGCTCGATTGCGAAACAAGTTCTTTCAACTTATATTAATCACTCTCGAGACCGAGACACATGTGACCTCTATATCATAACTTTTTTATTTTACGTTTATTTATCGTCGCTACCGGTTGGCCATATGAGTGACGCTTCCTGAAGATATTAGTCATTTTAGATTTTGGAGGATAGTGCAATGATACGGAGAGAGACCAATTCCAGAGTCTCCTCTGGTTCTTTTACGTGCACGGTGTAAAGCACCGACACGAGACCTCGGTTTAACGTCCCATCTGAAAGACTGTTAATTTTATTTGGGTCAGACGGGGGATCTAACCAGCGATCCCTGGATTACCAGTCCAGCGTGTTACCACTGGGCTATAGATCCACACATGACCTCTATATCTTAACCAATTATCGGTTCCTTTATATATAGGCTACGCAACCACACACTAATTTATGATAGTGTTAACGTAAGCATTAAAAGTTGTTGTATAATAGTGAAGTTATTTTCTGTCTATGTGGAAATTGAAAACGACCAACTAAACAAATTCATTAAAACATATCATACACCGATTAACACAGTGGTTAGCGCGCTCGTTTTTCACCAATGCAACCACGTGTTCGATCCTCGGAACGGGAAGTATGTGAGATGGTACGGTGGTCGCCAGATCGGACAGGTGGGTATTCTCCAGGTATTCCGGTTTCCTCCCAAACGAATGACCACATTTACGCTTTCATCTACGCCAACGAGAGTGATTAATATAAGTTGTTAAAACTTGGTTGGCAATCATTGTAGAATATTTAAAGTTTAACCTTTATACCCCGATGCATTATACCTCTATATATAGACAGTGTGATAACGTTATTATGTATCACACATGATCGATCGCTTTTCAACAAAAACGAAAACGATTACAGTTGAGTCATAGTGCAACTGACCCAAAATGTACACCCAACGTGGGGCTCGAACACACGACTCTGATATTAAGAGTCTCGTGCTCTACCGACTGGGCTAGTCGGGGTTTATATCTTTAAATTCTTCAAATTGGAAAACCGGTTTAATATTAGATTTCGAAATTGAAAACGTCAGATTAGAACATATTATTCCTCGATATGTAGACCCATCTGACAGGCTGCTAAAGTCATTAGGAATCGCCAACGATAATATATAGACAGACTGCTAAAGTCATTAGGAATCGCCAACGATAATATATAGACAGACTGCTAAAGTCATTAGGAATCAATCGCCAATGATTCGTTTTCCAATAATTAGATCACCGATCCGTCTAAATAAAATTAGGGATATAAGGGAGACTATAGAAAAACTGACCCAAAAATTCCTCCCAACGTGGGGCTCGAACCCACGACCCCGAGATTAAGAGTCTCGTGCTCTACCGACTAAGCTAGCCGGGATTCATATCTTTGAATGTTTCAAATTGGAAAACAGGTTTAAATGATGCCTTTATGTTAATGAATTATCGGTCCCTTTTAGTCTTGGAACAGTCGTTGCTATATTTTGCCTTGTCAGTCATATTAATATATTTTAAGACAATTATTTGATGCGTTGTTGAGTTCCTGATGTCATTTGCCAGGCGTAAAATATCGACATACCGGAATGTGTGTGTATTACGTTTATTTATCGTCGCTACCGGTTGCCCATATGAGCGACGCCTTCTGAATAGATTAGTCATTTTAGATTTGTGGAGGATAGTGCAATGATACAGACAGAGACCCATTCTAGACTCTCCCCTGGTTCGTTTACGTGCACGATGTAAAGCACCGGCACGAGATCTCGGTTTAAAGTCACATCTGAAAGACTGTTACTTGTGTTAGTGTCAGACCGTGGATCGAACCTGCGATCCCTGGATTACCAGTCAAGTGTGCTACCACTGGACTACAGATCCGTCTGTACATCGATACATTATACACCAATATTTCGTCCCATCTGACAGACTGCTAAGTCATTAGGAATCGCACATGATTCGTTTTCCAACAATAAGAACATTAGCCCAACAAAATAAATAAAATTAAGGAACTGCCACAAAAGTTAGCCCAACGTGGGGCTCGAACCCACGACCCCGAGATTAAGAGTCTCGTGCTCTACCGACTGAGCTAGCCAGGCTGATGGTGGGTAATTGAGTATATATTGAACACAATCATGTCAAGGTTTAAACAAACTCATTTTTAATATTATTTAATTATATATTTTATTATTAATAAATACAACCATTTTATTTACCAGTCATGAATAATCTACTCTAGTTTCCTTTGCTTAATATTTCGTCCGTTAACCCTATAACATAAAATTAAAATAACCCTTTGTTCGTCTTACGCGCGAAATCAGTTGCCTGGGTAACATTTCGCGCCATTTGACACGCCGATATACAAGTTAGTGTACTATTAGTACTGTAGTATTATATACGCCTAATCGGAGAAAATTGACATGAAGATGTAACATAAACTACGCCTTCATTTGAAGCTTAATCCGTACAGCTATGTGGACGTTATGTCATGTATAATACTATTTTATAATATTGCAAACTTTATTAAACAAAACATCCTAGTATCTATGCAGGGGCCAGCATCTCGAACCTATAGCTATGTGAATATCAGTTATGTTGTCATATATAAGGACCTACAATCGAGCTGTAGGTCTATTTTATAATATTGCAAACTTTATTAAACAAAACACCCAGCTGTCCAGGGGCCAGCATCTCGAACCTATGTGGACGTCATTTATGTTGTCATATATAAGGGCCTACACTCGAGTTGTAGGTCTATTTTATAATATTGAGAAACTTTATTAAACAAAACACTCAACTATCAAGGCAAGCATTTCGAAGCATCACAACTCTTACGATCCTCGTATCTCGACATTAAGTGCATCATAGACAACCGTTGCACGGACGCACGCACGCACGCACGCACGCGCGCGCACACACACAAACAACACACATACATACATACATACACACAAACACACGCACGCACGCGCACACACACGCACGCACACACACACACACACACATTCACGCACGCCTAACTCATACACACGCCTCATTCACACGCATACACGCTAGCCTCACCCCAGGTTCGTAATACTGACTGATATATTCTAGTATCTAGTGCCGCTCCCCTAACAGAGAGATATTACTAAAACTGGAAATAATAATTAATGATACAAGGTATACTCAGAATTCCAGAAGATTGCGGAGAGAAAATTTCTGCCTACACGAAAAAGATGGCGAAGTTCCCGGATGAAGCCACACACGTGACAAGGACGATTGTGATTGGTTAACATCAGGCTTCTGTAGTGTGCGTTATGCAAATGACCTCCTCGCTAAAAACCGGTGTCCGGCTGAGCACTGACACCCTGTGCGAACAGTAGTTACTACTCTTTAAGCATTGTAGAAATTATAAACAAATTTACATTATACTATTGTAAATTGCGTTTCTCTCTTAAATATCTTCCCAGTGATGTAGCAGGAATGTGAAAAATGTGAAAAGTTGAGTCATAGTGCAACTGACCAAAATGTACACCCAACGTGGGGCTCGAACACACGACTCTGATATTAAGAGTCTCGTGCTCTACCGACTGGGCTAGTCGGGGTTTATATCTTTAAATTCTTCAAATTGGAAAACCGGTTTAATATTAGATTTCGAAATTGAAAACGTCAGATTAGAACATATTATTCCTCGATATGTAGAGCCATCTGACAGGCTGCTAAAGTCATTAGGAATCGCCAACGATAATATATAGACAGACTGCTAAAGTCATTAGGAATCGCCAACGATAATATATAGACAGACTGCTAAAGTCATTAGGAATCAATCGCCAATGATTCGTTTTCCAATAATTAGATCACCGATCCGTCTAAATAAAATTAGGGATATAAGGGAGACTATAGAAAAACTGACCCAAACATTCCTCCCAACGTGGGGCTCGAACCCACGACCCCGAGATTAAGAGTCTCGTGCTCTACCGACTGAGCTAGCCGGGATTCATATCTTTGAATGTTTCAAATTGGAAAACAGGTTTAAATGATGCCTTTATGTTAATGAATTATCGGTCCCTTTTAGTCTTGGAACAGTCGTTGCTATATTTTGCCTTGTCAGTCATATTAATATATTTTAAGACAATTATTTGATGCGTGTTGAGTTCCTGATGTCATTTGCCAGGCGTAAAATATCGACATACCGGAATGTGTGTGTATTACGTTTATTTATCGTCGCTACCGGTTGCCCATATGAGCGACGCCTTCTGAATAGATTAGTCATTTTAGATTTGTGGAGGATAGTGCAATGATACAGACAGAGACCCATTCTAGACTCTCCCCTGGTTCGTTTACGTGCACGATGTAAAGCACCGGCACGAAATCTCGGTTTAAAGTCACATCTGAAAGACTGTTACTTGTGTTAGTGTCAGACCGTGGATCGAACCTGCGATCCCTGGATTACCAGTCAAGTGTGCTACCACTGGACTACAGATCCGTCTGTACATCGATACATTATACACCAATATTTCGTCCCATCTGACAGACTGCTAAGGTCATTAGGAATCGCACATGATTCGTTTTCCAACAATAAGAACTATCCGTCCCAACAAAATAAATAAAATTAAGGAACTGCCACAAAAGTTAGCCCAACGTGGGGCTCGAACCCACGACCCCGAGATTAAGAGTCTCGTGCTCTACCGACTGAGCTGATGGTGGGTAATTGAGTATATATTGAACACAATCATGTCAAGGTTTAAACAAACTCATTTTTAATATTATTTAATTATATATTTTATTATTAATAAATACAACCATTTTATTTACCAGTCATGAATAATCTACTCTAGTTTCCTTTGCTTAATATTTCGTCCGTTAACCCTATAACATAAAATTAAAATAACCCTTTGTTCGTCTTACGCGCGAAATCAGTTGCCTGGGTAACATTTCGCGCCATTTGACACGCCGATATACAAGTTAGTGTACTATTAGTACTGTAGTATTATATACGCCTAATCGGAGAAAATTGACATGAAGATGTAACATAAACTACCGCCTTCATTTGAAGCTTAATCCGTACAGCTATGTGGACGTTATGTCATGTATAATACTATTTTATAATATTGCAAACTTTATTAAACAAAACATCCTAGTATCTATGCAGGGGCCAGCATCTCGAACCTATAGCTATGTGAATATCAGTTATGTTGTCATATATAAGGACCTACAATCGAGCTGTAGGTCTATTTTATAATATTGCAAACTTTATTAAACAAAACACCCAGCTGTCCAGGGGCCAGCATCTCGAACCTATGTGGACGTCATTTATGTTGTCATATATAAGGGCCTACACTCGAGTTGTAGGTCTATTTTATAATATTGAGAAACTTTATTAAACAAAACACTCAACTATCAAGGCAAGCATTTCGAAGCATCACAACTCTTACGATCCTCGTATCTCGACATTAAGTGCATCATAGACAACCGTTGCACGGACGCACGCACGCACGCACGCACGCGCGCGCACACACACAAACAACACACATACATACATACACACAAACACACGCACGCACGCGCACACACACGCACGCACACACACACACACACACACATTCACGCACGCCTAACTCATACACACGCCTCATTCACACGCATACACGCTAGCCTCACCCCAGGTTCGTAATACTGACTGATATATTCTAGTATCTAGTGCCGCTCCCCTAACAGAGAGATATTACTAAAACTGGAAATAATAATTAATGATACAAGGTATACTCAGAATTCCAGAAGATTGCGGAGAGAAAATTTCTGCCTACACGAAAAAGATGGCGAAGTTCCCGGATGAAGCCACACACGTGACAAGGACGATTGTGATTGGTTAACATCAGGCTTCTGTAGTGTGCGTTATGCAAATGACCTCCTCGCTAAAAACCGGTGTCCGGCTGAGCACTGACACCCTGTGCGAACAGTAGTTACTACTCTTTAAGCATTGTAGAAATTATAAACAAATTTACATTATACTATTGTAAATTGCGTTTCTCTCTTAAATATCTTCCCAGTGATGTAGCAGGAATGTGAAAAATGTG